>CM053792.1:173598493-174073493 GCA_028749045.1 Cupressus sempervirens | reverse complement strand
GAGAGGATCATTCAAATTAAAATCCAAAATTAAAACACTAAGAACATCAAAGATGGACAAGGAGTCATTCTCCACCCATATATATATATTTTTTAATTTAGACTTTTTTAAGGGTTCAATATCTCTACGTTTGGGCTATGGGTTCATATTTTATTATTAGTAGCAAGCTAAGTGTCTCTCCATATAGTGGTGTGTAAAAGATTGATTGTGTTATGTGCATCACTTATAGGGAGGTCAGATGCGATTAAATTGGTTCTTGAATTTCTTGAGTGTGAATTTTTTAATTCACTTGCATATAATCAAGTCTCAAGTGTAGGTAGTTTAATCATGGATCAGATTATATGTTCATTAAACTTATTTTCAAAATGAACTTTAATTTTGGAAGTACTAACTTTCTTCAATTCATATCAAAATATGAAGTTCAAATGGTTAGCAAGCTGATGTTAGTTTGTAAGGTGAGATAGTGGTTAAGGATTAAGCCCAAGCCATCAAGGTACAAGAATTTAAGTAACATGTTGTGAAAGAGAAAGAATAAAGTCTACAGGCCAATGAATTAAAAATATTTATAAGAGTAGAAGACATTTATGAGGAGGACAAAGAGTATTTGTCAATTCTATGAGATGAACATATTGAGATGGCACCCATTGACCTTTAACCAAAAAAAATGCACAAAGTGTCCCAATAGAGGGGCTTTGTCATTTTATGTCTAGGGATTCATTAAATATGTTTATAATATCTGAAAAATTTGGTAGTTATTTAATTTGAGGTCATAGGGTCCATTAGGCCTCATTTTATTAATTTCCAAATCAAAGTGTATTTATGCTTTATTTTCCACTCCTTTCATCTACATCTTCCCAAAAAAAATCACACCTCCCAAACCCAAAATCACTTTAACATTAACACTTCCAAGACAAGGTCAACTCAAATAAGCCTTGTGGTTGAGTCAAAAATATTTAATCCTAAAATGAGTATGGAAGGACATCAAAGACTCTCATTTTGACATCCTATAAAAAATTTCATCCCAAGATCAAGTGCATGTTATCATCGAGCAATTCAAATTGTACAATTGGGTATGTGTAGGATCATGATGGGCCAAACTATACCCTTAGGTGGTAGTATGAAATCAACAAATCAGGTTTATATCAACTTGACATGTAATTTTGATCTAGTTATGAAAATTATATTAACAATTTGTAAGAATAGAATCCGTAGGAAATTGAATGTATTTTCTAAACTACTAGGCCTTATCTTAAAATAATTTAATCTAATTGGCCAAAAAATTGTATTTTAATGCAGTAGTAAAAAATATTTTAGGACAAAAATAAGAAGTAGGTGTATGTCTGACCACCTTAATCACAATCATATAATAATAATTCTTTGTAAGATTCCAGATATAAGAAGTAGACTCATTCCTAGATGTGACACATATTTTTGGATATTTTTATTCCAAAAATAATTAATTATGAATTTTCTACTACAAAGTTTCCATACAAAAAGGCTCATATCTAACCAACTTAACTAAATCAAAGGATTACTAAATTTAATTAATTTATTTTTTATTGTAATAGGCAAAGCATAGAATGTGATGCATCTTTCAGATTTCAATTTTTTTTTATAGTTTTAAAGTTATAGCCATTTTTCAATTAGTATGTAAATCAACACTTTATAGATCTTTTCATTCAAAATTAAGTAATAATTACTTATCGAACTCATTTTTTGACAATAATTATATCACTTGAAAGATGAGGAGGGATTCCTAATCCACCTTAGCCTATCCACCAAGGAACTCAAGGCTCTTCTATATTATTCTTAGTGACTTATCTTCACCCTACCACTAAGGAATATTTCTACTATTCCCCTACTCCACCAATCCACTTGCACCAATTTGTAACTTTTCATAAACTCCAAAGTTTCTCATCATCCCTTGTCATCAATCCCACCATAGGATGAACCAAGATATTAGCTAGGTTTTCATGGCATGTAGGGCTTCCATTTTATCCATTCAATTATTTTCAAGGTTCTTGATGAGGTTTGAGTCATCCATTTGTTGACAATCTCAAGAATTCCTTGCTTAAGAGGGCTACTAGGGCTAGTAGCAATTAGGTCTCCTAACTGAGTTTTTGGTCTTTAACTTCACAAACTCCCACAAGAGTTTGAAAACTAAATTTAGATTCCATTACCCTTTTTAGAGTACTTCAAGATTCACTTGGTTTTAAATCACCAAGGTATCTGTATAGTGCCAGACCCAAAATCACCTATTTTTAAGGGTTTGCAAGGCTTGTCATAGCAACCAATTAGGTTCAATAGAAACCCCTTCAAGAATTTAACCCCAATCCTTTACCTTGTCTTGGAGTTCTTTCATAGGTTACTTCTTCCTACCAAACAATTGGATTGATCATTTCAATCCACCTACTGTGCTCTTTTACCTATGTTTTGTTGATCTTCACCTAGCTGGGTAGTCTTCTACTCACCTAGTGCTTTGCTTTAAAAGTAGAAAAACAACTCCTAAACACTCCTAAATTCATATATACATAGCATGTACATTTTTGTTGTTGATTCCAAAGGGCAATAGATATTTGACCATTGGAATTCAAGAAAGAGACATTTTTCTTGGTGGTACTCCAATTAGGGCAGTGAACTATAAAGTTAAAAAATGTTTTTTGAAAGCCTACCTAAATAGAACTTCAAGAAAAAAAAATTGATACACTAAAACCTAAACTCAATACTCTAACTAGAAATGTAAAATAGTAAGCCCAATCAATCTATTAACATTTGGATTTTAAGCATGCAAAATGATAGTTATAGGAAAATGCTTAATTTTTGCTTTCACTTCAAAGTTGAATCCATATAAAATAAACACCAACCCTTCCCCTAGGAATTTAATGATTTTTTGTACTCCTTTTGCACTTTTGGAAACCTCCTATATAGACACATAACCAAAATCTTTCAAGTTTCTTGTTTTTGGCAATTTGTTGTCAAGCACAACTTTTGCAAAATGCAAAGTTGATTGAGCAAATTTTCACAACTTTGCACTTTGACCATGTGTATACCTCAATACAATTTCACATGAGTCTAGTAAGGTCCAAAACCAACTTTGAATACTATTTCCCAACTCTAGAGTTTTTGGTCAAAGTTTGATCAACCCTTGACCCATTCAAGCAATAACGAACAACTTAGGCATTCTAAGGACACCTCTTGACTCCCAACTTTCTCACACTCACCTACCTATTTATATAACTATAATCAAACCCTTAGGGCTTTATAATTATCCCTTACTCCTTGGTGGTTGGCTAGAACCATCTACAAGACAAAACTTCTAGGACCTTTTACTATGATCCTTAGGTGCTCTTGCACCATTCTCCCCCTACAACAATAAGTTAAGTAGGATCTTCAAGTATAAAATCCATGCTAATACCTAGCTTCCTAAAATTAGTTTTAACTACCCAAGTAGCCTTTGCATTAGAAAGATGTTTCCATTTCACAAGGTACTCCATGTAGATTTTGCATTCAGTCTTCTTCTTCACCCTTGAATCAAGTATCCTCTTAGCCTATGGCTTAACTAGAGCAGTATACTAATATCCTTGACCTCTTTATCATCCTATACTTTTTTTTTGTGCTCTATTAGTTTAGGGCTTTTGTATGGAACTAAATCTTTCATGTTGAAGATTGGTAAAAGGGCTAACTCCTTAGGTAAGTCTATCTTGTATGCATTCTCACTTGTATCATCTTAAAATTGAACCACTTCGATGTTAAGAGTGTTTATCCCTCTAAGTAAGTGGTACGGGGTCATGTCTAGTGCCTTTAATGGGTCTTTGCATGGATCTAGCTATTTTCCCCCTATTCTTCTTCTTCTTCTTCTTCTCTCTCTCTCTCTCTCTCTCTCTCTCTCTCTCTCTCTCTCTCTCTCTCTATTTCCAGCCTATTTTTGACAATTTTCTTTATGAAACTGAGGACTTTGAATTTCTAGGTCAAGGATGACCTTTTAGCTCAAGTTAGACCTTAATCATAACCTAGGTCAAGGACAACCTTGACCCTGACCTAGGACAGGGTCAACCTTGTCCTTAACCCTAGGTTCATTTTTCAATTTCTAGGAGTTTCGGGACATAGGGCTTTAGAAATTTTCATTTTCCTACTTTCAGATCATCTATTTCAAGTTTTGAAATGGTAGACTCATAAATTACATTTAATCTAGGTCTATTCCTAGGGGTTAAGGTTCAATAGGATTTAATTTTTCCATGTTAGCCTTCTCTAGGAGTTAGTGCCCTAGATCTCTATATACGGAAGCCTCCTCCTCTCATTTTTCTCTAAGAGGCATTATGGTATTGAAAGAACCATTACCTTTCTACATCCATTATTATATGAAGTGAATATCTACTATCTATCAAGAATTCAAGTGTTCAAGCATCCAATTCATAAAGGAGAACCATAGTTAGGTATCGAAGGATTCAATCTTTATGGAGCCCTCTTGTTGAAGATTTCTCCACCTATATTCATCCAAGCCTTTTCTTGTGCAATTGATTTGAGACATCCTACATACATTTCTACATTCATTTGGAGCATTCATACTTGTGGATTCAAGGATTCGAATCTTCCACAAGGATATCAATATAAGCAAGGTGAATAGTTCCTTTTAATTTGTTTATAAATATTGCAATTTCAATTTTATTTCAAGGTTGATTCCAAATTCAAGATTGACCAAGGAAAACCCCCCCATACAAATAAGCACACCATTTTTTTTGCAGATACAGTGGTGGAACAATGAATTGAAGAGAAGATTTTGATACTCTTTTCATCAAACTTATGGGATCCGTGAACATAAATTTTGTTGGAGTAGTGCAAATCAAGATCAAATTTTTGGGGTACAATTGTGCCCTAGAGTAAGATTGTACCCCGCTATCAAGGTCAAGGTCGACCTCCCTTCAAAAGGACAAAAATTTTCTTAGTTTTCTTCATATTGACATTTATAGTCTAGAATAGGCTGCAGACATCCCCAAAACTATACACAGACACTAGAAATCATTATTTTCGAGAATTACTCTACTTTAAGGTAAGGATTTATCTTTTATCTATTTTAAGATTAAGTACATACTTCTCAAATAGGAATATCATAGGACCTCATTTCTCCTTATTTTCCATTACATGATCTATTTGTGAATTGATCACTTTCTTGTGCTTAATCAATTTGGATAATTCCTATTGGAAATTAGGGTTGAGGATAGGTCTTATTTTCTTTCTATTCATTTTGGTGAACCTGACACATTTACCCTATTTTCTATTTTGGAATTATATACCTATTGCCATGATTTTAGTCCCCTATTCTCAAACTTCTAAGGTTGATATCAAGTCAAGGGTTAGCATTTTTTCTAGTTCTAGTTTTCCATTTAGGGATTCTTCTCTCATCTCTTCCCTAAGCTTATATTGGTGGGAATCAATCAATTTAAAGTGCATTCAAGTCCTACTATGTGATTTAGGTAGGAGAGTAAGTATCAATCCATTCTTAGATGAGAAGGAAGTAGTTCTAATTCTCTAAGAATTTCTAACTTCATAGTCAAAGGTCTCTATCTAAAGGAAGGATACATTTAAAAGATATCATAGACATATTTAGAAAAAATAGTAGTGGAGAACATCAAAGACTAAGGCTAAAAGATGATATGAAATTTGTGAGAACAAGATAGAAATAATATCAGTTGAATTTGATGCAGAGTGAACACTAAAATATGCAAAAATCGAAAAGAACATGGTCAAAGGTGGCAAAAACTAAGTTGAAATCAAATTGATATTCCAAAACACATCTAAATGTCCATGTCATCAAGTTAAATAGTCAAGTCACCTTGGAAATAAGATCTTTTCCACAATCATCAGATCTTAAAATATCTACGCTTGTTGTTATGTTGCTTTCCAAAGCTGCACAAGGAATAGTCATAGCGAGATATCAACAATATGACACTTGTCCATGGGACCCAATTGAGGTGGGACCTTTTTTGAGTCATGTATAGTAGTTTAGAAACACAATGATGACCATTAATCTTAAAACATATCTATGGTTTTCATTATGTCACCATGTAAAGTTTCTTGATTGTTAATTATAGTGACATAGCAATAGAGCAACTCATGTATCAATGGGCCCATCACTTTTTGTATAGGTCAGATTCTCTAAGCAATGAAATAGTGCTACATGTCTTCCATGATGTACACAACTAGAAGGTGGACTTGTACTATAAACCAAACAAGAGATCTTTTTCACAACCATCAAATCTTAAAAGATCAATGCTTTTCATTATATCATTTACAAAAGATGCAAGGAAAATAATCTTAGCGACATAATGACAATTTGACATGTATACCTAGGTGGACCCACAAAGAAAGTCATAAAGGGAAATTGTTGGGTTTTAGTCATGATTGTTGGTTTAAGATAAATGACCTAAATTTAAAATCATTATGATAGTTTAGATACAAATTGTATGGATTTAGTGCCAACAATAGAATATGAAGGAAACAAAGAGTTTAACAGGGTTTTCTGAAGCTGCATGAAGATGAATGGTTTCTAGGTGTTCTTAGAGGTGTCATGGGATTACGACATCACCAAGAATGATATCACACATCTATACCATGTTGAAGATTAGATATTTTTCACGTATTATTCCTATTTTCTTTCTATTTTGTGATGACTATTTCTCTACCAGATTTGAGGGATGAGAGAAAACTATAAATGTAATTTCTTTTGATAATATGAAGGTTGACAAATTTGATGGTGAATTGGTTTGTAATTATATTTACCCTATTTTCTTGTCATGTTTTGTTTCCCATTGCATAGATTAGTTATACATTAAGAGTTGAAAGACAATCTTATGTGATTCTGCGATAATCATATGAATTCCATTTCATTTTGGTAACTATAGCAAAGGTGATTCCATTTACTTTCTTCATATATGGTCATTTTTCCTCTCTTGTTGGTTTCATAACATGTTAGATAGTTTCATTTGGAAGTGAAAGATAAATGTGTATGAATCTATTAGTTACTTGTTGGATTCTATTTCATTTAAGGTTGATAGTTAAAAATAATTCCACTTGTCTTCATATGCATTTCTTCTTCCATTCCTCTTCTGCATTTAGATGGTTAATCTACATTTAGAATAGAAGAGTTAAAAATCTCAAGATAATATACTATAGTCATTCCATTGGGTGTGATAGGCTATTCATATATATTTTTCCTACATTATTTTTTTCTACAAACAATTTGGTTATCATTTGTTGCTCTCGAGTTAAGAGCTTATAATGTCAAAAATTTTGATCTCATAAAAACATATTCATTATATATCATTGCAAATCATAAGGGAGTTATACCTAGTAATCTAGAGGTCAGTGATAGAACACATACACTAGCCGATTTATTAGTAAACATCCTTTTGTCTCTCTAAAACATTGGGTATCAAAGAGTCAGGTTATAAAATCTAATAGAAGGACAAATTGTTAACCAATAATTTTTGGTGACTCTATTGGGGATTGGAATCAAAGTCCAGTGCTTGGTTTCTCATTCTTAGAAATCTAAAGGTGTCTTCCCTAGGATGAAGACTAGAAATTCTATATGAAGGACCTATTTTCTTTGGTAGAAGAAGGTCCAGTGTTACTCAATGGCCATGCCAAATTCAAAGACTAGGAGAAGGACAAGGCCTAAACCCACTCTCCAAGAACTTAATGAGATTATTGACAAGATACTCCAAGAGCTTGTACTTATATATAAAGAAAGCATCTCCCATGTCCAAAAGGATATTAGCATTAAAGATGATCATGTTTTTGCATCCCTATGGAAATGTGTGTGCTCCAGATTCTACAAGTT
Organism: Cupressus sempervirens; assembly: GCA_028749045.1. Classification (NCBI taxonomy): domain Eukaryota; kingdom Viridiplantae; phylum Streptophyta; class Pinopsida; order Cupressales; family Cupressaceae; genus Cupressus; species Cupressus sempervirens. The sequence continues at coordinate 174,065,656 of CM053792.1, read as the reverse complement.
GAAAGGCATGCAAAGAGAGGAGCTAAGGTCAAAGAAAACAAAGTTGAAACTCATTCCTACTCTTGAAGAACTTCATGCTACAAATGAAAAGATGATTTGTGAGATTTTTGATCAATATAAAGAGAGCATATCTTTTTCAAGTTGAGAAAACATTAGCACAGAAGATTATCATATGTCAAAGATGTTTTGGAATCACATATGTGCTCACTTCCAAAGACTCAGGGACTTACAAGAAAGTGAAAGAAAGAAGCTGAAACAAGTATAGATAGTTGAACATGAAAAACCCTTGGTAAGGTTAACTAAATCTATTTCTTGTGATTTCCAAACCTTTAAAGAGAAATTGGACATTCCTGATGTGAACACTAAGGATAGGCCAAGGCTTGAGCCTACTCTTGAGGAACTCCATGCAATTAAAGACAAGGTCTTTTAGAAGATCTTGTTGAATCTTGCAGAAAAATTCAATAGAGGAGATGATACCAAAGAAAGAATGATATGGAATCACCTTTGTAACTATTTCCACTAGTTGAAGGGTTAGCAAAAAGACAAGAGAAAGCAGCTAAAACTAGGATCTACACTTCATCATGAAGCTCCTATTGTAATGTCACCTGATTCTAGTTCTCATATTGTTGTAGTACTTGGTAGACAAGAAGATATTCTTGATGCTATAGATCAAGGTGACAATATTCCACTCGAGCCCTTTGAAAAAGAATCTTTTGATGATCATTTTCCTGCACTAGAGAATTCTACTTGTGATATACCAAAAGCTACAAATATGATTCTAGTTGAAGAAAGAAGCAATGAATTTCACCATGAATAATGGTTGTGTCAACATGAGGAGGAATTTCATGAACCCACTAGTAAGATTCTTATCCTTGATAAAGATTTGATTGAAGAAAAGAGTCTTGAGATCAATTGTCAGTTTGTAGACGAATCAGTTCCATTGCTAGACACAACTTTCCCTTATAGTGAGGAAGAGAATATTGTCTATGGTTTCTTGTCACCCTTCCAAATGTATGAACCCTCTCAAGATGACCCAAATATGAAACTAGAACTTGAAGAAGGGTCATTGGCTTCTGATTCTCTTTCTATGCATTCAAATTGTGAAGGCAGTGATAATACACTAAAAGAGGGAAGGGATGAAATTGGCTTGATTTTTCAAAGCAATGAGGTAACTGACCATTAATTAGTAGATTCCATTGTGAATATGAAATATTCCTATAATTAGGCTCATAAGGAAAGTTCAGACCATTTCAATAATGAGATCACTTCCTTAGAAGAATGTTGGGTGATGCGACGCGCTCCCTTGCCCACAGGTGGTTAATTATGTGGTGTTCCATGTTCACTAACAGTCATGGCTTTTGGTGCAATAGAATCTCCCACTTGTTGTATAGATTGCATAGGGTCAATCCGTAGCCACATAAATGAACAAGGGAACAATCCCTCCCAGCACATCCACCATCATGGATCAAAATACACCAAGTGCTCCATCCTGGTACCCACAACAAAATCAAAGTATCCAACATCTCAAACATGAATGATCTCACCTCCTATTATGCCACTCCCACTGGACATACATAGAAGCCATCCAAAGAGAAAGCCACCCAAATTGTCGCATTAGAAGATCATAAAATCTTGTACTAGCTGAAATTCCAAACACAAATAACCTGATCCAAAGGTAATCACATGTATCCGTAGTTGTCAAAATATCCATAGCTAAAATAGCACCCACAGCAAAGTACCAAACCCATCCAACTATCCATACCTCAAACGTATAACAAGTGAATCTCATATCACCGACATATCCAATCTGCAACCTGCAATCACAAGCCTCAAGAGCAATACCTACCACATATATACCAAGAAGCTCCCACTGCAAAAGATAATGTCAAATCTATAACCAATCCACTCAACACATCTCAAAGAAGTGAATCCATGTAGTATCAAGGACATCCACAATACATAAACTAATATCTTGCAAGAAAAAACTCTCATAACAAGTCTCCAATAGTCTCTCAAACTCTCCACAACCAACAAAGGAAAGAGAAAGAAATAACCATGTCATCTCTCACATGACATACATGAGCACAAACCAGTGATCACAATCTCCAACCAATCTCAAATCCAATGTAGGCAAAACTCAAGAAGATAACCAAGACCAGAGAAACCATGCAAATCATAACCTGTATCATGTCCTTCTACACACACCTCTAGATGTAAATTGTGCAAGAATGATCTCCTCCATAAAACCCCAACAAGAAGCCTCAACAACACCCAAACCATACCATATAACTCATCATGGATGTAAGCCTCTCACAAGAAGATCAAACTCATAAACCCATTCCTAAACCAAGGAATAACCATTCCTAATCCAAAGAAAATGCCCAATATTAAAACCATCTCCAAACTCAACCAGCATAACAACATATGCACATGGAGATAACCAATGCTAAACAATCTCTCAAATGAACCCTCTAGAACTAACTCATGTACCATAGCTCAAGATCCATATCCATGAAAGACAAGCATAAATATAATGCAATTGAGAGAAAACGATGGGCTATACCTCTCAAGTAGCAAACCGCCGAGTAGACCAATAGTGGGGAATGAGAATGCTCATCAAGATACCCAAGTCTCCAACCAAGAATCATCTAAGAACAATCTCCTCTCAAGTCCATATCAGGTGACTGCCCCTTGGACTTCCTGCTGAAACCATTAACTGTCCCAACAAATACTTCTCTAATCCAAGAGAAATCAGCATCACCACCATCTCTAAGTATCCATGAGCACCTGTAACCAATCAATCTATGCCAACTCCAAATGCAACATAGCAATATCATGAAGTATCCAGCTTATGATCAGTGTACTCAATACCAAGAAACTAAACCAAGATCAATGTCAAAGTTTCAACCATGGCCTCAGGAACATAAACATGACAACATGATCTTACCATCTCAACTAAAGAGATAACATGCTCCATATGAACATACTATAACATGTCACAACTCTAAATGCATATCAAGAGTATACCATGATGTAATAATGAAACCATCCTCACACCAAGGATAACATGCCAAATAAAAGCATAAACCACACCTTTGCCAAGAACCCCGTGAGTCCTCAAGATGCAACCTTCTCCACACACCATGAATAAAACCATCTCCACATACCATGAAGAACCATCTCCACATACCATGAAGATAATCAAGAACTCCATGAGTCCTCAAGATCTAACCATCTTCACACACCATGAAGATAACAAGTGCAACATGCAAATGTCAAAGACGCTTCTGCAGCAACAGGATCTAAGACAAACCTCCAACATCTGCAAACACTCAATAAATATATCAATGCCAACAACTCCCACTCAACCATGGTACCAAGTCACCTATGGCATCATAAAATCCATCCTCTCTAAACCAAGAAGATATAAACCAAACCAGGAACTAATCCTGCACTGTCACCGCATCACTGTCACAAGCTCCCACTAAACTGTGTATCCAAGCTATCCATGACATAATGATGAAAAACCATCTTCTAACCATGAGAATCAACCAAGGCATCAAACTATCAAAGAACTCAAAGTGCACATCATGAGCTCCTCAAAAGAAACTAAATAACCATGATCCTCAACCAAGAAGATATACCACCATAACTAAATTAGAAAACCAAGCTAATGAACATCAAGGATGTACCTGTATAACCAATCATATCATGCCAAAATCCATGACACCATGATCACATCCATGAAGTGAGCATTTGGCTCTCAATATGTCCAACCTGTCAGCATAGTCAACCACAATCCTCTGCCATGACTCTACCTGGTAACAACATCTCATCCCTTCTACATGAAGATAAAATCATAAAATCATGTGACTTAGGGCATAGACAACCCAAATCCAAGCCACCAATCTGAATATGCATCAATAATGAAAGATCAATGGGCAAAGACAACCCATAACCAAGCCATAAATGCAACCTGTAAGTATAGACCGCTTATAACACTGCACAACTTGTAGACCCAACAAGTCATCATGCATATCCAAACCAAACACTGATAACCATATCATCATGAGACCAATCTGAAATATGAACTGAGTATACAATGACATCAAAACTTAAATCTCCAATGCCATAAACTCACAATGTTACCATAGTCAAAATATACCTATAAACTATTAAGATCAATATATCAACAAATAAATCATGCCAAACCTACACCAAATCTGAACCAATTTGTAGAGCTCTCCAAGAGCTTTCCGTTGACTACTCGAAGTCCAAAATCCGACTCCGTATGCCCAAGTTATGCCCCAATTCGTGCTCAAAATAAAGAACATATGACTTTAGGGCTCTTAAAACCTAACAAAATTTCAAAATCATAGAACCAAACCTACAGCATGTTGTAGTGCTCTGAATTAGCTTTCCAATGCCTATAAGAACTCTGAAATTTGATATTCTGAGAGAAAGTTATGGCCGTTTTACTAAGATAGTCTTTTTACCATTTTCAGTACGATTTTTCATTTTTAAATTTTTTCAGTGATGAAAATTCCGACGGGATTAAATTTGACGGCCATCATGGGCTGAAACTAAAAAACTCTTTCATTTTCTCTGAACATGGCCAAACCAGGGCATATTATATATCAAAATTTATGGAAATGTTGACCCGGATCCAACGGTGAGGTCTGTTTTTACCTAGGAGGTCATTTCTGCAAGCTACCCCCCAAAACCCTCATTTAAATGAAACATCCGAAAAAAAAATTTTGTCCAACAATTTCACATGCCCAAATCTTTTAACGTCCCATCATAACAGCAAATCTAAAACCCTCAGACCTGCAATAAATCATTCATATATCTTGCCCTTTTCTTTTATCCTCTCATGCATTCCCATGGATTCAATCTAGGGTTACAATAATAAAACCATAGCTCTGATACCACTTGTAAGAAAACTTGGCAATAAAGAATATAACCATTTCCACATAACCCATAATAGATTTGAAATAAACACAGAATTAAAATCCACATGCAAGAGAATAGACAACATACCCATAAAATGTGACACAAGATATACAACCATGGAAGCCTTCATGGCCATAGCCACAATCGAGAAAACTATGTGAACAAGCATGAATCCACACATCCCATGCCATTCTTTCAACCTTCACAAATTCTCCCTTGGCTAACCTGTCAAGCCTTGTCCCGCTTGACTCTTACCTTTTGTCTTCTCCTTGTCACTCTCTCTCTCTCTCTCTCTCTCTCTCTACAACAACTACCCTTGTGGCTGCTTATATAGTAGCGAGTCCCACAAAACCACCAAGTGGTATTACATAAACCATGTGCTACCTAACCCACTGACCCCACATTTAATATTGGGCATTTAATTCTTTTCCCCCAATATTAAATAATTACATGAAATATTTTCACAATGTTACAATACAACTCATCAAGAATATTTCATGGGAATCTTTACATGTTGCACGTCCATCTAGGTACAACATTACATACCAAAATAAAATATAACAATATTATGCAATGTGTGCAACACCCATTATCTCAACAAAGAAGTGTATGTCTTTCCTCCCCTCCTTGGCATGATAGAAGATCATCAGATGGATAACATGGAAGGTATAGATAAAGATACTTAGATATATGATGAAACATGGTTGTTTGGGCTAGAGTAGGCACTAAATTTTTCCTACATATCATGAGTCTAATCAAAATTACCTTACCCATGTTGTTTGAATGAGTTGCATCACAAAGAAGCAAGCGGTTGCAAAGGAATGGCTCATACTTCTCCCAACTAGTAAGTGGATTCACTTGAGTACATTTTTGTTGTTGGTTTCATAAGGTGAGATTCATCTCACCTATATAAGTATGTTAGGTTAGGTGTGGTTAGTTTAGTTTTCTTCCCTTTCTTTCCTACTTTTTGTGTGTTTTCTTTTCCTATGTTTTGGCTGCCTTACTTCCCCACCACCCAAATGCATGGCATATCCCTATGGTATTTAAGACTTTGTAACCCAATGGACTATGCACTAATCTTTGTATTTTCTATTTGGTGTTTTTTGTAATAAAGGAAGTAGGTAGTTTATTGTTGTGTGCATTTTTTCCAAGCTTTTTGTGAAATTGGAGATTGCTAGGTTCCCACCTAGGCACTAACATGCCTAGTTCCCCAGTTAGAGCTAGCTATTGCCATGATTTCAGCCCCCTATTCTTAAACTTATAAGGTTGACATCAAGTCAAGGGTTATGGTCTTGTTTGGTTCTAATTTTCAATTTATGGCTTCTTCTCCCATCTTTTTGCTAAGTTTATATTGGTGGGAATCAATCAATTTAAAGTATTTTCAAGTCCTACTAGGTGATTTAGGTAGGAGGGTAAGTATCAATCCATTCTTAGATGAGAGGGAAGTAGTTCTAATTATCTAATAATTTCTAAATTCATGGTCAAAAGTCTCTATCTAAGGGTATTTTTGGTTCTTAGAAGATGACAAGAATTAGCTTTTTCAAAATCCATATTTGAAATTTTTTGTGTTTGTTTCAAAATTGGAAAAATAGAATTAGCATATTGGACTTCCAATTTTGCCTTAAAACTAGGTTTGCCAACTTCCTACTAGCAAGTAGGAATTGAAAATCAAAACTTGGTTATGTTTTTAAGGAGTGTAAAAAGAATAGATTGAACTACTTTTTGAAATTTTCCTTCAACTCCAAGCTTACACATAAAAATGTGGCTTCACATGCATCTTCTGGATGAAACAAACAGTTCAAGTAAAATCACAAAAATTAGAACGAAGATTTACAAAAGCTTGATTTGGCTAAACAAAGGTTTGTAGTAATCCTAGTTTTTTTAATTCCACAAACCAAATAGACCCTAAAGGAAAGACACATTTAAAAGAGATCACAAGCATATTTAGATAAAATGGTAGTGGAGAACATCAAATATAGAGGCTAAAAGATGATATGCATATCATGAGAACAAGACATAAATAATATCAGTTGAATTTGATACAGAGTTAACACTAAAAGATGAAAAAATAGTGAAGAACATAGTTAATGGTGGTGAAAACTAAGTTGAAATTGAATCGATGGTCCAAAACACATCTAAAAATCCATGTCATCAAGTTGAATAGTCAAGTCACCTTGGAAATAAGACCTTTTCCATAATCGTCAAACCTTAAAAGATCTATGCTTGTCATTATGTCACTTTCCAATGTTACATGAGGAATAGCCATAGTGAGATAGCAAAAAGATAACACTTATCTATAGGACATAATTGAGGTGAGACCTTCTTTGAGTCATGCACAATAATTAAGAAACACAATAAGGATCATTAATCTCAAGACAGATCTATAGTTGTCATTATGTCACCATGTAAAGTTGCTTGATTACTAATTATGGTGACATAGTGAGAGAGAAACATGTGTCTTGATGGGCTCATTAATTTCTACATTTGTTAGATTCTCCAAGCAATGAAATAGTGCCACATGGCTACCATAATGATGCAGTTGGAAGGTGGACCCATACTACAATCCAAACAAGAGATCTTTTTAGCAACCGTCATATCTTAAAAGATCAACACTTTTTGTTATGTCACTTACAAAAGATGCAAGGAAAATAATCTTAGTGATAGAACAATGATGTGACATGTGTACCTAGGTGGACACATAAAGAAAGTCATAAAGGGAAATGACTGGGTTTTAATCATGATCATTGGTTTAAGATTGATGGCTAAAATTCAAAATCATTGTGACTGTTGAGATACAACTTATATGAATTTGGTACCAAAAACAAAATATGAAGGAAACAAAGAGTTTAATAGGATTTTCTAAAGCAGCATGAAGATGAACAATTTTTAGGTGTTCTTAGAGGTCCCATGGGATCAGGACATCACTGAGAATGATGTCATGTGTCTATACCATGTTGAAGATTAGATATTTTTCATGTATTATTTATATTTTATTTTTATTTTGTGAATGTTTCTCTACCAGAACTAAGGGGTGACAGAAAACTATAAATGCAATTTCTTTTGATAATGCAGAGGTTAGAAAAAATTAATTTTGAATTGGTTTGTAATTCCATTTACCCTATTTTCTTGTCATGTTTTGTTGCCCATTGCATATATTAGTTCTAAATTAAGAGTTTAAAGACAATCATATGTGATTATGTGATAATCATATGAATTCCATTTCATTTTGGTAATTACAGTAAAGGTGATTCCATTTACTTTCTTCATATATGGTTTTGTTTGCTCTCTTGTTGGTTTCATAACATGTTAGATAGTTTCATTTGGAAGTGAAAGATAAATGTGTATGAATCTATTAGTTACTTTTTGGATTAAATTTCATTCAAAGCTGATAGTTAAAAATAATTTCACTTGTCTTTATATGCATTTCTTCTTCCATTCCTCTTTTGCATTTAGATAGTTAATCTAAATTTAGAATAGAAGCAAGAGTCAAAAATCTCAAGAAAATCTACTAAAATCATTCCATTGGGTGTGAAAGGTTATTCATAGATATTTTGTTTGAATTGTTTGTGCCTAGAAATAATTTGGTTATCCTTTACTACTCTCGGGTTAAGAGCTTATAATGTCAAAACTTCCAATGTCATAAAACATATTCATTGCATAACATTACAAATTATAAGGGATTTGTACCTAGTAATTTAGAGGGTAGTGATAGAATACATACATTGACCCATTTATTGGTAAACATCCTTTTGTCTCTCCAAAACATTGGGTATCAAAGAGTCAGGTTATAAAATCTAATAGGAGGAGAAATTGTTAACCAACAATTCCTTATTGTGATTTATTGTGTTATATTTCATTTCATATTTGTTAGATCTTTTCTTGAATTAAGATTATATTTTGTTTAGGCTCTTGCATTTTAATTCGAAAATACAAAAAAAAAATTGCAAAATTTCTTTCAAAATACAAAAATATTTATGCTTTATATTTTCTTAGTTTAGTTCACTTACATTGCATTGGTTTATGAGCTTTATTACTTCCAATCCTACTTCTAATCTTAGGGTTAGATGCATTCATAGAATTATGGGTACCTTTGAGCCTAATTCTTCTTCTCATTTCCTTAAGATTCTAGATGAGACTTTAATTCTTCTTGATTCTAATTCTCTTATGGAGAAAAAATATTCTCACTCATCTCATGATGAGGATGAGGCTTTAAGAGTTCCTTCTAAACAAGTCCAAAAACTTTCCAATGAACTTGATAAAATGGGCAATTGGCTTCTTCAAGAAAATGATAATCAAGGTTTTATTCAATCTATTGAGGTTCTTAAGAAAGTTCTTCATGATAGTGACCAAGGTGTTAATCTTTTGCATGGTATTACTCACCTTGTGCATTCCAATGTTAAACCTTTAGCTCAAGAAGCTCAAAATTTAGGGTTCTATCCTGTAGTCACTAGTGTAGAACCTTCTTTTGTTCCTCTTCCTAGTATTCCTATTTATACTCCTATTGTGACTGCGACAGTTCCCTCTATCCCTATGAGTGTTCCTCTTATGTCCCTTCCTACATCACAACCTTCTTATCATATTGTTCCTTTTACTTATTTTACTCCTGTGCCAACTATAGCTCCTATTTTTCCTCTAGTTGTGTCTTATATTCCTATATATTTATACACTTTACCTAATGTTTCTAATGTTGCTAGTTCTCCTATTTATTCTAATGATTCTACAATTATTAGTTTGGCTCAAACCATGTCATCTTTACAACAACAACTTGCATCCTTGACTCAAAACAAGTTTAGTATTTCTACCTATGACATGGGAAGTCCTTTGTCTTAGGATATCATTTGTACTATTGGTCCTTGGCAAGCCAATATGCCTCATCTTGAGAATTATAATGGTAAGGGAGACTCTATTCATCCTGTTAAAACATTTTAAATCCTTTGTAGTGATTATGCTCATGATCATAAAATTTTAGCTAAGTCATTTTCTCAAACTTTTCATGATAAGGCATTACAATGGTTTTGTTCCTTGACTTCTTATTCTATTACTTCATTTCCTTAACTTGCTAATGTTTTTATTCAACAATTTCAAAAAAACATTGGCCTACAAGTGTCTTTGACTTATTTGATGCATTGTAAACAAAATTCTAAAGAAAAATCAATTGAATTTATTGGTAGATTTAAGCATTTGTATGCTTAGATTTCCTATCATGTTCTTGATTTGATATTCAACATATGTTTATTTCAAATTTGAAAAAAAACATTAGAGATAAGATTTTTCTTACTAAATTTACTTCTTTTCAACAAATTTGTCTATTGCTTCATCATTATCAAACAAGTGAGTCAATTTGAGAGCACCACTCCAATGGCTCATGTTCCTGTTGATAAGAGTGATGTTGCTCCTAATCCAAATAAAGTTCAAAACACTATTTCAAGATAAATAAAAAAGCAAATGTAGTTGTTGATCCAGTTGTTGTTGCATCTCATTATGCTACTTCTGCATCCACTTCTTTTCAATTGAATCATATCTTTACTCCTCTTTCAGAATCATTATGTTCTATTATGAATAGGTTATTAACTACTACTATGATTACTTTACCTCCTATTTGACCTCTTTTACCTACTACAATGGCGTCTAAATCTTTGATCCAAATTTTTTTTTTCAATATCATCATTAGAATGGTCATGATATTGAGAATTGTCATTCTTTAAAATATAAGGTTCAAGACTCAATTGATTCTAATGCTTTATTTGTTGATAATTTTGATAGTAGTGGGAATAAATTTATTTCTCCTCTTAATTAAAATCTACAAATCTATATGAATCTCTTACCTACACATGATACTAATACTATTGCTCAACCATCTTCTATGGATATTGTGTATGATTCAAAGATGGATGATCTTAATCATGTTTTTAATCAAGTGGAGGATTTGGTTCAATCTATATCCTTACCTCAGTCTCAACTTCCACTTCAATCTCAAGTTTCAGCTTTACCTCAAATGAAACCTAAGCCTAAATTGAAGCCTCAACCTAAACCTTGACAAAAACCTAAGAAAAATGACCTCAAGAACTTTTGATTACCTTTGATGATTCTAATACTATTAAAGCTCCTAATGGTCCCCTTTATATTTATGCTAAGATTGTTGAGATACCCACTCATGGTTGTCTTGTTGATTCTAACTCTTTAGTTAATCTGATTAGAGAAGAAAATATTTTTATCAAAGGTTTACAACATGATTTTTATGACACATCAGATGTGTGGATTCGGACTTGTAATGGTTTTCTTTATCCATTATTTGGTTCTATTGATTTACTGGTTGAACTTTGTGGAAAAGTTGTGAATACTACCTTTCTTTTTGTTCCTACTTTTGATCAGTTTCAAGTTAATCTTGGTTTACCATAGTTAAACTCCATGCATGTTGTTGCTTCACCTATTCATTAATTTCTTAATTTTGTTTATGATGATGAAGTGAAGATATTTAATCATAGTTTATATCATACCTCTAGGTCCAGTGGTTCTACTACCATTGACTTCTTTTGGCCTTCATTACCTCCTTTATCTATGAATTTTGCATCTATTAATCAAGCTCCTCTTGTTGCTTGTCAATCTATTGATAATCTTATTAATCCTCCTATTGAACCTATGAAGGATCATGTAGTTGTTTCTCCTAGTTCTCAACACATTTCAAGTAAGACAAAACATAATTGATCTGCTAATGAACACTGTAAAAAGAGTAATGGTCAAGTTTATTCTCATAATTATATTCTTCAAAAATCTTTACCTTCTTTGGATATGACTATGCATGATGTGTTAGAAAAAGTTGTTGCTAATAATGATACGCTGCATGATTTTGATAATTCTATTCATATCTTAGATCCTATTTTGATTAATTTAGATGAAGAAGATACTCTTGATGATGTTGATGATGTTAATTATGAATATGAAACTATTGAAATTGACATTGATTTACTTAATATTCTTTCCTCACAATTAACACTTACACCTAGTATTGAACATTATGATTCTCAAGAGTTTCCTTATTTGGAATAGGCTACCATTCCTACTATGTTGGATATTATTCCTCTTGCAAGTTATCCACCTTTCCTAAATGATATAAAATGAGATGGGGAGAGTAGGTGGTACACTTGATTGGTTAGTTATTCATGGTAGTCTTTGTTGTGTGTTTGTCTATGGTAATGTTCTTCTCCTGTGATATGTTTGTTGAATGTTGTTAGATTCTTTTATATGATCTTTGTTGCTCTACTAGTGCAAGGTGATAAAATAATTGAACCTATTGTACTATTCCTCTATATGTATCTCTATTCTCTCATATGTTGTTTCATGTTATGTTATAACTATGCTATTATTCGTACATGTTTCCTTGTGTAATTTTCTTGGATTTGCAACATGGTAGCACTGATTCTTTTTGGTCTCCAAGTCATTTTTTGAAAAGAATCTCCTTTGTATCTCTTATGTGATATTTCCTCTATTGTGATTGTAGTTCTACTTTCTTTAGGGAATGATGCCAATTCATTTGCAATAATATCATATATATATATATATATATAAATTCTTATGATCATATTGACCCCAAGGTAGGTAGATCACTTCTATGTTCTGTATATGTTTATGTATTATTTCCTTTGATTTGTCTCTGTCTGGGGGCATCTTGTAGTGGAAACATAAATAGTGAAGTATTTATGTTTTTGTCAAAGTCATTGCTCCTATTAAATTGTTAGCAATGATTTTAACAAGGAGGCATACGCTCTACTTACCTATTGCACACACACACACACACACACACACATTTCAAAAACATGTATATTATTTTTCAAGATACCTTTTCTCCCTTTCTAGAATAATGACTAATCCTTAAAGCATGGATTTATATTTTAGGATCTCTTCAGCCCTCCAATTTCAAATATTTTTTATCCCTTAAGGTAAAAGGTGTCCTTAAGATTGAATCTTTTTTAACTTTTTGGTTTTACTATTGTCACAAAATCTTGCACCCTTGTCCAAATTTTTTACCTAAGGACAAACTTGTGATACATGGAAACAACCTGCAAGCTATGGGACTTGAACTATGAGGTTGAGTCTTTGGAGAAGGTTGGCTTCCTCTACTATTAGGATGCACTTAAACTACACTTCAAGAGAAAACAGAGAAGGAATACATGAAAATAATTACCTAATCTATTCTAAGGAGATGATGCACCAAAATAGGATGTTTAATCCAACCTCTACCCATATATGCACAATTAACCAGTTATAACCTGAAAGGATACAAATCTAGACCTTGCTTACTCTAGCAACCACATGTAGATCAGACAACAAAAGAATGGTATAGGAAGAAAATTCACTCAATATCATTCAAATACCAAAATAGATACAATCATGAAAATTGCAGAATATAGACAAGAACATTAACTAGAGGCAAAGAAGTCTTGCACAGTGTGTTAATGGATGAAAGAGATACAATAGAGAGTTACAATGCCTCAAAGGAAAAAGGAATTTACAATTTACATGAAAAATATGCCAAGGAAAATAGAGAAGAATATACTAGACTAAGAAGTTACAAAAAATGTGCTTTTATAGCTTAAGCATAACTAGATATTTCTGACAGAACCACTTCACAACCACTATATCCAACCACTATTGCAAAACTAGAAAATATCTAATCCTAGTACAAAACTAGATGCTAACAATTCACTTGTCCACCAAACAAAGATCTAAGAGGTTAGGAATGATGATCATTAACTTTTGACTAAATAGATGGAATAACAAGTGGTGATGGAGTGTTCCTTTGCATTTATCAAACCTAGGGAATGATGAAAGTGGTTGTAGGAGATAAAAAACATTACATCCATCATCAAAGAGTTTTCTTCACTGTCATAAGTGCACCAAATTAGTTGTGTTATTTGGTCAACTAGATTCAACCATCAAGCCTTGCCACATGGACCAAACATCTTTTACCATTCTACCAATCTATTAGCATTCAACTTTCTATCTTATGTTTGACCTCCTATGATTGCAACTTCGTCACCAGGTATGTGCAGGATCATGACCAACCAAACTATGCTCTTAAGTGGCAATAAAAAATTAGAAAATTAGGGTTACATCAACTTGACGTGCAACTGTTTACTTGTTATTAACTTTATATCAAAAAGTTGAGAGAAAATAATCTCTAGCAAATTGAATCTAGTTTCTAAACTACTAGCACTTATCTAAAAAAAAAAAGTTGATTGGTAAAAAATTTGAATTTTAATACAATATTACAAAAATTTTAGAACAAAAATAAGAAGTAGACGTATGTCTAACCACCTTAATCAAAATCAAATGATAATATTTTTTATATAATATTCTAGATATAAGTGGTAAACTCATGCCTAGATGTGACACATATTTTTGGGTATTTTTATTCTAAATAAATAATAAATAACTAATTTTTCACTTTAGTACTTTTGAAATAAAAAAACTCTTATGTCTGACCACCTTGACTAATTCAAAATTTTGAAAAATTCAAATTTTCATTTTTTTTCTTATAGTAGAAGAAAAATAGAATGTGATGCATCTTTTGGATTTAAAAAATGTTGTATCATTTGAATGTTATAGTTGTTTTTCAAGTAGTGTGTCAGTCAACACTTTATACATAACTCCATTAGAAAATAAGTAATATTTACTTACTAATCTCATAATTTGACAAACCTTACATTTATGGAAAGATAAGAACATTCTTAAGAAACCCTTTTCATTTTGTCAAATTTTGGTAAAAAAAAAAGTTGTCAGCTACATGTTTGAAGTAAAAATCACATAAAAACAGGCCAAAAGTAGATTTTTAGGATGTTTTTAAAGTTGACCATATTGGTTTGGTGTCAAAAGATATAGTAGACCTTATAAAGATATTAATTGTTTTCATTTAGTATTAGGGTGGGAGGGATAAAAATTGGAATAGATTTTGAAATGACTTGAGATATTTTAGAACTACAAATTTTTCAGATCGCCACTTTTTGGCACAGCATGATCCTACACATACCCCACCACCCTTCTTCAATAATATATTTTTCTTGCAAAATTGTGACCAAATGGTTATTGCTACTTCACAGCCTACCCTTGACATCTTTTATTAAATACCATGACCTTGCAAAGATTGAGATCCTGACTACATTCACACCATCACCACTTTGATTCAAAGTTCACCTTCTAACCTCATGACCAAGCGAAAAAGGGAAAATTGATTAATTGCAACTCTAACCTTAGCTTCTTCTTAACCTATTATGATAGTCCACCGGCCATAGATTTGAAAAATCTAATGATGCAAAATTCATCCTTGAAACACTAAAGATTTTTCCCTTATCTCACTATAGCAACTTAAGCCAACATATGTCAATATAACCTTGCAACCAAGTGAACATAGTGCAATCATTCCATTAGGACCTAAACCTTTGTTAAGCCAACTAACTCTGCACTGATGTAAACATAAAGAAATCATGCCTTTTCCAATTGAACTCTAGTCAACTCTTTACCCATTGTGCCTATGTGAATCACATGGTTGCAACTTGAAATTTTCTAAGGTGTCATGCCCAAAATTTACAAGGAAAAACACAACTAATTTGTTTTTTTGAAGGATAACTTATAAAAAAGGTGTACAAATCTACACAGTCAATTAATTTATCATATGGTTAAGATTTAGAATACATAACACCTAGACTTTCAAGATTGCAACATACTTCTAATTCCATAACCAAGGTGATCCTTACAAGGTGTCATGACATAGCACACCATTGGATATGGTCTAAATCCAACAATAGAAGAGTAGGGTTATGATAAAATTTATCGCCATTAAGCTACATCTATGAATTTATAGCCATATCATGGTTTGGACTATAGTCTATTCTCATTTCCAAGGAATCATGGTGCAAGGGTGAAGGCCTTCCTATGTTGTAAGAACTTTGGACACATGATGTAGATTTCAATAACAATTGTGTTGCTACACTTCCTTTGGCTAATGTGCCATGCTTACTTCCTCAATTAATAATGTGTGTCTATATGTTAAAATTGTATATATTTTTCAAAATATTGGGTATTGGGGTGGTAACACCCCTTGGGATACAAAAATTTAATTGTATGACTCTAATGATATCCTTTTGCTCAACTATGGGTCATGATCTCACCCAAATATTAACATTTATCTAACTTGTTTTCCATACTGAACCTACCTCCCATGAATCCCTATGAAATTGATTCTCTTATAGATTTTGTTAGGGTGGTGAGTACCCCTTAAGTTGATTATGTATGTATGCACACCCTTGGATTTAATATCCATTACATGGGTATACACTTTACATATAGGCATATAACTATATATATGTTACTATCTAGGGTCTAATATATGAAGGATCAATAAACTAGATGATAAACACATCTATTTAAAGTCATACAATCAGTTCATATTCATTTTTTATACTAAAGTTGTATATCCAAAGCTAAGTCTAACGCCTAACAAAATCTACCTATCATGGTTAGATCATAAAGTAGATATTCATTTACCCTTATATCTTTACCTTATACCTAAGAAGGTATTTGATACATTCAAGTATTATCACCAACTGTAGAATACCTTGATTATATAAAATCAATATATTAAACAATGTGAGGTATGCATATATATTTAAAATTAACAATGATCCAACAAACCCAATACTTGCCTTCTCCTCATCTAGTTCTAAAGAAATCCTACCAAGCCTATTTCTTCGTAGTAACATGCATTATAATATAATTATTGATTCAAATTAATAGCACAATCCACATGTTATAATATAATATAAATCAATTTTATATCTTTACCTCCAACTTCTTACTTACTAACTAATTCAATACACACGCGCGCGCGCACACACACACACACAAACAATTCAACCATAACTTACTATCTCCCCCTTCCATCAACATAAGAAGATGATGATAACTCACTATAGGCTTATCATCTTAGTATTTAAATGGCACTATGCCACTAACAAACTAGCTATGACCAACTATTACCTACTAGTATAATCTTACAATATCAATATTCTAATCCCTTAATTGATCATGTATTTAGATCTTATCCTCATTTTTTTATTTCTAATTTCTAATTGATTTAATATCATTAATTACTAAAGAATTTATTGAAAATGTTTACAACTAGATTCCTAATATACTATATTACTATCTCTCTTTTTTTTGCACATATACTATTAAATTAATAATTACCATAACTATTATAAAATTTAAAGCTAACTATAATAATAACTAACCGTCACCTAAGCCCATGCATTTTCCAACTCCCAACCCCATACCTTAATCATATTTTACTTTAACCACCCCCTCCCCCCCCAACTCCTAGCACCCACGTCTCCCTTCCCAAGGCTAGGTGGCAACACACATGTTGTACGATCCTTGGGGCAGGCATGTGAGAAGTTCTTTTTGGAGGAAGCTGTTTGGAAAAAGATGAATTATGCCATGGGCACCTCTTCCCATGTTTCCATGTGTGATACCACTAATGCCTTGGTTGTATTGAAATCATGTGGTCCCACATGCATAGTGTAGCATCAAATGGGAAGGGTATTGGCTTAGATGAAACTATGATGGGGTCTTAGGAATATATTTATGTTATATTTATTTTATTTTATTTTTATTTATAATATGACCACTTTCATGATTGATGGCATTGAGTCATCCAACTTATTTATTTCCTTCTTGTGTTTTAGAAAGTCGATTAGGGGTAATTTGAGGATAGATCTAAGTGAGTAGATATTGTCACATTTTTTAATTTTTAATTTTTAAAGCATAGGACACTTCCACCCCTTTTTTTATTATATCTATTCTTTTAATATTTTCTCTATGTGGCTTGTCCCCACTAGTCTTGGTTAGGGTCAGTTATGAGATAGCCTCACATGCTTGGAAATGGAAATGCTATTATTTATTTCTTAGTCTTATTTTTCACTAATTTGAAGATCGTAGGAACATTCTTTGGATTATAATATTGCTTTGTAATTGGGAGGGGGAAAATTTTCCCTCTACCATAAAAATTCCAGAGAGTTTATTGTGCATGAATAGACTTGTTTCTCTCATTGATAATTTATGTCAGGTTATCTATTGGTTCCTTTTTCTCTTCTACTTAACTATGGTATGTAGAATTTTCTTAATTTTAACTTACTCCAACATACTAATGTATATATCTAGACTAATCAATCTATCAACTTTACTTGAACAATAATTTCCATTCATGTAGTGCATGTGAGAACATCATCAATTATGAACTATTAGATCATTTCTTCCTACCAATGATGATGCTTCAAATGAAGTTTCTTATTGATCCCATACACAATGAAATTCCTTATCATAAATCCAAATGAATACAATTCTATATTTACTTGTTCATTTCTTGAACATTCAAATACAATGACTATCCTTTGAAAATAATCTCTTGTACAAGGCAATCTATGATAACATATCTATTGTTTTGATTCATAAATCAACATGGGGATGAACTCTTCCTTTACATAATCACTACTTAGGCATCATAGAAATGACCATTCCTTTACATGAAAACTCTTTCTTTCTCTCATTTACAACTATGATAGTGTAATAATAGTTCTATTTCATTGTCAACTATATGCCTAAAATTGAATCTTACAATGCATCTACCTATGTCCAAATTTGAACTTCTTCATTCCCTTCATGGATCAATCCTTCACAAAAATGTGCATAAAATGAAAATCTCACTTTTACAATTTAGTGCACAATGACAAGATAGAAGGGTCCAACTCTTACAATACAATATACACTAACATGGAGAAGGATTTCATCCTTTCAAATACATTTCAAAATTATATATCCCTTCTTTGTTCCTCCAATACATGGGTGATACCAAGCTTCTTCTTATGATCCAATGATAACAACACTTGCAAAAACATTTACATAGGAACAATGGAGGCTCACCTCCCATCATAGCCTTCTAAGAAGCCAACCATCGAGGTGGGGAGACAAGGCTCAAACAAGTTACACTCAAGCATCAACAATGCATACAAATTATCATTACAACACATATAAACTCCCTTCCAAGGCTTAACACAATGATTCATCATTTAAATCATGAAAAAATGGGTGAAGGTGGGCTCCCCAAAGAGGAGAATTCCATATCCATATACACATATACATCTGCAATTACATAATGCCTCTTCCAGGCTATCAAATACATTCTCCTCATCACATCAATACATTTATACCTCCCATAATACAAATTCCTCTTCAAGGCTATCAAAATACACTTATACCTCCCATAAAAAACAAGGCATATGTCTTCAATGGAGCCCATACTCCATGAACAACAAAACCCTCTCCAAGAGGAAAATCTCTCAACTTGAATGTTGAGCTCAACTATCCCCTTAACCCAAGGCATCTCTTCCCTCTAAAGGGTGATTGAAGCCTTCAAACTTATTAACAATCAACACTCAAAAACAAGAACAAAGAAAGAAATCCAAAGAATGTAAATGCAACACAATCTATAATAACTTTAACACAATACAAAATTTAATTTCACCAACAATAGTTTAACAAGATTACAACACCATTATGAAAGTGCAAAAAGGAAGGTCATGCCATGGACACCAACCTTGATCCAAGATAAGGAAATGAAAGTTGATGAAGAGCTCTCTTCTCCTTAGTCGTTCTCCCTCCAAAATCCTAGTTGTCTCTAAACTTGGAGAGTTGATAAACATCACACTAGTTTGTCAACACTCCTCTAAAAAGAGTCTGTACTATCCCATTTTTGGTAACAACATCAAGTTTCCATCTCTTACAACTTGTCCCTACCAATTTTGCTACCATTCACTAAATGAAAAGATGGGGATCAACTCATGGGACAACTCAATTTTCGAGTTGGTGGAAGAATACATTGGTTAAGGCCCCCCCTACGCTAGCTAAGCACTAAAATGGTCAAATTTAGGCCCCTAACATGTTATGCTAACAATTGGGGAGCTTATTTTCACAAAAAATGGTACTTTAGGACCACCTATCGATCCTCTAAAGTCCTTGTCAAGTTTGAATTCAAAATTCTCCTTGATGGTAACCCATCCTATCCTTTCTCCAAGTGGATTTGCTTAAATCTTTTGAAAGAAAATTAGTTTAAGGTTAAGTGCTATCATGACCAAAACCCTAGGTGACATTTCATTAACATACAAACAACCACAAGTGTCAAGTGACACATTTGAGACACATTACACATCACCATGAAATGTCCCTAATATATTTATGAGATTAAATTTTCTATGCACATGCAAACTTATGTTCACAAAATAAACATATCACAACAAGGCTTTTGAATCTTCCAAAGATTCACCTTGAGTAAATTGTGTCTACTTAAGTTTGGACCTTGTTTCTTTGAATAATTTCATGGTTCAATTGCGCGCACACTAAACTTGAACATCAGTAGTCCAATGAAAATAAATCATATAAAATGCATTTATATAGGTGTGTGACAATTTCATATTAAATAAAATATCATTAAAATATAAAGCATTTAAAGCATTAAAATATCAGAATCAGCATATCATCATTGATATCTAATCAAATGATCAACCACATCATAATCTATTTCCTATCATAATGATGAAATATTGAATCTATACTATTAAATCAGCCAACATGAAGATTAGTTCCAAATACATATTTTAGGTCAAAATCATCAAAATGTAAACATCTCAACTAATATCCTTTGATTTAGTTAAATATAGTTTGGTTGCTAAAAATATCACATTATCATTATGAGATAATACATTATAAAGTGTATCACTTGTGTTAGGTAAACAAGATGTTTTCATAGTCATATAGTTTCAAAATCCAACATCGAATAAATCAATTGTATTTTATTGGTCCATAAAATCTTTCCTTATAAATACCAAGATATCCACCTAATTGACTTATTACATTACATCATATCAAGTTCTACCATGTAGACCTTTATCCAAAATTGATAACAATTTTCATCTTATGACTATTAATATTATTCACAAGAGTGGGTGTTGATTCATCTTTCTATAATAGCCATCTAATTCAATTATCCTAATAGGCCATAAAATATCACAAACCCATCGACATAGTTTCTAAGTTATGACATCTTGAGCCTTTATTCCATAAGGTCTCAGCATTAGTACATTTGCACTTGTTTTTCTACCAAAAATTTTGACTAGAGCTATGATTTCTTTTTTTTTAAGTTTTCATCCTCACATTGGTTGAAAATGTCCTAGGTTTTCCCAAGTTGGTCAAAATTTTGACCAACTCGAGCCATAACAAAGAAAATGTATGTTATTAATTATGCAGGCCAAGCTTCATTCTTGCATAAGGTATCACTAAAAATCATGGGTAATATTGGGGCTCATTTGTAGTGATTAGTGGGGTTCAGATACTTGGACATGTAGAACTCATATTCAAAGGATAGGCGAGTTGGGCCCCTATGGGCTACCGTACCACTCTACCTACCCACCCATATCCACTAGTTGTATCATATGCCAAAGAGGGATTTAGATAGCTTGAACATCCCCAAGACATGTCACAATTATTAAATTCACCTACTTTAATAGACTTGACACAATGTTTAGGCTCGGATTGTGTCTCCTGCAAGCAATGCAACCCAAATAAATAGGTAGAAGTGAGGATCAAATCCATTCTTTACTCTCTTCAACACCACCAAGTGTAGTACTAAGATTTTCCAAATGTTGTACACTTGTTTTAAAAGTGGCATCAATGAAGAAGACCACTTATTCATTTTAGATATGTGGGTAGCCTGAAAAAAGTCTTGGTAAATTCTTTCAACTTGTGAAATGGACTTCACAAACCTTCTTTCAATTTCTCATCTTTTGCACTTGCACTGACACCCAAAGTCGAATGTCTCAAATAACTTGTGTCATTGGGGACTAGGAACGTGAACATTGAAATAGGGTATCATGATTTCTTGGCCCTTTTTATGTCCCTGCTCACATGGATTCTCATTCTATCACCCTCACTCAGCCTTGCCACATTGGGTGCACATGAACGGTTTATAAAGGATGGAAGAAACCATACACCATTGTAGGCCCTGTTCCCAATTATAGAGTTGGAGATGATTGCTTCTATGTTGTTTCTTCACACAATGTATGGAGGAGAGTTGTCAAATGTTGTTCTTTTTATGACATGGTGGAGAAGCTTTTCATATATTGTGGAAACACTACTCTTTACCAAATAATTATTCTCCTTTTGGGAAGAATCCTACACAAAATCTGACATCTTGGAATGAAGAGTGATAATTCATGAGGGGCTGAGGTGGTATGTGAAAGAAAGAGTTTCAAACTATTATCTCAGCATGAAGTGGGCACTTCTTTCACTTTCTAAAGCATCCCATTATTGACTAGATCATCCATAGGCTTGTCAACCACAGTGAAAGCCTTGCTGATCAACACCACTTCTCCTTCCTTTCTATCCTCTGTTACAAAAAGATCTCTATCATAGCCATTTCTTGTCATTTTGACCTCCATTAGCATGATGAAATCCCCATTTTCTTTATATCATGACATTGATCCTTGTATCATATGCTAGAGAGGGGTTTAGATAGCTCCTTCTAGTTTTCCTTAGAAGGTCATCAAGTTGAGGAAGAAGGAGTTATTTCTCTAGCAGTAAGATAGCTGCCTTATTTGTTACCATCCCAACAATTAACAGACATTCTTTTGTATGGAATTTTTTGATAAGCTTGCCTTCTACATGATGAAAGAATATTGGATTGCCCACCCATTCCCTGGGGCTAATACATATATAATTGAGTAAGGTAGTTAGTATTACCTCCTTATCTTCTAAATAAGTCTCAGATTGGGAAAGATTAGAATTTCTCCATGTTTTGTGCACAATGCAGATGTAGGGTGAGAGGTGGTTTGCGATCAAAACTAGAAGCTTGGGTATGGTCTATTTGGGGCACAGTTTTGTAAGGCTCATTTTACATTGATCAATCGGTGGAGGAAGAATCTACCTATTCTTGCAAAGTCCCACAAGGTTTATACAATTGATCTTCTTAAGTATGGCTGATACTCAGATAAGTCGAATCCATGCAATTTTCTAGTTAATTCCCTATACACATTCAAGAATTGGGCAAAGCAAGTTAGTGATTTCTATCAAGACATAGTTAAAGATCAAGCCTTCTTTGTATGCAACTCCATTGGAGGTAATTAGTTCTTATTGAAATGAAATATTTTAATATTATTGCAAACATACATAATTATCTTGATATTAAAATGTCTTCTTGGGCTTGAAATAAATTATTAGATTTTACTCTTTCTTACTCTTTCGAAGAACTACAAATTAGTTTGCTATGTTGAGAATTGATTGGAATTTACTTAGTTTGCATTTGTTGCAAGTGGGGTTTCTTCATTATAGAAAGAACACAAAAGTGGAGTTTAGATGCTAAAATTTGTCTAGTACTCACCAAGGAGAAAGGTAGGTCAAAATACAGTTGCATGAATTAAAAAATCAATCGCCACTATCTTAGAAAATGGTGTATACCCTAGCAGGTGGTTTGCAATTGACAATTATCTTAACAATATGGTTTGCCTTTCCTTTCAATCTAGCAATCTCTTAGTCCTTATCTTGCAGCTCTTCATGCTTCTTCTGCAATTTTTTGCTTTCCTATGACCATTTATTTTCCTATAGATATAACAATTGAGCTCTCTTCCAAATTTTTGGGGAAGTTGCATGCCAAGATGGCATAGGATAATCATGGGGAATATTAGTAACATGGGGAGTTTGTGTATGCTTCTTGGATCAATGTTTTCATGGGATTCCTTTCCAGCCATCTCTGCTAGTATCTCTAGATTATTATCATGTTTCTTTCTCAAACCTTGGACCTCTATATCTGGCATATACACCTCTTAACCTATTTCTCATTGTTGCAAAATTTCAACTAATTCTTCTTCTTCTTTTGACCAATCTTGTATAGGCAAGCCAAAGAAATCCAAGTTTGTATCATCAAAAAAGTTATCTCCTCCTAAAGGTGACTTTTCCCTAAATATTTGTTTCCTCTCACCATTGGTTTCAAATCCAATTTGTAACACTTGGTTAGCCTTGGTTTGGACATTTTTTATTCCTAACTTTGATTTTGACCGGTGACATTTTCTAGGGGCTTTACTAGTTTTCTATTGCTTAATTTTTTTCTCCATCACATTGGAATCAAGGAGAAAGGGTGAAATCACTAAATAAATTTGTTACTATGTCCCAAAACATCATTCCCCTTTTCAATATTATCTCTATATTGTACTTCTCTTGTTATACTGACAATATTCTTGTTGTTGCACAAAACAACTCTCATTCTATTAGGGTCAATTGATCTTTGCAACATTTTTCCTACAACCAGAAAACACAATCTTCACTACTCCCCATGAGAGTGGTAGTCACATCAATCTAGGAGACAAAAGATAGGCATTAATTCTTCCCTTAAGAAGATAAACCACTCTTATGTATCTAGTTTCAAAGGAGGGGCAGTAACCCCTAACTTCTTTCTCAACAATTTTCTCCCTCAAGAAATGATATTGGATAGAAATGTACTATGTCCTCCAATGCACTATTCGATTCTTTAAAATACTAATAGCACTTATATTATTTATAGCACTTGTATGATCACACATAATTGAACTGCTTCATAATCTACAACCTTTATATTATTAAGTATCTACTTCATCCACAACATGTGTGCACAACAAGATGTTTCTACAATATAATCTATGCATACAATGTTTAATGACACTGAATGCTATTTTCATGACCCTGATGTAGCATAAAATTAACATCCAAGAAGAATATGGATTGAGACTCCATCAAAGTTATATTAAATGCTATTGATTAGAATCAGGTATTTGACTTGACTACAAGCAATGAATTAATGTTGTTTTCAGCGAACTCTAAATCTCCAAACACAAAGTACTAATAGCAATAATAAACCTTTGTTATTAGACTATAACTTCCTACTAATAATGCTTGATGTCACCTATGTCTTGAAATCTGATTGCCCTTGTTGAAATATGGCTAAGAAATTGTCTTCAATGTGCCCTCTCTAACCTTCAAAAATTTCATGAAGTCCTAATACTGTAGATTCCCTGCATGAAAATGGTTAAAATAAGTTCTAATTTGAGAATTTTCTCTATCAATATCCAACCTAGGAGTTGTGGGGGAAGATCTAGCACCGTAGGATTGGTAATTGTGCACTAAATTGAATAAAACCCATCTCTAAAGTCATTGATCTGCAACTATAACAAGCAATATTACTTTGCCTCAAACGGTCAAACTAGATTTTAGGAATTGTTGATAATCTTCCAATGGGAATGAAATACAATGCTAATCCCTATAAATTCCAACCCCTTGAATGGTATCACACCTACAGGATTGTTACTTTTTGAGGTTTTACATTCTTAGATGATGTAGACAACTGAAAACTTTGCACAGAGCTCCATTTCCCAAAACACAATTACAAAGTAACCTAGAAAGAATGGATTCTTCCCCAATTTATTTCTTTTATTCTTTATCTTTTCCCTGTTAGCCATTTAAACCTATTAGATTTTTGTGGCTTTTTAAATATTAAACAATGACATGTTTTATTTTAATTAAACACACATCTAGGGAATTTGAATCTCTTCAAGGCTCATCATTCATCATGATAAAGTGACCCTCTTTAAGTTATAACTTTATTTTATTACCTAGGGACTTGGAAAAATTATTTTAATAAATTATTCTATCATAAAGTCATCATATTAATCATTTTTATTATTAATTTATCATGATCTAGTGGAGTTGAATAGATGTAGATTATGATCTTGTGGAATTGAATAGATCATCAAAAGATTATCAAGAATTAAATACTATTATATTGTCAAATGGAAAGGCTCTAACACTAAAAAGACAATACTAGATCATACAGACCCAACCTATTTTGGTAAAATGGATATTTGTGTCTTAACACTAAACCAAATGAGCTTGATTATTCATGCTCCTAGGATTTGAGCTCCCAACACCAATAGATTACAACATAATTCACAATGTTTATCCTCTTGACCAAAAAAAATATTCTACCTATAGTTGTAGAATATTAATGTTTTACTACTTAAAAAGTTATTCAATAGAGCCCATATTTTACTATATTTTAAGTATTTTTGTGGGCACATTAAACATTTTTTTTTGTTTCTGTCAACATTCTTACACCATAATCTTTTGCATTCACATCTACCCTCATACTATAGTCTTCACATGGTCTTGGAACTAGGTGTGCTTGATTGATTTTAGTGCAAGTCACATATCTTGTGGTGTGTCCAAAACAATAAGCATCAAACTTACCAAATCTAATTTAGTGTCTTTGCCACATAGTGGCCATGCTATAAACAATAGTGTAGTTTGATACTATTTCAATTTCACTTTTTCATGCAAAAAAATTTCTTCCTTTAATTATTGTATTAAATATTGGACCAAGTAGAAACACATATGGTAGCATGCTCCTCTCCATTTAGTTCCAAGGAAAGAAACACTCAAACACAAGTACCAACAGTTCCAAGCTCAACAATAAGAAGACATGAGATAATATATTAATAAAATTTACATGTTAATTTCTCAAGAATCCCCATAATAGAATATGCCATATTAGCCATGAAATATGAAAATCAACATTAAAAGGAGACCCAATAAATAGAATAGAAGCAACTCGAAAGCTACACATCAAAAATAAGGTCTTATGAGTTAAAATGTAAAGAAAAAAAAATTAATGTCTTCATTTACCAATTTTTAGCATTATAGATGCAATAAAGAGTTGTAGAAGTTGTTGAGATGAGTTAAATAATATACACTTCCTTCAATAATTCAAAAACTTGAGTCACCATTCATAGAATCCTACTCTTTCTTTGGAAAACCTAACAAAGGATGAAGACATACAATAGTACCAAAAAGCCAAAAGTCAACAACCAGATAAGCTTGTGTTTAGAATCTTTATCCCCTTTTACATATTGGTTCTATTTTATCAAGGATGACTTTAGCTCTCATTTCTTGTGCATTTCCAAAACAATGTCACATCCCCCAATAAGCTCACCTTTGTGATATAACTGTGGATATGTTGGCCAATTAGAATAATTCTCCAAGCCTTCTCTAACTTCTTCATCACTCAAAATGTCAAAATGACCAAAGTCTAAACCCTCTTCATTCAAAACATTTACAACCTTTGAGATGAAGCCACATCAAGGGGCATCAGGTGTGCCTTTCATAAAGAGCATGAGAGAAGAAGAATTAACTAGTTTTTTCAACCGATCATCAAGTGACTCTTTGGGTAGCACTCCACTTTTTGAGGCAATGTTTTTTCAGCTCTCCACTTTTATGCATTTCTATCATGATATCTAATTGTAGACACCTAAAATTGTCCAAATCTCCTTTTCATGACCAATTAAATAGATATTTATTATTTATTTAATTACCCTACCTTTAATTAAATAAATTTGCATTTGTTTAATTATAGTCATCTTTCCTTGATTTAAATAAACTAAGGTTTATTTAAATTCTAGCCTTTCCCCTCATCCCACTTGCATCATAACCCATTCCCTTTAATTAAGTAGAGTACTTCGTTTACTTAATTAATCCCCTTCTAATCCCACTTGGAATTAAATATTAAATTTAATCCTATTTGAGCACATGGCTCCTAACTTTAACCCTCACCTAACCTCACTTTCCTAACCTAAGCCATCCTTCTAAATCTACCCACCACTTAATCCCACTTACCTTTTCCTAATCACCTTGCTAATCCCCTTTTAATCCTAAGTGTGTGCTCACACATGTGTGAGGAACACTCACACTTCCCACACCCCTCATGCTTTCCACACCTCTTGCATGATTGTCTCCCCTTCACATGAGAATCAAAGTATCTCACACATGTGTGAGAAATCATGCTTCTGACACCTCTTACACCTATCACTGACCTCTCACATCAAAGGTTTCTCACACATCTATGAACATCTTCCCCCCTTTGAATGGTCAAAAACCCTAATCCACATGGAGTCTACTTGGCCTCCACCTCATGGACACCTCATTGATCCTAAGAGATCCTAGCCCTTCATCTTGCATTAAATCTCAACCATCCATTTTCCTATAAAAAGAGAGCCCTCTCCTCATTTCGAGGAAGCATTATCTAGCCCATTGTTATGTTGCAAGATTTGTGAGCAACCACATCCCACAACATGGAATCATCAACCACTTGGTGATTTTGTGAGGTTTGCATTAGTGCTATTTTGAGTAGATTAAGCTATTTTGATGTCATGTCTTCACTACTTACACGTTGTCTTTCATATTTGAGGTTTGCATGAATATGCAGGAATAGGCGTTAGTTTCTTAGTGTTTATTCCTTGGTGACATTTTTATGCAATACACTAATCCACCAATAAGCTCACCTTTTATGTACAATTATGGATATCTAGACTAGTTAGAATATGTTTTAAGACCTTGCCTTACCTCTTCATTAGTCAGAATGTTGAAGCTCCTAAATTCTAGCTTTCCTCTCTAATAATTTCAAAAGACTTTCAATTAAAACCACATCATGGCTCTTCAGGAGTTCCTTTTATAAATAACATGATTGGGTTGGAATTAATGATGTTTTCTAGTTGAGAACTTAATGATTCACTTATACTAGTTGAGTCCACTACACCACCATTATCAAACTTTAAGATAACAGTATCAGGTTTGGGTTCAACAGAAGTAGCTTTTGTAATTAATTCACTAGACTCATGAGTAGTCAAGAGCAAGTCATGGTCTTTAAATATTTGTTTCAGTTCCCCACTTTCACATAGTTCAAGGGTGATATCATAGCCTCCAAGTAGCTTGCCCTTACAATACAATTATGGAAAGGTCGGCTATTTGGATAATGCCTTCAAGCCCTCTCACACTTTTTCTTCACTTAGAATATCAAATTTGCTATATTCCACACCCTCTATTTTCAAAACATCCACAACCTTTCTACTAAGTCCACATCGTAGCTACTCGGGTGTCCCTTTCATAAACAACATGACTAGTTTGGAATTCAAAAGTTGTTGTAGTTTATTCTTAACTACATCACCAAACTCTCTATCAATTTTAATAGTCTGAGGTGACTTATATATTTGTTTCATTATCTTGATAACCGTTGAACTAGCAGACATTCCAAGACTAGCAGGACTAGCTAATCTTGGCAATGTCTATGGAACTAGACACTTTGGCCACTTTGTTGGCCAATTTTGATGGATTTTCACCCTCTAGTGTACCTACAACCTTCCCACCCTACAAATATTAGCATGTATCAGTGTGCTAAAACTCTAGAAAAAAACTCATAACTTGATAAATGAGAAAGAAAATTAGAGATAAACCAAATATGCAAACACAATGGTGAAGGCCTAATTTTTTTGAGCACCATTTTCTAACATAGGAACATTAGTCTAGATTTATTATCATTGATCTATCATAGTAACAAAATTTGTCATACCAATTCCACATGTAGAATAGAAACCTTGGCAAAAATGCATCTGAAAAAGGTTTTGCATCGTCTCATACATATACAATGTGAAATGGTCTTGTTGTTGATATCAATGTAGAAAAAACTAAATAAGCAATTTATTTCAACACAAAACTCATGATGAAATTTAATTTATACATGAGAATAAAGAAGATTTTTTTCTCTCTTTTTAAAAAATTTCCCCACACTTTAATTTAATTTGCAATCCACATTTTAACTAAAATGCACATACAAAATTCCAATAAAGCATAAAACAAAAAATGTTGAAATATGCTTATGCAACCCTAAATGCAATGCCAAATTTTACAGCCTAGTAGCTCTAAAAGAAATCTATATCAAACACATCAAACAAACTAGCTTTTCTTACACACCCCTATTATCAAATAGATGTTTCACTAATTAAAAAATTAAGATTGATTTTTAACAATATCAATGTGGAAAACCTGAGGTATAAATCTCTATAACCAAAAAATATTGACTAAAACCAAGCTCTAGATGGCAAAAATTGGCCTATTTCTCTTGTTGAAATTTTGGTAAGAAGAGTTTAGAAAACATAATTGAATTTGACTCTTTTTCCATTGTTAATTTCTCCTTGCATAGAGACCTTAGGATTGGTTGCCACAACCAAGTGGTAACCTTGCATCAAATCCATGTAAGATGCAAGACTGGCACCTAATTTCACCTATCAGGTTCCACAACACCTAGAATTTCCTTACAACACCCAGAACTGGATGGCATAATTTGGCATATGAACATGTAAGATGTTCATTGTGGATTTGAATATAGGTTTTCACTATGAAAGGGCTAATTATTTTCCACTCACACTTAACCCACTTTAATACAATAGTTTAATTGCAAACCCAAACTAATTGCAATTAGCTCTAAATTAAGTGATGCATAATAATAAGACTCACATTCCCATTTTTGGAATAGTTGTGAAGAATAAAAATTATCAGCTGGCAAGAAAATGTCTTCACCTAAGGATTCTTTTTAAAGTTTAATTTTTATGGGGATACCAAAGGAAACCCTAGACCATTGGGAGAGGGAATGGTTATTCACTATCCTTTAGGCTCCTTCATAAAAGGAGGATCATACTTTTTTGGCACCAAGTCTAATAATGAGGACAAAGTTGTTAGCTCTACTAGAAGGATTGAAAATGACAAAATTCATGAGTATAAAGGGATTGGAAGTCAAAGATGGCTCTATTGCAAATTATTCAGGATCACATTAAAGAAAATGGAAAAGACTAGAAACTAGAGAGCTGAATGGAGGAAGCTAAACTGATAGATGCTAGCCTCAATTAACTTCCAGCATTGCTACATAGAATTCAATGGTATTGTAAGTTGTAACCCTCCTTCTTATTTCCATAAGTATTAAAAGTGAGTATTTTTCATGTCATGTTAAAGCCTTATGTTTATTATGTGACCATTTTCTCTCCACTTTATTTATTGTCTACTGATCAAGGGTGAGAGTTGTGAAAAAGCACTAAATTTTGGTGCTTGGATTCTTTTTCCCTGAATTTTTGTTTGCCTCTATGCAAATTTTCATGTAGTCTAAAAGTTGTATCTATTCTCTCATGATGGAACATGTTTAGAGGGCTCAAGATTATTATGATGTTGCATCCAATTATTGCCTAAAGCTCAAGATCAAATATTTTTGTTCCTTAACAATTTGTCAAAGACATGCTTGGTGAGGTGGGTGGAGAGGTGCCAAATAGTCAAGAGCATCAATAGAAAATGATTTTGCTACTAAATAGGAAGCATATACACCTGACACTGGTATTTGAATGAGTTTTGCATACACTCTCTCCTGTAGCAGTTACTTTGCTCATGGCTAATAGATCAAATTGGGAGTTAACATGGATGACTTGTTGGAGATGGTGCATTGGTAATGCATTCTTCTACTTCATTTTATATATCTAATGATGTCATGATATTCTTCAAAAACACACCTACCACTAGTTTTTGAATGGATTTTGCATGCCCTCCCTCCTGTAGCAGTTACTTTGCTCATGGCCAATATATCAAATTGGGAGTTAACATGGATGGCTTGTTGGAGATGGTGCATAGGAAATGCATTCTTCTACTTCATTTTATTTATTAGATGATGTCATGCTATTCTTCAAAGACATTACACTATAGATGGATAGTCTTTATTCATTCTATAAAAATGTCCATTTAGAGATTTCTATGTTTTATATTGTTAGGATTAAACTACGAACATAAATAACAATTACATGCAAATATAACCAATATTAGAAAATAATTGATCACATAGAAAAGAACACAAGACACCAAGATTTAATGTGATTCACCCAATCCTTAGGCTACATCCACCAAATAGCAAGTTTGATATTATTATGATATAGTAATTACAACCTGATTACAATCCATAATCCCTTATAGCTCAATACTACCATAAGAACCAATTTTCTCATCACAACTATGAAACAATCCCTAACCCTAAGCCCTTTTATAGAATTATTTCTACTACATTAGGGTTATAATTAATAATTACATGTCAGCCCAAAATCCTAATAAAATAGGGCCCAAAATTATTTTTTCAACCCAAGCCCCAAAGAATTTATGAAGTATGTACAGTACTTTTCTGATCAGTCACCACAATCTAACAATCTCCCACTTGGGGACTGATTAGGCTCCACTCCAAAAAACAATCTCCCACTTGGAGACTGATCCTATAGCTATGCTAAGATACTCCATGAGGCTCCCACTGGATCAAACCACCCTGGACTCTACTATTCTTTTATTTATGTTCAGTCTAGCAGACCAACATAAGCGGAAGAGGAATTCAACTTCTCCCTTGTCACTACCTTAGTAAACATATCTATTGGATTTTCATTTGTATGTATCTTGTCTAGCTTTAATTGTTCATCCTCTAAAACTGACCAAATGAAATGGTATCACAACTTTATGTGTTTTTTCTTTGAATATAGAGCTGAATTCTTCACAAGATGAATGCCATTTTGACCATTTGTAAACAAATAATTATTCTTTTGAGGATGTCCCAATTCTTCTAAGAAGAACTGAAGCCATATCATCTCCTTGGCAGCCTCTATAGCAGCAACATGCTCTGCCTCTATAGTGGATAAAGCATTAACCTTCTGCAAACTAGAAACCCAGCTCATGACTGCACACCAATAGTAAAGATATAACCTATAGTAGCAGTAGGTGCCAAAGTGGTCTTGTTGCCTATTCCATTAGCCCGGTGCTGGGCTTGCCCTAGCATTTTATAGACACAAGATGAAGCCACTGATCTCCTCCACTTGGTATCAATATCCCTTGCCAAATCTGAGTCAACATAGCCCTATAAATTAGTAGTAGAGCCTCCAAAGTGTAAACACTTATTGGATGTTTCTCTCAAATATCTGAGAATCCATTTGACTACATTTCAATCCTCAATTCCTAGATGAATCATATACCTGCTAATGACTCCCACTACATGTGCAATATCTAGCCTTGTAGATACCATAGCATATATCAAGCTTCCCAAAGCTGAAGCATAGGGTACCTTGGACATCTTATCCTCCTCTTTTTGTGTCTTGGGACACATCTCCTTAGTCAACTTCAAATGACTAGGTAAAGGTGTGCTGATAGCTTTAGCATTCTCCATAGAGAAATGTTGCAACACCTTCTCAACATAATTAGCTTGAGATAGTGTCAATTTTTTGTTCTTCCTATCTCTGAAAATCTTCATACCAAGGATTTTTCTTTCTACTCCCAAATCTTTCATAGCAAATTCATGTGCTAACTGGCATTTTAGCCCCTTAATATGATCCATGTTAGACCCA
Organism: Cupressus sempervirens; assembly: GCA_028749045.1. Classification (NCBI taxonomy): domain Eukaryota; kingdom Viridiplantae; phylum Streptophyta; class Pinopsida; order Cupressales; family Cupressaceae; genus Cupressus; species Cupressus sempervirens. The sequence goes on along the minus strand of CM053792.1, from coordinate 174,032,339 downwards.
GCTACAAGCATATCATCAACATATAAACATAAAATAATGTAGCTATCATCATCCAAACTCTTAAAATAAACACAATGATTTGAATGACACCTATCGTATCCATGCTTATGCATAAAACTGTCAAATTTCAGATACCATTGTCGAGGTGCTTGCTTTAGACCATATAAACTTTTCTTCAATTTGCACATTAAGTTCTCCTTACCTTTGACCACAAATCCCTATGGCTAAGCCATATATATCTCTTCATCCAAATCACCATGAAGGAAGGTTGTTTTAACATCAAGCTACTCTAAATGCAAATCTTCAATAGCCATAGTACTTAAAATAGTACGGATAGAAGTCATCTTAACAATAGGACAAAATATCTCATCAAAATCAATGCCTTTTTTCTGTGCAAATCCTTTTAAAACTAACCTAGCTTTAAATCTTTTCTTACCTCTTTCCTCTTCTTTCAACCTAAAAACCCACTTATTCTATAAAGCCTTTTTACTTGCAGGCAACTTGCATAAATCCCAAGTCTTATTTTTTAGCAAAGAGTCCATTTTGTCTTTCATTGAAAACTCCCACTAAATCTTATTATCCACCTACATAGCTTCATCATAACATTTAGGTTCACCAGCATCAGTAAGTAAAATAGAATACAAAGAGGGAGAAAATATTTTTGGAGGTCTAATTTGAATTTTTGACCATATAACATTCACTGGTGTGTATGGTATTTTTTGTTACACTTGTTGCACATCATGAGGAATGTCTGGAACATCATCTTTTGGAGTATCATCTAGCACTACATAATCATCTTCTTTCTTCTCATGTTGCTACAACAAATCTTTGTACAACAATTTCTCATTGAATATGAGATCCCTGCTTCTTACAATTTTATGATTTTCAAAATTCCAAAGCCTATAACCAAATTCATTAATGCCATATCCAACAAATACACATTTCTTTGACTTAGCTTCTATCTTGGTTCTATTTTTGAAATCTATATGAGAAAATGCTTCACAACTGAAGGTTTTGAGAAAAGAATAACTCACCTTCTTACCAATCCATGCTTCTTCTAGAATACCACAACCCAAAGGAGTAGAGGGACCTCTATTAATCAAATATATAGTAGTATTCATAGCCTCCACCCACATGTGTAAGGGAAACCCATCATACAACCTCATGCATTCAACCACTCCATTTTCCCATGGAGTCCTTAGAATAATTTTTTGTCTATGAATACCATTAGTGGAGCAATAATCTTCAAAAGTTTCTTAAAAGTTTGAAATACATCAAATTTTTATCTAAGAAAATAAATCCATACCTTTCTTGTTGCATCATCAATAAATGTAACATAATAATGACAGCCTCCAAGGGAAGATACCCGAGCCAGTCTCCACACATCTGTATGCACAAGCTCTAATTTCTCCTTTTTGTTTTCCTTCCTAGTCTTTAGAAAACTCACTCTCTTTTGTTTTCCATATACACAAATTTCATAGAAATCCATATTAACACATTTTAGACTTGGTAAAAAATTCTTTCAATGAAGTACTTTCATACCTTTCTCACTCATGTGCCACAGTGCTATATTAGAATTTACAGCAGTTATTTGTTCTCCCTACTCAACAACAACAATTGTTTGTAAACATTCATTTTTCTCTGAAAGAATTAAAGTAGAAGGAACAATATGACTTGTACAAAGATATAAGGTGCCCACTTTCACACCTTTTGCAACTACAAGGGAACCTTTTGAAACCTTCCAATTTTCATCATTAAAAGTAACTACACAACCCTCATCACCAAGCTGTCATTCTGAAATTAAATTCCTACTCAGCCTTGGAACATATCTTACCTCATGTAGTAGCCAATGATTCCCATTTTGAAACTTAATCTTAACTTTTCCCTTTCCAACAATCTAATAGGGTTCATTATCCCCCAAATAAAAAAGTCCAAAATCCCCTTGGACATAATCAATGAAATAACCTCTATGAGGTGTAGCATGAAATGAAGCACTAGAATCTAAAATTGATGAATCATCAACACTTTCTAAAGATAGAAGCAAAGCATCCTCTTCAGATTTTTTACTTGCCATATTTTCCTCCTTGTCTCCATCTGGTTTATCTCCATTTCTCTTTCGATTCCATCAATCTTTCTTTTTATGCCTTGGTTTTCCATAGTACTAGCAGTCATTCAGTCCTCTCGATTAAGACCTCCCCTTTGACTTTCCTCTTGATTTCCCATGATTTCTAAAATTACTTCCTCTCTTAGTCATCCTCTCATTACTTTGTGCATTCAAATAATTTCTCGATATAGATCCACCTGAGGATTTCCTACGAGTTTCCTTACTCAAAACAACATTGATCACATCATCATATTTTAGGGTACTAGATCTAGGAATAGAATTACTCACAACCATTACCAAGCCATTCCAACTTTTAGGCAAAGAACACAAAATCAAGAGAGCCCTAATTTCTTCATCAAAATTAATACCCATAGAATATAACTTACTAGTAATAGTATTAAACTCATTTAATGATCTGCAACAGATCCACCTTCTACCATTTTTATATTAAATAAATGCTTCATGAGAAATACCTTGTTTGAAGTGGAGGGCTTTTCATACAATGTTGCTAGGATTTTCATCAACTCTTCTGTTGTCTTTGCTTTTTTAATATTAAATGCCACTGATGGTGCCAAGAATAATCGAATGCTTCCAAGTGCCTTTCTATCTGAAAGATCACATTCATCATTTGACATAGATCCCTGATTCTTGGTTTATCCTTCCAACGACTTCCATAAATTCTTCTGATAAATATAGTCTTCCATTTGCATCTTCCATAACTGAAAGTTTTGCCCAATAGACATGTCAACCCTCAACTTACCCTTGTCTACCATCCTTCCCACTTGATCGTGAGACTCCTGCTCAACCGTGAGACTTTCCTATAGAGGATAATTGAAAAACAACCTCGCTCTGATACCACTTGTTAGGATTAAACCATAGACAAAAATAAAAATTACATGCAAATATAACCAATATCAAAAAATAATACATCACACAGAAAAGAACACAAAACACCAAGATTTAACATGGTTCACCTAATCCCTAAGCTATGTCCACCAAACAGCAAGTCCAATATTATTATGATCCAGTAATTACAATTTGATTACAATCCATAATCCCTTACAGCTCAATACCACTACAAGAGCCAATTTTTTCTTCACAAATATGAAACAATCTCTAACCCTAAGCTCTTTTATACAAGTATTTTTACCAGTTTAGGGTTATAATTAATAATTACATATCAGCCCAAAATCCTGATAAAATAGGGCCCAAATTTTTTAAAAGAATTTATGAAGTATGTATAGTTCTTTTCTAATCAGTCACCACAATCTAACATATACTCCCCCTTGTTGTTACCTATAGTTGTTATTAGACTACTAAATAGGGTTATGTAAGACCAAGGGTTTTAGTGGTTGCTACAGATTATGTTGGACATTAATGTCTCTCTTTGGATTTTAGTTTTTGAATAAGTCGATGTGTTGTGTGTTTTTTAGATAGTGTAGTTCTTTTATGTAAGCTAGAGTTTGTTCTTGAGTTGAATCTCGTAATGTAAATGTTATTTTCTAATAGGTTTAGGCCCCCATAGATCCCACAACTAGGTTATCAAAAAATAAATTTAAAAAAACTCATATTTGAAAAAGAAACATCTATGAGAGCAAGTAGATTTCCACAATCCATAAGATCACTGTGATGGAGGCCTAATTTTTTAGCCTCCATTAATGCATTGACCTTGATCATTTCATCCTATGATTGATATCATTCTTCTATTTGATCATGATTAGTCTCATCCATATTCCTACAAAATATTATCCTAACCAACACCACCCACAAGTTCAAGCTCAACCCCAAATTTGTCCTTGAATCTGAACTTTGAAGAAGTATAACCTTGGATCATTGCTTCTTTGAGTAATTCAACAATCCTAGTCATTGGTCAATTTAGAAGTATTGTAGACATGTGATATTCAATCAATAGAAATATATTCATTTACAACAATAAACAAAAGGTAATTATGAGTGATAAGCTATGCAAAGATACATCATAACAAGTGTCAAAGACCACACAAATGTTGTTCTTAGCAAATATGTATATGATATGGTGTTTGAAATAGTATCTTGTATGAAGAGATATGTAGCAGCAAATTGAATGTGGAAGTGATAATGATATAGAAACATCAACACACCTTAATCACCCTTGGATTTAGAAAGCACAAAAGAAGAATAAAAGTATGGTATGGACCAATCATTAGATATCTAAGGATATAGCACACAAACTGTAGATTTGACTAGATGAAATTCTCCCAACAATCCATTGGATCCCCATTTGTTTGGCAACTAGCTTGTTTCTTCCACTATATCATATGGAATAGAAAGTGTTATAAATACCAACTGAGCAGGAATATTCAAAGTGTTATATCACTTCCCATCCATGCTAACAACATTGATTCAAGTGCAATACTTTTAGAGTTTGTAATTGATCATGAAGCAATTCTAGCATCCAAAAAAATGGCCATTCAACTGGTGGGGAAAACATGAGAAATATTTTGTTTCTTTAGCCTCTGGGATTCCAAGATACTCATACAAGTATGTCATTTTTTGTATTTCAGATTTGTACATTGTATCTCTTGATGGGCTTCATAGCTTACTTACTTTTGATTTGATCTCTATTTGTAGACTATGTTTTATTAAATATAAAATGTATTTATTTGACCTACTTCATACTTGAGTTTCATTTGATTTGGATTTTGTACATAGCTTTTCTTTTATCAAATATTCAGTGCACTTTTTTGTTATCTTTTTCATCACTGGTAATATTATATAGCTTGTTGAAAATGCTTAATGGTGCTAGAGCACCTAAGCTATCAGAAGTCAATATGAAACATTATGATATTTTAAGTCCAAAGAGGCTATTCATGATGTGATAAGATCATTTTAGTCATAAATCCTTTTCAATCCAAATGTAAGGATATGCATGTCAAAGTTGTAAAGTTCTCCTAATAGGTCCTGATTGTGATTAGAAGGCCATATTTGTATAAAAGAGACATACAAGGGTAATTGTTGACAAGTAGGACATATTTTCAACAACGTGATATATGGATTACTTGTCATAGGCCGTACGAATACCAATCTACAAGTGGATTCCCTCAAGGTTTCCAAAACACATGTTCATAGCCATCTTGAATCTACGCTCTTAGGGTTTCCAAAGTCCATGTGTTAGCCTCTCTTAGGATTCACCCACCTTGTAAGGAATTACTCCAACCATACCTAAAAACCTACCTATAATTAAAAGGGGCTATAAAAAGACACTAAGGGATAGGATATGAATATATCAACTTCAAATAGATTCTGAACGTATCCATATATGTATGTGTTTATGTATATGTTTATATATTTCTAATTTATCAATATAAACTAAGATCAATACTATATCTTATGAACTTGATCGTGTATTGTCTCTTACCCTTATTAGCTTTCAAATAATACATTTTTTAAAGTAGTACAGAAGTGTACTCTTACTGTTACACTTTTGATTCCAGCTGATGAATAATCACTCACAAGTTTGTGTATGCAATCTGAATTCTTCTTTTAAATAACTAATCTCTTATTCATCCCCTCCATGATGTTTCAAGGTCCCTTTTTAATATCCCCTTAGAGATACCTCTTTTTGGATAGTCACAATCTTTCAATTAAGTTAGATCTTCTCCTCCTTAGTTACCGTACCCCTTTGGAGACTAATTAGTATGCATCATTTGGGATATAGCATGGTAATCACACTCTTTGTGGTTGATAGTGTTAATTGTATGATTAAGTTATAAAATTCTTCTTGTATGGGAATGCATCACAATAGGCCAATGACTATTTTTGATTAAGAATAGGTAATGTCCATACATAATTCCTCTTATATATGAAGATACCTGCAGCTATTTTGTTATGATATGATATTAGATGTAATCTAAGGCTTTTAGGGATATGAGGAATGTGTGTATGGTATGTTGTTTTTTGTACCATCACATTCCTCCAATTGATACAATCGTGCTTGTTGTTTAGTGGATTATGTGCCTCATCTTAATTGATGCTTAACTACCCATGTTAGCATTAGTTTGTTGATTGATTTATACACGAGTTTCCTAATTTATATATAATCATTATTATATCATTTTTGTTTGTTATTATATATTGCTTCTTTTTTTACTCTGGTCTATGTGATTATTATATCATTGGTTCTTAGATTGAGCTGCTTGTCATTATACTTTGGAATGACTAGGAACCTACATTCAATACGATGTCCTGTTTAAGTCAATAGTAGAGTTTATTAGACCCAAAGTAAATAGTGGGACATCTTTGGTTTAAACAGTAAGTATATTGTATGTACAACATAGAGACTATTACAACTTTTTGTATAGTTGTAGATTCAAAGCTTCCAGCAAATAGAAATTGAAATGGATTTTGATCTTGAAGTCAAATTGCTAAGGGGTCATACATTTGTATTTCAGTTGGATCCACATTGCTTTCATGAAATGAATTTGGTTATGATTTCTACACTATAGGTCTCAGTAGTCTCAACTTTTTTACAATTACCTAATGGATATGAAACAATTGTTACACTTTCTTTTCCAATACATATTAGATTTGTTGTTATGTAGATATTCTAACATTCTATCTTTAGTTTTCAAGCTTTGGTATCCATATAATTTGTTTCATTATAATATAAAGCTTGTTCAACATTGACTAATTATTTCCAAGCTCGAGCTTTTTATTTTTTGCATCCAATAGTTAAGATATTTATTTTTTAGCCTATTGTTTAATAATACACCTAATGAATGTCAAGATTCCTTCAATTGTTTCTAGCATATATTACATTTTTACACTGGTTTGAACCTTAGCTATCAACAATGACAATTGCAGTAACAAATTTTGCCTCTCAATAATTCCTAACTAATGAAATAGAAAATTTTGATAGGCCATTTTTCTAGAATTCACAAAAAAATATGTGGTACATTCAACTTGACTACTAACATGGTTCTAGAACATAGGTTTTCCATTATGGTACCCACCCTTCATTCTAGGACTGATGGGTTAGGTTTCTCCCACTTCTGTTGTGGTGGCCAACTTGTTGCAATGTTTATTACTTCCTCCAATGAAAATAGGTGTTGTGCCCCTGTATTAGAAATATTTTTGAAAGAAAGTGAATCATTTGGTGATTGATTATCCTCATGGCTAGTAGAGATTATCTTCATGGCTAGTAGAGATTATCTTTTGAATTTCACTATGATATTTACTTCTATATCTTGACCCCATGATCAATATAGAACCTCCAAAATTCAATTTCCTTCTACCTTCATCATAACTGATTGAAGAATCAAAAGTTGCAAGATGTGAAGGTATTGTTATTTTATGAGTTCTTTTCTTCTTAATTTCTTGTAAGAGCTTGATATCTTCTATGGAGTCTTTTTTCTTGGAGCCTATGCAATATCATGCTTGGGTATATGCTTCTGGCAAAGAAAATTATCTTGGCATCCAAATTTAGAAACTTCCTTTGTAGCCCAAAGGTCTTCAAAAATAACTAAGCAAATACCAGAAGATGAAATTTGATGCCCTTTTGGATATAGAACTATTTCTCTTGTATTATCCATTAGAATGTCAAAAAGAAAGAGGATAACATGAAATTTCCTGTAAACCAATTCTACAACCTACTCAAATGGAGAAAAAAAAAAAGCATGCCTATTAAAGGTAGATGTTGATTATAGAGATCAAAATCTAAAGCCTATTACTAGAAATATTGCACATACAAAGTAATGAAACTCAATGATACAAAGTACAGGAAAAGAGTCAAAAATGTAGTTGAATCAAATATTAAAAATTTAATCTATCAATGATTGGCTTATTATCCCACTTTTGATGATATCAAATAGAAAATTTTATGGGCTAGCCTAACAAAAGAACAATATGTTTTCCACCTTAGTATTGAATAGATTAAAACTATAATAAGTGATGTGCATCTAGGTTCTTCATATTGCCTAGCTAGAGCTGTCAAGTTGAAACTTTGAAGTTTGAAGCAATGACTGACCTCTTCAAAAAGAAACTCTTTTGCATGAAAGCAAGGAGGCAATATCAGTGGAAACACTCCTTTCTTAAGACTATCTAAATATTGTTGCACCCAGTGTTTAGATCAAGTAGTAGAGACTTTTTAAAATTAATAGTCATATCTTTTCTTAATTAAAATAATACTAATAAGTTAGGAAAACTTTTTTTTGATAATGTCTTACCAACTTAATTCTATTTAGTGGATCGTACCTATACATTTTTTATAACATCTTGATTTGTATTTCAATATGCGGCTCCATGTATATCATCATTACTTGTATTTATTATTGTTGTAGTCTATAAATCTATTTGCCTCAATGAGCATTCACAGTGAATGTATTCCCAAATCAACATCTTCCAAACTCTATTTATTTTATCACAATATATAGTCTTGTCTTACACATGCCAATGACATCACTTTAGAAGTAATATGTATCAATTTATTAAAAGAACCATTACTAGGCATTTTTTGGGGGATTAACCCACTCTATTTTTTTTTTAAACAACTTAGTTTGGTCAAAATTTTGACCATCTCTTGAAAATTTTTGACCAAGAATTGGGGAAATTTTGACCAATTCTTGATAGTTTTCTACCAAGATTTGGTCAAAATTTCCACCAATTCTTCAAAGTTTTCTACCAAGAATTGGTCAAAATTTCCACCAATTCTTGAAAGTTTTTGACCAATGATTGGTGGAAATTTTGACCAATTCTTGATAATTTTCTACCAAGAAAGAGTCAAAATTTCCACCAATTCTTGAAAGTTTTTGACAAAGAATTGGTGGAAATTTTGACCAATTCTTGATAGTTTTCTATGAAGAAGTGGTCAAAATTTCAACCAATTCTTGAAAGTTTTTGACCAAACATTGGTGGAAATTTTGATCAATTCTTGAAAGTTTTCCACCAAGAATTAGTTGAAATTTCAACCAAAAATGACAAATTAGAGTTAGTAGAGACAAAAAAATTTCAACGAATGTATTTGTCAAAATTTCAACCAACCTACAAGTTGTTTGAAATCTCGATGAGAAAAATTCCCACTAACTACTTGATCAAAATTTTGACTAACCTAGGTCAAAATTTTGACCAAAATTCATTGAAAATTGAGTTCAAATTTACTAGTGCAGCTTATCAACCTAATGTAATTCCAAATAGGGTACCTAGCACAACAATAACTATATCAGTCTTAATAAAATCTTTGGCTCATTTTTTTTAATAAGAAAAATTCCAATCACGACATACCTAGATCCTAAAACCTTCTTACCTTCATTCTATTATAAAGTGCATGGTAACAACATATAATTTACATTCTATACCTGAGGGACATGACATCTCATCTCCTTACTCTTCCTAAATCTAATCATATTCATGTTATTAAGTCTTATAATAGGCTACTAGGGAAGGGGCCTTACATAAGGAATAACATGAAGACAAAGGATATAGCCAATATTAAATTATTTCATGAAAACTCTAGGTGATTGTTGAATGACTTATCATTTGAATTTGATTTTCTAGTGAGAGGGCATTTTTGTTAACATTTTTGGCGACTCGGAGAGGATACGAGCCTACTTGGCATAAGACTAGTGACTGTTGAAAAATTTATTGGGCTATAGAATATATGAATTTGAGAACATATTCATTGCACCACCTATGTTGCATCCTAAGCAATAAAACAAACTTTTATGTCTCTACAACTCTGCAAAACTAGAACCAAAACTCTCTTGCAACAAAACATGTGCTCAACACTTCTTGGAAAACAAGAACAAATAGAAAGAAAACTAAATAAATATATACATGAACATTTATTTCTATCAAAAATAGGGCTCGAGATATATTCCATTGATTGGAATAGGCAAGATTTCACCATTAGGCCTGCTTAGCTGGAAAGCATTGGCCTTCTTGCAACTGATGATTACATAGGGACTACTCCATAGTGTATCAAATTTTGAATGTCTCCTTACTTTTTCTCTATATGTATCCCACTTGAGAACAAAATCACCCTCTCTAAAAATTTTGAACTTAGCCTTCTTATCAAAGCTTTTCTTTACCTTCTACTGATGTATTTCTAAGATCTACATTGCTTGATGTCTCTTCTCTTCCAACTCCATCAGTTTTTCCATTCTTATAGACATAGCATCATTTTCAATTAGCTCCAAATGATGAGCTAGCTTAAGAGTAGGAAAATCTAATGAGATACAAAGCCTTACTTCTCTACCATATACTAGCATGAAAGGAGAGTTTCCAATAGCTCTTTTAGGTGTTATTCTGTCAACCCAAAAAGTAGATCTCAATTTTTGATGCCAACACCTTTGATTATCCTTAATAGTCCTCTTGATGATTCATATCAAATTCTTTTGAGCTCCTACAAATTATTTTGCATTGTTTGAAATTATGGTGGAAGGGGCACCAAACCTTGTAACAAATCCATCTAATAATTCAACAACTAAATTCTTAGTAGCATCTTTTAATGCAATTTCCTATGTCCACCTGATAAAGTAATCTATGGCAACTAGAATCCATTTGTGACTAGAGCTAGAAGGTGGGTTGATGGGGCTAATAAAATTTAATCCCCATAGAACAAAGGGTTGATCCACTTGAATGGGATGAATTGGAAGGTCCATGAGTCTTTTATTACCTGAAAAAGAAAGCACATTTTTTCATGCTTCCCTACATGTCTATGGAAATCATGGAACAAGGATGACCAGTAGTATCCTACCCTCATGATCTTCATTGTGGTGGTTCTTTCTAAAAAGTGGCCACCATTAGGACCATCATGAAGCTCTTTAATCATTCTATCTACTTGGTTTGCATCAATAAATCTTAAGAAATCTCCATTTAAGTCATTCCTAAAAAGAACACCATCAACTATAGGATAAGGATTGATTGCATTCTAAACTATCTCCTTTTAGTTTATCCAACCCTTGAAGATATCCATTTCTAGCTAAGAAGGTCTTCATGTCATCTATTCAACTCCTTGGATTATCATTTCTCACTTCTTGTTGTTCTAACAACACCAAGGCAACTTCCTCATCAGGCTCATGAGATGAGATCATTTGCTTTCACAACGCTTTCCCTCTTAATAGTTTGGTAACCTGGATGTCCACAACATACTCCATCACCTTAGTGATCCAACCTTCTTTTTACTCATTGATATCCTTGCTCAACAAGAAACCTTTAACACTTGCATGAGGAACCAATAAGTGGACCTTATTGTGGGATAAAAGGTTTTCTCATTTCTTCAAGGATCTTATGACTACAAGGATTTTCTTTTCCACATAATTGTACTTATTTTCATACTTCTTCAGCCCTTCACTAAAGAAAGCAATAGGCTACTCTTCATTCTTATCATTTTCTTGTGTCAAAACAATAGAAATACTTGACTCACCACCCAAGGTGTAAAGGATAAAATCCTTCGCAAAATTTGGATTGATGAGAGTAGGGTTTGATGCTATGGTTGCTTTGATCTCTTCAAAACTTCCTTTCCCTTCCTTGCTCCATGAAAATACCATATTCTTCTTAAGCATAGCTATAAGAGGCTTCACCATGGTAGCTAAATTAGGAATATATCTCCTCACAAAATTTATTCTACCAAGAAAACTTTGCAAACCTTTCTTATGGTCAAGAAGAGTGAGAGAAATATGGCTTTGGTTCTAGTTAGATCAATATTCAGACCATCCTTGGATACAATGTGTCCTAACAACTTCCCTTGATTAGTGGCAAAGAAACACTTACTTGGATTCAAATATACTCCATACTCTTATTATTTTATGAATACTTGTCTAAGATGGCCAAAATGATTTGCTACATTCTTTAAATATAACATGATATCATCAAGGTGGACCAATACAAATCTTTCAATCATGTTCTTGAAGGCCATCTCCATTACCTTTTGAAATGTGGCTCCTGCATTTGTTATTCCAAAAGGCATTTTACTATAGGGATAGGTGCCCCATTTAGTAGTGAAAGTAGTCTTATATCTATCAGCCTCTTTGACTAACACTTGGTTATAACTTGAGAATCTATCAAGGAAAGAAAACCTCTCTGAACCACTAACCTTAGACAATATCTATTCCATGGAAGGGAGAGGATGATGATCTTTAACAAAGGCTTGGTTAAGATCCCTAAAATCTACACATAGTTTAATTTCCCCATTCTTCTTCCTAATAGGGACAAGGTTTTCCACCCAAGAGGAATGCTTAATAGGAAAAATGATATTGGTGTCAACCAATTTGGATAGCTCTTTTTGTTAGAAACAATATTCTACCAAGATAACTCAGGGTTGGGGGGGGGGGATTGTGGTGGGTGAATCAATTATCCAATGATTAAAACATTTATTAACCTTAATCAATCTTATCCATTCAAGAAAAGTAAACAAAAACCATAACAAGATGCACATAAACAATTACACCAGATATGTTAATTAGGAAAACCCTTGATCAAAGGGAAAACCTCAGTGGGAATGATGCCCACAAGATGATGTACTAATATAAATATTCCTTGTTAGAGGATGGAATCTATTAGGAGTCTATTACAACATTTAGTACATAGAGTCCTTGTTAGGAGTTGTAGTATAATGTATGCAAGTAGAGTCACTGCCCAAACAAGCAATTTCAATTACAAGAAGAGCTCACTACCCAAACAAGTAATTTACTATTAAGTTCATCTTTCCTTTGTTCTATCAACTGAACCAATCAATATCAGATCTTGTAGATTAGATCATGAACCTCGAATCCAAGTATCCAACTTTGGATCACTCAATAAAACCTCGGCAATAAAGTTTCATTCACTTCCACTCTGATCTGCTCAACTTTGCATTCTGCTCTTTGTGCTACTTACAATCTTCTCATACCATACTTCTAAGATAAAGGAAAATTTCCTTCCTTTATACCAGATTCATAAAAAAATTCCCTAAGTTATCTGTTACACTTTCTCAATTAATTATTAAAGGACCACATTAAGAACATGTTACACTTAGTGATAACATTAATCTTTAGCCTTGAAACTTGAATAACTTTCTATACGTACAATATTATGATGAAATATCTTAACCAAATCATCACCAACATGACTTCTTCATATCCTCAACCTTGATTCTTAGAATAACAATTTTGGTAAGAGATATAATAAGTTTACCAGAGCACGCCTCTATAAACTCTATCACAATATAGACATCACCAAAACTTACATAACTTATTTTGGACTTAACATTTCTTCACCCAAAGTTAGTTGCATATGCTAGATAATCAGAAGTATCTCCCATAACCTCACATAGTAAGAATACTCAACTAGTCATCCATACCAACTTGATCTTTTTGTTGTTCTTCTGTCAGATACCATAGAAAACTGTTATGTTGACATCAATGAAAAACACAGTCATGAATATAACATATCATCATGATAATGATATAGCCATGTATCTATGATACTCCCCCATATGAATATCATCAACATTCATGCTTCCAACAATCTCCCCCTTTGGCATTGATGGAAACATAGATGAAAAACATTTAGTTCCAAAAATGCCAACTACAAAACATTGTTAATATTTCTTTTCAAATTCTCTTCATCAATCATTCTCCCCCATTGATATACCTCAATGTCCTTTCTATATTTCCATGTTGTACTTTTTCTTTCTTGTTTTTCATGCTAAACTTCTCCCTCATTAATATCAATGTCAAAGGTTTTAGAAACCATCAAAACTATGCAACAACTAATTCTTACCAGCTTAAGTGTCCAAATACACTATTAAAAAACAACACCCAACAAGAGTCCTAGATGGCTCTGTCCATCATCATAGGAAGCATCAATATTTAGTCTAGAAAATTAATGGTGTTTTGTTACACTGTACTGATTTATTCTTGCATCTTCTACTCTAATCTAGCAAGGGGCATAATCCGTAGCATACCTTGCAAATACTCAAAAGTCTCTTTAGGAAGAGGCTTAGTCAAAATATCTGCATTTTGTTCTCTAGTGCTCACATACTCCAATCTAATTTTATTTTCTACAATTTTCTCTCTCAACATGTGATATTTGATAGAAATGTGTTTGGTCTTAGAATACAACATTGGATTCTCAGACATATTCTTTGTGCTTGTATTGTCAAAATGTTTGATAGTATGTTCACTAAATTCTATCCTTATATCCTTCAGCATCTACTTCATCCAAATAATTTGATTACAATTATTTGTTACTAAAACATATTTTGCATCTACTATACTTTGTGAGGTATAATCCCACTTCTTCCTTATCCAAGAAACCAATATTCCCCCAAGAAAGAAGACTCCACCACTAGTGCTCTTTTTGTCATACATACTACCTACCCAATCAAAATCAATATAATCACATAGAGTGAAATCATTAGACTTATCATACCACAATCCAAACTCTAGTTTTCCTTTTATATTTCTAAATATCCTTTTGACTACTATGTAATGTGCTTCTCTAGGATTAGCTTGGAATCTTGTAATAGTTCTAACTACATTTGCTATATCTAGCTTTGTGTGAGTTAGATATTGCAAACCTTTGATCATAGATCTATACTTCTTCTCAATAGTAGGTATCTCATCCTTTACAGATAACTTGTGTCCAGTTACCATAGGTGTTCCAACATCTTTACATATTTTGAAACCAAAAAATTTAGTAAATCCTTCAAATAGTTAGTCAAAGAAATAAAGATTCCTTCTTTATCTTGCACAATCTATAATCCTAGAAAATATTTCATTTCTCCTATCATACTCATTTCAAATTTCTTCTTCATTTATTTTGAAAACTTGTCAATTTCTTCATCATTTCCTCCAAATAACATATCTTCAACAAATATTACCAAAATCATTAATCCATCATTAGTTTCTTTCCAATAGATATCACTATCTACTATACCTTTGCTATATCCAAGTTTTGTCAAATGCTTGTCCAACCTTGCATACTAGGTTCTAGATACTTGCTTCAAGCCATACAATGCTTTCTTCAATCTGCATACTATATCCTTGTCATCTATTAAATGACAACCTTCAGGTTGTTCAATGTATACCTCTTCTTCAAGTTCTCTATTTAGAAATGCTGAATTGACATCCATATGATATACTTTGAATTTCTTATATGATCCATATGCTAAGGATAATATTACTAGTTATATTCTTGCCATAGGAGCATAGGTCTCATCATAGTCTATTCCTTCTTTCTTTGAGTAGCCTTTACATACCAATCTTTCTTTGTTCCTTACAACTTCTCCTTGTTCATTCATGTTGTTTCTAAATACCCATTTAGTTCCTATCACATTCTTGTTTACTAGTCTAGGGACCAATTTCCATGTCTCATTCTTTAGTATCTAATCCAGTTCCTCTTTCATAGCTTGCTTCTAATAGTCATCTTTATAGGCTTCATCTACATTCTTAGGTTCAGCTTGAGATATCAAACATAGTTCTTCTCTGACTCTACTTCTTGTCATCACACCTTTACCTCTACTTTTGATGATCTACTTGGGTGGATGATTATTTTTCATATTCTCAACTCTTGGCTCTACTAAAGGTTCTAAGCTTTGTTCATGCCTTGGATCTCCTTCATTTTACAAATCATTGTTAGTCTCATGAAATACTTCATCATTCCTTGGTTTAGTAACAACATTATCATCTAAATTGTAATCAACTATTCTTTCTTGTATCCTGAATCTCTCATCAACTCTCACATTTGCACTTTCCATAATAGTCTTAGTTCTCTAATTATAACATCTATAACCCTTGATTTTCAATGAATAACCAAGAAACATACCTTCATCACTTCTAGCATAAAACTTACCAATATCATCATCTCTTTTGATATAACACTTACTACCAAAAATTATGAAATACTTAACTATAGGTGAGTGACCAAACCATAGTTCATAAGGGGTCTTTCTTTTTTGTTTCCTAACCTGTACTCTATTCAGAGTGTAGACTATTGTATTCACAACTTCTCTCCAAAACATCTTGGATACATCATTCTCAACTAACATAGCTCTGGCAGCTTCTATTACTAATCAATTTCTTCTCTCTGTTATACCATTCTGTTTAGTGGTTCTTAGAGATGATAACTATCTTTTGATTCTATTTTCTTCACAAAAGATGCTAAAATCATTTGAAGTAAACTCTCCTCCTCTATTTGATCTCAAACATTTAATCTTTATGCCTGATTCATTCTCAACTATATTCTTGAATATCTTAAACTTAGCAAATGTCTCATATTTTTCTTTAAGAAATTTAACCCACATCATTCTAGAAAAGTCATCAACTAAAATCATGAAATACCTTTCACTATATCATCCTTTAACCTTCATAGGACCACTGATATCTATGTGTACAATCTCCAATTTTGTTATAGCAGTAAACTTCTTGTAGGGAAAAGAAGTTATGTTATGCTTTGCCAAAACACACTCCTTGCAAATTGTGTTAGAATGTTTTACAATCTCAGGAAAATCTATAACTACAAACATACTACTAGTCTTCACAATGCTATCAAAGTTTGTAAGACAAAATATCTTATGCCATAACCAACTGTCATCTACCTTTGACACCAAACATGTCATTTCAGTATGATTCAACTAAAATAAATTACCTCTAGATCAGGTTCCTATTCCAATTACTTTACCATCTTTGTCTCTGATCATGCATGTCTTTTCTAGTGAACTACAACTGATAACCTTTATCTACTAATTATCCAACACTTAGAAGATTGTGTTTCAAACCATCAAAAAGATGTACATCCTCGGTATTAGTTTTGCCATCAAGAGTTATAGATCCAATACCTTTAATATAGCATGTTGCATTGTTTCCAACTCTAACAATGCCACTGTCAATTATCTAATCAAATTTCTTTTCAACCCATGATACCAAAGCTACTTTCTCTAGGCTTTCTTCTTTGATTGCTACAAATCCTATCTCATCATCATTGGCACTCATTACTTGTTCATCAAATTAATCTTCTTCATTTGCATACAAACACTCCATCTCTTCTAGGTTTGTAATTTCCTTTATACTTTTTCTCTCTTTTAGGACACTTAGATGCATAATGACCAAACTTATTGCAAATCCAACATTTAAAGATTTTCTTACCATCTCTTTCTCTCCTTATAAGAAGAATGACTCCTCCTTCAATCTTTTTGTCCTCATCAAATCTACTACTACTAGAAAAGTCTCCTCTAGCACTTGTTCTCCTTGATAAACTAGGTCAAATCTTCAAGGCACTGAAAGTTGTTTATGTTCTGGTCAATTCTCTAGATTGTTTAAGCTCATTCTCAACAGCTTCAAGTCTTCCAAGAAATATCTCCTTTGTGAAATATTTGGTAAAAGATATCAAAAACTATATCATTTGAACTACTAACTTAAATGGTGGTGTTAAAGTCTTCAATATCTTCCATATGACCTTATCATCTTCTTTGCTTGCTCCTTGACATTTAATACCTATAGTGATTTCTGATATTCTACCTACATATGATCTTATAGATTCATCTTCCATCATTTTAGTATCTTGAAATGCATAAATCCAATTTCATAGCCTCAATTTCATAGAATGTTCACAACCTTTAAAACTAGTTTCTAAAGCTTTCCAAATCAAATGTGAAGTAATAAGTGACTTTACTTGATTGTATTCAATTTTAGGAAGTGCAGTCAATAATGGTTCTCTAGCTCTCATGTTGCACATAAAAAGATCTCTTTCTTCCTTAGTACAAGTTTCCAAATATTTTTCAACAATGATTGTCTTTAATGTTTTTATCAAGATCCAATATTCTAGACCCATATATAGTAGATGTGTCTTCATCTTTTTCTTCTAGCTATCATAATTTTTTCTATTGAACTTCAGACTATCTTTCGTGAAGATGCCTACCATGGATCTCCCAAAGTTGTTAAACTTTATCTTCAAGGACCTAATGTTCTGATACCAATTGTTAGAAATAATAATCCACCAAGATAACTGAGAGATGGGGTGAATTAGTTATCTAATAATTAAAATATTTATTAACCTTAAGCAATCTTATCCATTCAACCAAAGTAAATAGCAACCATAACAAAATGCACATAAACAATTACACCATATATGTTAACTAGGGAAACCCTTGATCAAAGGGAAAAACTTGGTGGGAATGATGCCCATGAGATGATGTACTAATATAAATATTTCTTGTTAGAGGGTGGACCGTATTACAAGTCTATTACAATATTTAGTACTTAGATTATGAGACTTTGAATCCATGTTAGGAGTTATAGTATAATGTATGTAAGAAGAGCCCACTACCCAAACATGCAATTTCAATTACAAGAAGAGCTCACTACCAAAATAAGTAATTTACTCTTAAGTTCCTTTTTCTTCTATTCTATCAACTGAACCAATCACTATTAGACATTGTAGACTAGGTCATGAACCTTGGATCTAAGTATCCAACTTTAGATTAGTCAATAAAACCTTGGCAATGAAGTTTCCTTCACTTTCACTCTGCTCTACTCAACTTCACATTCTTCTCTTCATGCTACTTAAAATAATCTCATAGAATACTTCTAAGATAAAGTAAAATGTCCTTCCTTTATACTAAATTCATAAAATAATTCCCTGAGCCAGCTATTACACCTACTCAATTAATTATTATAGGACCACATCAAGAACACAATAACATTAATCTTTCACCTTGCAACTTGAATAGATTTCTGTACATGAAATATTATGACGAGAAATCTTAACCACATCATCATCAACATGTCTTCTTCACATCCTCAACCTCAATTCTAAAAATAGCAATTCTACTAAGAGAAATAATAAGTTTACTAGATCATGCCTTTGTAAACTCTATCTCAGAATAGACATGACCAAAACTTATATAACTTCTTCCAGACTTAATTTCTTCACTTGATGTTAACTACATATACTAGATACTTAGAAGTATCTCCCATACTCTTAGATAGTGAGAATACTCAACTAGCCATCTACACCAACTTGATCTTTCCATTGTCCTTCTATCAAATACCACAAAAAACTACTATGTTGACATCAATGAAAAACATAGTCATGAATGTAACATATCATCATGATAATCATCTAACCATATATCTACAATACTCCCCCATAGGAATATCATTAGCATTCATTCTTCCAATACTTTTCTCATTAATGGCTTAATCTTGGGACTGATTGGCCTCTGCTTTTTCTTAACGAGCTTGACATTATCAACTAGATCTATAGTATGTTGAAACAAATTTAGGTCAAAACCCTTTAAATTATCATATGTCCAAACAAATACATTATTAAATTCTTTAAATAGATGAATAAAACTTTATTTCTCAATTTTAGAATATACCTTTCCCATATTTAGCATTCTTCCATTAACAATTGCAACTAGCATGTGATCACCTTTATTTGTAGCAAGATCCATGCCTCTATCCCTTGCTTGATCATCAAGATTGAAGACACTCTCTAAGGTAATAAGACCGTTATGAAATTTATTGGAGCTAAGGTTGATGATTTGATCACCATACTAGTTATGCAATCTTGACTACTTTTTATCTAAGAACTCTACTTCATTCTACAAGAAACTTACAATTTGTGCATCAGATTCAAAGACTTGCCAATTGATATTATTGTTAGGAATAGTATGCCTAACCACCACTTTAATCTACTACCTACTTTTAGCTTCAAGGCCCTTTGGCACATCATAAGATGCACCCATTGTTGTAAGTCTATCAACGTGTCTATTTCTTTTTCTAGGGATGCTTTGAATATTAAATGCATTGAAAATTTCAATAAAATCCCATACTCTATGTTTATAAGACTTGAATAAACCATTCTAGGTGATATTTTGATTCTTCATTTGATTAACCATCAAATCACTATCTCCATATACACTTAAGACTTGGATTCCCCCTTTTTGAGAAAGTAGGAGACTCTAAATTATTACCTCATACTCGGCCATATTATTGGTACAACTGAATTGAAGCCTAAATAAGTAGTAGTACCTTTCTAGTGTAGAAGAAACCAACATCACACCAGTCCCTAATCCATTTTTATTTCTTGATCCATCAAAATATATACTCCATGTCCCACTTGTGTCTTCTTTGTCCTTCATCAAGTTAGGGATGAGAGCATCCTTCTCTGATATACAATAAGTACCAAGGCCCATTTTCAAGGTTTCTGATATAGGATCAAATTGATATGCATTAGCCCACTCATCTAAGAGGAAATTAGGTATCTCTTCTAGAGAAGTGGAAGGCTCATTTGCTCTATCATTTTCATCTATCTCTAGGATGGTGTTGTTGGAATTCTCTAAAATAACTTATAAGAGGGGCTGAAATAATTATTCAAGGTCTGGATATATAAATAAAACTTTTCTCAACTTATTGAACCCATAAAATATTTATCATCATGCATATATCCATAAGATAATGCAATCACTTGTTTTGTAGGTTATTATAAAATCAATTTGTAGAAACATAAACATGAAACATAATATATTCAACAACAGATTTGATATAATAATTTATGTGGAAGCCCAATTTGGGAAAGACCACTAGTAGCATGCTACTCTTTTTCACTCTTCTAAAGTGATGCCCTGTGAAAGGCCAACCCTATTAAAGGTTACAATACACACTGTTAAATGTGACCCTATTAAAGGATTTCAATCACCCTATTAGGAGTGAGCCTTGTTAGAGGACTTTAGACTATTCACTTGGAATGTCACCCAGTTAAAGGATTTACAAATGACTATTATCAAAAGGATTTACCCTAGTTAGATACAATTATTAGAGACTAACAGTAAGGCTTGATCTGGTAACAACTTATAACTCCATTTGTAGATCACAAATCTCTATTTTAGTCTTCCATTTTGCATGGCTTTCACTCATTTCAATTTTGATAGCTTGTTCACCCTTCAAGAATTCATACCCTTAAGCCTTCTTACTTAACATGCCAATATAGGATCTTCATTTAGGTCACTTGATGAAGCAATACCCCCTTGACTCCTCGTCTTCCTTAGGTTCTCACACATGACAACCCTTACTTCTAACTAGCCATCCCTATAAATAGAGAATTAAGATCTTTTTCCATTCATTCTCCATTTTCCAATTTAGGGTTAGGATAGATTAGGTAGGATTTAATGAATCTACCCCTAATTCCATATCACTTTTAGAAACTTCTCCCTCAATCCTCTTCAAATTTTCCTCAAAATAGTTTATCATGAATTATGTGTTGGGAATCTGATTGAAAAGCTCATTGTTGAAGATCAAAGAGGGAGATTGTTGTTAAAAGAATGTTTTCAATCATTTTTTTTTCATTAATGTCAAACCTACTATTTGTAGAAATGACATTTGTTAATAGGATCCAAGTACTATCACTTAGTTGATTGATGAAGAGGATTTGATCAACAAGATGTAACAAGAGAACCTAAGGGAAAGGTTGAGTTATGATGATGTAATGAAGTGCAAGGATAAGTTAAGCCAATGGTTAAATGACGTATTGATAACATACTCAAAGATATAGAGGTTGGTCACACTTAGAAACTTTGGAGGAAGAAGTTGTAACAAGGTGGACTGCAAAGCTTAAACTAAGATCATTAGTGGGTGTCGAGCAAGTTAGTTGAACCTGAGAAAATTCTCAGTTGAAGTTGAGAAAATTCTCAGTTGGAGCTGAGTAACAGGAAATTCTAGTGTGTGTCGAGTGATCTTCAAGTGCTGAGTGAAGATCAAGTGTCAAGCATTAGAAAATCCTAGTTGGTGCTGAGTGATCTTTAGGTGCCGAGCATCAGGAAAAATACAGTTGATACTGAGTAACAAAATATGTGTCGAGCATCAGTATTTAAATAATGTTGAGCTACTGTATTATTTCAAATGATGAAGATTCACCAAATTTTAGATAACAAAGTGGTTACCTTGAATTTTTTGAATGAGTTGGAAGATAAGGATGATGAGCTGGTGGCACAAAATTCTATGTAAACCATTTTTGAGTGAATTCTAAAGAATTATTCAAGAAGTTTCTAGAGGAAACAAATATGGGTTAAATGCAATGAATCCTACCTAATCCATATGAATTGAAATTAAAGAATGGAATAATCAACTAGGAAAATAACTCCAAGACTTCTATTTAAGGATTCATAGACCAAGAAGCAAAGAGTTGTTGATACTATTGTTGTTGAAGAGCCAAACTATGTAGTGGTTAGAAGGGTGTCAAGAAGGAGACATCTAGGAGAAGAAAGAGCATAGAGGCTCTACTTCTGCAAGTGGTCATGAAGAGATGATTGAACTAGTACATTGAGTATGGAGACTTAAGGAGACTAAGCTTGAAAGGAGGTCAAGCTATCAAGAGTTGCAGTCATTGAAGGCCAGGCAATGGTATGAGCTGAGAAGTGATCTAAGATTTGCAAGATAAGTTGTATCTTGTAGTCAGGCCAAAGAGTTTCTAATACTCTCTAGCAATTGTATTAGATCTAAAAATTCTATGGACTTAGGTTGGTTTAATAGCCATTTGTAAATCCTTTAATAGAGTGGCATTCCAAGTGAATGTTCTAAAGTCCTCTAACCAGGCCCACTTCTAATAGGTTGGTTAAATCCTCTAACAAGGTTACATTTAAAAGTGTGTTGTAAGCCTTTAATAGGGTAGGCCTTTCATAGGGCATCACTTCAGAAGAGTGAGAATGGAGTAGCATGTTACTGGTGGTTTTTCCCAAATTGGGTTTCCACGTAAATCACTATGTTATGTGTTGATTTCTTATGTCTTATGCTTGCATGTTGATTTATAGTAACTTGCTAGTTAGAAAAGTTAAAGCTTGGATGAATGAATAGTTGAATGGGCTCACTATACTTAGTGAAAAGTTTGAATAGGACATTTGGACCTTGAATAATTGATTCACCCCCCCTCTTAGTTATTCTAAAGCATTTCTAACATTTTGTACCACTAGCCCATCAATCTTATCTTCCACCTAGTTCACAAAATCCAAGAAAACAAACTTGTTGACTTAGATCCATCGAATTCATGATCTTTCTAATAATGTTGGCACTTGATATTAACTTACTTTTGATGCTTAGCACATACTTGGCATCCATTTAAAAATCACTCAGCACAAACTAAAGTTTATTGGTGCTTGACATTAACTAAAATTTACTTGGTATCCACTATTTTGCTTGGCATTTAATAAAATAAACTTTTACTCAGCTCCAAATAATTTTTTACTTGGCTTGCACTCACTTTTCTTGGCACCTACTATCATTCAGTCAAGCTTGGCAGACAAACTTAATTTAACTTGTTCTTTTGAACTTGCTTAGTGTAGGCAACCTTTGCAACATTAAGTAGATTATCAATGCACTATGATAGCTCAACCTTTCCTCATGGTGCTTTTGTTACATCTTTTTGATCAAATCCTCTTTATCAATCAAACATGTGATGGTACTTAAATCATATAAGTAGTTGTCTTACGAACAAAAAGTATGTTTGAGATCAGTGACAAAACAATGATTGAAACACATTTATCATGCTTGTATCAATTTGTTTTCAAAAATCTCCCTCTTTGGTAGTGATGACAAACCAAATTGATTAATCAAGCTAACTAGGTTAAAATAGTAAGACCAAGAAAATA
This sequence comes from Cupressus sempervirens, assembly GCA_028749045.1. Taxonomy (NCBI): domain Eukaryota; kingdom Viridiplantae; phylum Streptophyta; class Pinopsida; order Cupressales; family Cupressaceae; genus Cupressus; species Cupressus sempervirens. Next base: position 174,008,637 of record CM053792.1, on the reverse strand, counting down.
GCAAAAAGAAAATAATTCCTTGTATTGAAATCTCTCCCTCTATTAGCAACTTTCATCTTCTAAATAAGTTGCAAAATTTTGTTATGTTCTGATCAATAGACAATCATACAATCAATTCATCTGTATGAATCCCTTTGAATTACTTCTTATATCTCCCTCTTACTAGGTAGATGTTATCAGTAGATACACTTCCTTTCTATTAGCATTTCTCCCTCCTACTGTGTGTTTAGATTTCTCTCTTTTTGTTCAATCTCCAATATCTTATATTTCTCCCTCTTTATTTAATCTTCAATCTCTTGTATTTCTTCTTAGACCAACAAAATACCAAAAAAAAAAAATCCTTGTATTGAAATCTCTCTCTCTCTATCAGCAACTTTCATCTTCTGAATAGGTTACAAAATTTTGTTTTATTCTGATCAATAGAAAATTAGACAATCAATCCATCCTTATGACTCCCTCTAAATTACTTCTTATATCTCCCTCTTACTAGATAGATGTTATCAGTAGATACACTTTCTTTCTGTCAACATTTCTCCCTCATACTATGCATTAGGATTTCTCCCTCTTTTTTCAATCTCCAATCTCTTATATTTCTCCCTCTTTGTTCAATCTCCAATCTCTTGTATTTCTTCTAATCAGTAACTATCTCCCTTTTTGACAACAATGCCAAAGACTTGTCATCTTAACATGCATATATGAACTTCTTCAATTTCTTTTGTGTCACCTTTCTTGTTACTAATTTGTAGTTTTAGCTCTTTGATTACTTTAGGTAGCTCCTAAAGCAAGATCCACTACATCAATTTGTAACATATGGCAATCAACTTGTTTGATGCAGGGCACTTCTTTTGTTACTTAGATAGCCTTTGATAGGGGTATCACCCCTAGGTTATGTCTTCGATACTCATGAGCATCCTTGATAATACTTTTGTGAAGATATCAACAATGTTCTCTTTTGTGTTAACATATTCAATCTTCACCTCTTTGTCTTGAACTAATTCTCTCAAGTAATGATACTTGATTGCAATGTTCTTAGTCTTTGTGTGCATCACTGGATTCTTTGATATATTTATAACACATGTATTATCATAATAAAGGATCACTACTTTTGTGATCTCTTCTTTCATGTCTTTGAGTAGTTTTTTGATCTATACAATGTTTGTACAATATACAGGAGCAACGACATATTTAGCTTTGTAAGAATTTGCCTAAGGGAAAAATTCACCCAAGAACTAAGAACTCAAACAGAAGCACACAGTAGACCAAAAATGGATATGATCAATTAATTAGAGTATGTCCTAATACATTGCTCTATTCAGAATGTGATGATAAACACACTAGGAGTGCTTGTATATAAAGGCCTCTCAGGAAGCACCTAGAATGTCTCTAGAAACAACTAGGAGATAAGACAACTAAGCACCTTATCTAACATTCTAGGTGAATGGATAAGAATGACAAAGTGTCACATGTGTGTAGAAGATTCTTTTGTTGTAGACACCATGTGCTTAAAAGAGTTGTAGACCCCTTGTGATGTCAACATGACAACATACAAGAGTGCACAAACTCTTAAGTGTCTCACTAATAAAATAATGCATTAACCTAAGTAAACTTAAGTAAGTGTAATAAGTAAATACTTATTTACACCAACAACCCCCCTTAAGTGCAACGTAGGGGAATTCCCTTAAGCTTACGAAACTAGGATGAAGATGCAGAATGGGTTCCAGCTACTAGGCCATGTTAGGTACCCATATACATAATGAAAACACAATCTCTCATAAAGCGGGGAAAGAGGGAAAACCTCATTGGAAAAACCCTCCCCCAAAACGAGAGCTAAATATGGATGCATGAATGGATGGAGTAATCAAGACCCCCCATTATGACATACAACCATGTATATAAAAGAAAGAATGGAGAAGGACAAAACCTCCTATGAGGAAAAAGTCCACTCCAAAAAAGAGAAGAAGGTGACAAGGTAGTCCCCCCGCCTTAAAAGTAGTATATTGATCAGTGAAGAATGCTCTGATGTAGAAGTTGATCCATGACCTCTATATGATGTTCCTCCTCTTTGGAAGAAACAAAGGCAAGGGTACTTGAGAGATGCATCCCTTGGATGGAGAAGGAATCTCTATGATGACTAGTATCTCTAAAATCTGTTCAAAAGTCCCTGTGTCAATATTGATGATGGCTTCCTCCAAAACTACTGAAGAGAAGTATAGATTGAACAAGGAAGGATGTAGAACCTACTTTAGGAAACCAATAGTCTTCTTGAATGTGAAAGAGATCTCCTACAAATGTTGTACATAAGAATCCACAATCACACCAACCTAGAGGGATTGATCATGTAGAGCATGTGCAATAACTATAGAAAAATCATCCTTAGCAAAGAGAAGTGAGAAATCATCATAAAAGTCTCCCACGTCTACTGTGTGTGACTCCAAGAATAGAACTAAAATTTTTGGCAAGAAATCATCACTTAGAAGACCATGAGTACCCTCTAGTGCTGAAGTACATGAATTTGTCACTGCGGCAAAGGATGGAATATCCACCTCAAAAAGAAGACAAATTTCATCAAGAATATCTCCCACATCTTCAATGTGAGACTCCACGAACAACTATCCAATGTCTAAAAGGAAGTCTTCACATGAAGGTAGAGTAGGAAGACATAAAGTATCCTGCTGCACTGATTCTAAAGCATTTGTGGCTGAAATGGGATTAGTAGGAGCAACAAGAGCTGGAGGTGTGATCTCATTTGAAGAGGAGTCAGCTGCAACTGGTGGAAGAAGAATCTGCCTAAGGGAAAAATTCACCCAAGAATTAAGAACTCAAACACAAGCACACAATAGACCAAAGGGAGAGAGTATGATAAGAATTACAAAGTGTCACATGTGTGTAGAAGATTCCTATGTTGTAGACACCATGTGCTTAAAAGAGGTGCGGACCCCCTATGATGTCATCATGACAACACACAAGAGTGCACAAACTCCTAAGTGTCTCACTAATAAAATAATGCATTAACCTAAGTAAAATTAAGTGTAATAAGTAAATACTTATTTACACAAACAAGCTTCAACAGTAGATTGTGAAGTGCAGTTTTGGTTCTTGTTGGTCCATATAACCAACCTCTTGCCTAAGAAAAATGCTCCTCCACTAGTGTTCTTTCTATCATCAATGTTTCCAGCCCAATCATCATTAGTGTAGGCTCTTAATTCGAATTTCTCATTTTTCTTATAGTATAGACCATATTCCTCTATTCCTTTTGTTGGGAATAAAAATTGCATGGTCAATTTTGAGCACCATTGGAGAAATCAAGCCCTTTAAACACTTTTAATGCATTTGTACCTGACTGTACTTTTGAGCCCCATGAGGTGTTTAATGTTTCTAACACCTTCCATTCAGCCTATCCACTTGTTTCATGAAGTTAAATTGTCATTCTGAGTCATTTTGTGAGGCCTTGTTTTAAGCAATTTGTCAAATCTACATTTTCACCTAATTGTCAAATAGCAATAGGAGGCTATGTTTGCAACTGAATATCTTGTACCTAGAAATGTTTCATGAATTGCTGCTTTGGAAGAGTTTGGTGTCCATACCTGAGAGCCTATGTTTCATATTTTGAGTTGATTCGAGTCTGTTTGACTAGATTTTGAATCCCTCAAAGTTGGTCATTAACTGATGTCATGCTAATATAAATAGTTCTAAATTCTAGAAGGCCCTATTTGAAAAATTATAACTTTTGAGCAGTTGACCCAAATGTTAAAATTCCTTTTGCATTATATTTTAGGGGTTAGAGACTTTCTATGTTTCAATTTTGAGCTTATGATGAATCCGTTTGATTAGTTTTCAAACGCAATTCCAAATGCAATTTATAGCTTTTTACTAGTGTTAGCACATGTAGATTGATCAGTACCCTTGTTCGTGATGTTATAACTCCTAATTTGTGATATGTGAGGTCAAATGGATTATACCATTGTGTTTTCCTCCAAAAATACTTTAAGTATGCCAATTTTCAAATCTTAATGAATCTGTTTGCACACTTTTCCAGGTCAATTCCATTTGTAAAAATTGTTTCACTACATTGTTCCCAATTAGCAAATATGACTAGCCTACTTTGACCGCTTTCCATTTGTGTCCTATTATTCACCATGAGTCTAGATCATAGATCCATATTCTTCTTGTGATAGTGAATCAAAGCCCCAGTTTTTGTCTTCCCAAGTGTCAATTTACCCAATTTTTGAAGCCAAATCTGAACCCAATTTATGGTTTTCTAAAATGTTTTTGTGTAGGTAGTTCTGAGAGGTCAACTTTTTTGGTAAATATCTTTTGACCTCAAATTTTCCATGAGACAAGATTTGATAGGGTGCAAGAGTGCAGAGCAAAGAATCAGTGCCAGTTTTTAGAGCCTGACCAAATGATTAGATTAGTTTTTAAGGCTGGTCATACGACCCTCTGGCATTAAATTGACAATTTGCAGATTAATGGTAAAATGAGTTTTAAATGATGGTTCAGTGATTGAACTTGAGTCTAATCAGTCTGAGATGATCAATAGGTCAATTTGAAGATTTAATTATTTGGAAATGAAATTTCTTTTAGCCAGACCCACTTTGGGGCCCAACTAATTTTGTCAGATTGATAAGGTTTAAATGAAGGTTTTACGAAGGCCTATGAAATGGAAGTGCAGGTGCTTCTGCTGTCCCTCATCTTCCTCATAGTAGGAGTCACAGTAGATGGTATCCATGGCTATAGAGGTTTTTTCAAGGCAAGCCCAACTTTGATCAAGCTTGGAAAACCTAATAATCCAAAGCTTGACTACTCTCACATAACTTGGATGGTTTGGTGGAGTGGACACAATGTGCACCAAACGAATATTATTTCATTCTTTTATATGACAAAGGATCTTTTGTAATCAAAATCAAAGGTCCAGATGGATGGTCATGGAATCTAGATTAGGTTCCTATATCAGTGGATAATAGTGGTTGCAATAGCAATAAAGACATAAATTTTCACTTCACTGGGTTCACTGTATCTGGAAGAATTGTAGGGGCTTTTAGAGGATGAGTTATGGATTTGCAAGCAATTGGAGTTGAAGGTGTTAAGATACTAGTTGATGAGCTCCCTACAAAGAACTCACAGCATGAAGAAAAGGAATCCCCATGCAAGGAGGAACACTCCAAAATAGAGGCATCGGTTTTAAGAAGGGGATAGATGTTTTTATGTCTTTATGCATAGAAAAGAATGCCCATGTAAAGGAGCCACCTGTAAGAAAACAAGGGTTGTCAACACTAAGGTGGAGATAGCCAACGATGACAAACTACCCAAAAGCCACACGCATACAAGGGAAATCACCAGTCAAAGATATTACCTATGCAAACAAAAAGAGAAGCCCACGCTAGCAAAAGACCCATGCATTAAAATTAAAGGTGAGAAGCTATAGATAAAGAGAATCCAGAGGTTTGCAAAGTGAAGGTAGCCACAAATGAAAAATGAAAAATGAATCTCCAGAGAAGAGCTAGACATAGGAACATAAAATAACGTCAGCTTTAACCATCAATTGCTTTACCATTTCTTGGGTATAGAGCAATCTGGAAATATATTATGAAAGATCCTGAAAATCCTAAGTGGGTAGTCAATGCTAATATAACTGAAGATGGATAGTATACCCTTTTATATTTTATAGAGGAGTGTGACCCCGTGATAGGCTTTATTATTGTAATCTTGAAAACGTTTCCTCAACATATTGAAGGCTTCAAACACAAGGAGGAGATGCTTCCTTTCCAGAAACTCATTGAAAGTTTTAAAGTAGAATACATTCTTGTTGCAAATGATGATACATAGTTCACATTCTAGACAAATAAAATTGCTCCAGGATATGAATTAGTCTGAGTGGATTTGAAGGGAGCCAGTTGGGTGCAATACATGAACTCTACATAGAAAGGGAGTTACAGTCAAAGTGAAGCTGTCCAAACAAGAAGAGGCAGTGACATAAACCAAGAAGAGCAATCACAGAGAATAGAGGGGAAATCCAGTAAAGGCCATTATCCCACATTTCTTGTGGGAGGGTCTTTTTATGCCTTTAAATGCTAAAGCACACAACATGCCTAGTGTCTAAGGACAAGAGCCTTTTGAAAGGCTGGTCATGCATGAGGACCCCACCACCGACCCAATCATTGACAGCTAGCATGAAACATAAGGAGAATTTTAAACAAAAATGCAAATGTGATGATGTGGTGGGAAGTGCTCAGATTGTGCCACATGGAAGATAAAAGGGATGACGCATACCTGCAAGATCAAGATGCTTGAGGTTTAAAAAGTGCAGAAATGCAGGATGCCACCACATGGCAATGAGTCCTAGCTAGTAATGAGGTGGTGCCACTAGAGTAGATCAACACATATGCCCTAGATTGCAACAAGTGTCCACATCCAATAGTCTATGCAATTCTACGAGAGGAAGATGCAAGGCCATTAACAGATGTGAGAATGTGGGTGACTACCACGTGGTAGTGGGCCCCACTCAAGGATGACATGGTGGTGACAAGGCAAGTGCTATCTGGGTGATGATGTAGCAACTTGGCAGGCCAATCAGAGGTTGTCACATGGCAAAAATTTGGTCAAACCTAGTTGACCCCAAAATTGAAGGGGGTGGGTAAAAAATAAAATCATTTTAAAATTATCATTTTATTATTTTCTCAAATGGATGCACGTTGATATTTTAAATGCAAACAGGGTTATAATCTAAAGTTTGAACTTTAGATTAATTTAAGTTGTTGAAAATTTAAATTTTGAGTTGTAGACCTGAGCCCTGTAATAGGGGGGTGATTTTCAAAAGGACTTTCTGGAGGTTCTTGGTAAGCAAAATATGTGATGTTATATATCGCTAAAATTGGGAGAAATTGAATTTTTCAAATGTGAGGTTAGTTTTTGCATGGGAAGTAGTTTGTTTGAGCTATAGGAGGCTTTCTCCTAGATTCCCAACTTGTAACTATATTCAAGTGACTAAGTTCAAAACTATTTTATAACATGGTAATGACCTGAATAAACATAAAATATAGTGAAAATGTAGTTGGGGTCAAATTTAACCACTTTTAAGTCAGTTGAATCAAGGTTTTATTAGCATTCTTGATGCATATTAGATATTTAGGCAAACAAAAGGGGTTTTCATCATTGAACAGGAGATTTTTACAAGTTTGTTACAAAGTAATGATGAAATCAAATCAGATCAATGTGTGGAAAGAGGAAGGAGGTTTTGCAACTAAAAATGATTGAATTCCAAGTGGACACATGTCACTCTAAGATCAGATCCAAGAATTCATCTATCTTCTATATCTTTCTATCTTTCATCCATTGTAAGGGTTCTATGTTTTTGGAGAAAAATTGCTCATGGCTATGATACTAGGATTTGGTTCCAGTCTTGATGTATTCCCAATACTAAGACACCATTCTTTAGCATAATTCTCTTATATGAACAACAATAATGCAGATTATAGTATAAGTTTAGATCTATTAGGTGTTTTATGCTTTCACTGTCATGCATATGAATGTATTGTTTCAAGGAAATTAATACAAAGAATAGTAGGTTGAGTTTCATCTTGAATCTTGTCTCCTTTATTAGTAATCTTCAGTGTTCTATGATCTTTGAACAAAGAGCCTAGGTCGTAGTTGCAGTCCCTTAAAGTTGTATGTTATTTCATTGTTTCTTATAACTCAAGGGGTTATGTAAATGCTTTAGGGAAATCAACAGGACTGCAAGTTTACTGATGGGGATATCATGTAAGAATGGGATTTAAATAGAACATGGATGTCTATTCATAAGGTGAATGGATAGATCAGATATCTAAATATATAAATAAGTATCAGATATCCATATGTATGTATTTGATTCATGGAATTGCCCAATGGTTAAGGCATTCATCAGTTATAGGATCACTTGTTTATGTTGCTTCATATCTGAGGTTTTGTTGAGTCAACATCATTAATCATTTGTCATTTCATAAGTCACTAGGAGATAGAAGGGTTTTTATCTGCTTTGTTAGATTCATGAATATGTTTTTGCACTGGTACCATATCAATTGAATCCAAGGTCCACCCACCTAGGTTTTTCACATCCTAAAGTAGAAGAAGGGTCAAGCCTTCTAGTTGGCCTGATGTTTGAAAGGATATGTCAAAAATGGGAGTTAGTTGCCCCTAGATGTGTCTTATTCTCATCGAGGTAATTGGAAACTAGTAACATTTTCAAATGCCAAGAAAATGGTGACTCCATTAGGGAGATAAGATGGAAATACATTTTTTTAAAAGGACACAAATCTCTGGTGTTAATTGAATGTTTTGGTCCTATTTTTAGTATGGTTTTGCCCATCTGAGTCACCAAAAAAATGGTGACTTTGCTGGGGATGTGCATATAGAAAGAACCAAAATCTCTAGCATGAAATAGATTAGATATAGCATATATATAGCAAGAGGTATTTCTTAGTTCCTTGTTGAAGTTTCATGCACCCCAAGAAGTTTTTATCCATTTGCAGTAGTAACTTCAAGGTTGAATCCAGATTGTGTTGTTACTAAGTTTTGTTTTTTGTCAATTCAACCGGTTGTGGTTTTCACAATGTTGTTGTAAATTCAGAGTCAAAATTGTTTGAAGTAGTTTCTCTCTTTTACGTGTTTAGAGATTTGTAAAGTTCTACAAGTTGACAATCTAGTTCAGATCTATTGTGTTATGAATCATGTTTTAAATCTTTCTCACATTTGTGAGTGGCAACTCTCTAAAGGATCTCTATAAAAGTGTAGACCGGTTATGTATAATTGTTTTTGAGAGTTTTCAGTTGAATTAGGTAGGTCTGAAAGTTGTGTTGAATTTTAAACAAGAAGAGAGAGTACATGAATTTTTGACTGATAGGTTTTAAAGTGTTGATTGATTTTCTATCATAAGAAATTTGAATGATTAAAAATGAATTACAGCAGTGTTTTCATCTAGTTCTCCTCAAGGAGATGGTGGTTCTATAAGGATTTGATCGGTGGTGTGAGGAATTGAGATCAACACCAATGCCAAACTAACAAATCAGTGGTTTCAGCATCAACACATGAGGTATTTTATTTTTCATGATGTTATTCTTGTCATGAAAGAAAGTGGTATGTGTGCGTGTTCTCCATCAAGTGATTTCAGCACTAGGAGGAGGAGAATATTTTAAAAAGTTTATACACTTCATTGGATCGAGTTTCAACTATTGTTTTTAAAGTTTTGTGAAGTGTTTGAAGAGTGATTCATTGGTAGAAGGTTATGAGCCTACTAAAAATTACAAATTAGAATTATGGGTGAATGAGTTTTGTACCTTTGAAGAATGTCAAGTTTCCTTTCATCTAGTATGCAGCCGATTAGTGAGAATTATAGATCTGTGAATATCAAAGGATATCTACCATTTTTTTATGATGGCATACCTAGTTTCCCAAATAAGATCCTTGATGGAATCAGAGGGTATTTGCCAAAATTTAATAGGAACTAGTCCCAGTCAGCAAAGAAGCATGTCCAAAAAATTTCCGACTTGATGTATGACTTTGATGTGTGTCATGAAGATCTATGGATGAGGTTGTTTGTGTAGACTTTGAAAGAAGATGAAAGAGGTTGGTTCTCATGTTTTCCTATAGCTTCAATTTCTTCATGGGATGAGTTAAGTTCATCCTTCATTGAACAATTTGATGGGTGGGTAGATGTAAAATTAATATTGGATAGACTGGTGGAAATTTAGATTGAACAAGATGAGTTCATCCCAAGATTTAATAGCAAATTTTTTAAAACATTAATGGATGTGATGTGAATATCAGGATTTAACTGTGTGATTTTGAGTCAAACTCGATGACCCATGTTTCATGAGTAGTGATTCAACATGAATCCATCTCTCATGAGAATAAATGGAACACTTAGCACTCATTGGATCTAGGTGATGCTCACAGTGCTAAGTGTTCCATTTATTCTCATGAGAGATGGATTCATGTTGAATCACTACTCATGAAACATGGGTCATCGAGTTTGACTCAAAATCACACAGTTAAATCCTGATATTCACATCACAATTTGACTAGCTGTGGAAATCATCTCCTACTTATTAATGGATGTCCCTAAAAATTGTAGGCCCCATGATCAAATTTGTTTAGTTATTTAGTTGGATGCATTGGTCCAGAAGATGGGTTTCTTATTGAGGGATAAACAACCACAAAGTCTATATTAGGCTTTTGAAATTGCAATGGATATTGAATGCAATCAAAAATATGGGGTTATAAGAAGGCATACCCCTACTGTTGTAAAATATCTTGCTGAAATTTCAGAATTACAAACATGTGTGGATGAAGACCCTTTGTTGCAAAGAAGAGTTGATTCTTTCCTTTCTAAAAATAGTGCATGTGTTTATAGTATTACAACAGTAGATGATAAAATCACTTCACTTGATTAGTTACATACACAAGATATAAATTTAGTTGTTTCTTCTCCTACTGATAATATGCCTCTTGTTAAGAATGTTGTAAACTATGAAGAGGAAATTTATTCATCTCAGTACGAGGACAAAGAAGTTGAGAGTTATGTGTCAAGTGACAATGGTGAAGTTGTTGATCCAATGTATAATCAAGAGGTGTCATATGAAGCTGATGATGAGAGTTGTTACTCGAGTCAAGGAGAGAATAGTCATAGTGTATGTTTATCTTCATGTGAATCAGATGCAAGTTGGGAAAAAGAGAGCAATAACGGAAGTGAGTGCTCTTATGTAAGTAAAGGTATGAGTATTATTTCTAAATCTGAAAATAATGTTCCATTTCCGAGTTACACAAGTCAGCATGAGTTTGAAAGTTGTGAAGAAAATTTGTCTACACAATATGAAGATAAAAGGATTGTTTATAAGGACAGATTTACTAATTGTGTGGATAAATGTCATTAGGATGCATTCAATAATAATCAATAGTACATGAGTGATCCTAAGATTAATGCATCAGCACCTATTGGTAAGATACATACTAATTTGTTACAAGATATTTGAATCATCTTAATGGAGACAATGAAAGCAACTTTGATTCATATTCTGCATGCTTTGTTAATGAAGTTAATGATGTGTCTTTGAATGATGATTTTGATTCTCCTTCTTCACATGATGGAACTGTTCTTGATAGTGGTGTAAGAAATGGTTTTAAAGTGTACACTAACACTTTGTATGATGAATATTCTGATGATGAGCAACCCGTGTTTTGTCCAAATGTTCAAAGAGGATCCCTGCATGGAGTTATCAACCCTTTGTTTGAAGAGGACGTGGAGGTTTTAGATTTAGCTTGGTTAGATGCAAATGGTGATACATTGTCATACTGTTGTAACAAATCAAAATATTCCTCTTCCATCTGTGATGCTGAATTCTTTAATGATGTTGTATTTTGTGAGCTTGAAGATGAGGTGTTTGATGAAGTTGTCTTTTAAGAAAAACTGACACTACATAGTAAGTTTTATGATGATTCAAATGAGGTGAAAACTAATCAGCATTTCAATTGTGAAGATACATCAGGTGGTTGTGAAGTGATTTCAGATTTCAATGATGATGTTATGTGTGAATATAAATCTAATTGCTCATTTGAAATTCAGCTGGCAACACTTGAGGAGATGCAAAGTCAAGGTGAGTTAAAAATTTAGGATATATATAACTCTTTCTATAAAGTTGAATATGAGCACTTTGTGTTTCTAGTAGACAACATGCATGAATCAATTAGTAGGGATGAGTTTCAGTTTGATGTCGGAATTCATGAGCATGTTGGTTTTATCTTTCATAGTGAGCAAGAGGTTGAAGTTTTGCCCAGTTTTCATAAGCACTATGAGAGTGATGATGATAATTTTGTTTTGCCTAATGAGCTGATTACGAATATTGATGTGTTTGGTGAAGCAAATATAGATGAAAGTTTCAGTTTACCTCATAATGAAAGGAATGAGAATCAGATTTTCAATAGAGGTAAATGTTATGAGAAAGTTCAGTGGTTAGGGGTCATCATGTGTATATAGTAGGAGTAGTTGTTTCCCTATTTTCAATAAAGTTGTGCAAGAGGAAGTATTGTTGTCTTGTGAGTGCTTTGCTTCTACAAGAGATTTGAATCCTTGCCGTGCCTACAAGGGACATGCATCCCTAGATGGAGCCACTGTTGGGACTAAAAATTGCATGGTCAATTTTGAGTACCATTGGAGAAATCAAGCCCTTTAAAGACTTTTTAATGCATTTGTACCTGACTATACTTTTGAGCCTCGTGAGGTGTTTAATGTTTCTAACACCTTCCATTCAGCCTATCCACTCATTTCATGAAGTTAAATTATCATTCTGAGTCATTTTGTGAGGTCTTGTTTTAAGAAATTTGTTAAATCTGCATTTTCACCTAAGTGTCGAACAACGATAGGAGGCTGTGTTTGCAACTAAATATCTTGCACCAGAAATGTTTCATGACTCACCACTTTGGGAGAGTTTAGCATCCATACCTAAGAGCCTATGTTTTAGATTTTGAGTTGTTTTGAGTCTATTTGACAAGGTTTTGAATCCCTCAAAGTTGGTCATTAACTGATGTCATGCTAATATAAATAGTTTTAAATTCTGGGAGGCCCTGTTTGAAAAATTATAATTTTTGACTAGTTGACCCAAATGTTAAAATTCCTTTTGTGTTACATTTTAGGGGTCAAATACTTTCTATGTGTCAAGTTTGAGCTTATGAGAAATCCATTTGATCAGTTTTCAAACGCGATTCCAAATGCAATTTCTAGCTTTTTACTGGTGTCAGCACATGTAGATTAATCAATACCCCTGTTCGTGACATTATAACTCATAATCCATGATATGTGAGGTCAAATGGATTATACCATTTTTTTTCACTCTAAAAATAATTTAAGTGTGCTGATTTTCAAATCTTAACGAATCTGTTTGCACACTTTCCCAAGTCAATTCCATTTGCAAAAATTGTTTTCCTGCCATTGTTCCTAGTCAACAAATCTGAGTAGCCTACTTTGACCGCTTTCCATTTGCATCCTATTATTCATCATTAGCCTAGATCACAAATCTATATTCTCCTCGTGACAATGAACTGATGCCCCAGTTTTCATCTTCCCAAGTGTCAGTTTACCCAATTTTTGAAGCCAAATCCGAACCCAATATATGGTTTTCTGACATATTTTTGTGCCGGTAGTTCTGATAGATCAACTTTGTTAGTCAATATCTTTTGACCCCAAATTTTTCATGAGAAAAGATTTGACAGGGTGCAAGAGTGTGGAGCAAAGAATCAGTATGCCAGTTTTTAGAGCCCGGCTAGATGATTAGATCAATTTTTAAGGCCAGTCAAAAGACCCTCTAGCATTAAATTGATAGTTTGTAGATTAATTGTAAATTGAGTTTTAAATGATGGTTTAGTGATCGAACTTGAGTCTAATCAGTTTGAGATGATCAATAGGTCAATTTGAAGATTCAATTGTTTGAAAACAAATTTTTTTTTAGCTGGACCCATTTTGGGGCCCAACTAATTCCATCACATTGATAAGGTTTAAATGAGGGGTTTACAAAGGCCTGTGAAATGGAAGTGTAGGTACTTCTACTATCACTCCTCTTCCTCATAGTAGGAGTTACAGTAGATGGTATCCATGGGTGTGGAGGTTTTGTTGAGGCAAGCCCAACTTTGATCAAGCTTAGAAAACCTACTGATCTAAAGCTTGACTACTCTAACATAACTTGGATGGTTTGGTGAAGGAGTGGACACAATGTACACCAAATAGATATTATTTCATTCTTGTATATGAAAAAGGATCTTTTTTAATCAAAATCAAAGGTCTAGATGGATGGTCACGAAATCCAGATCAGGTTCCTGTATCAGTGGATAATAATGGTTACAATAACAATAAAGACATAAATTTTCACTTCACTAGGTTCACTATATCTAGAAGAATCATAGGGGTTGTTGGAGGATGAGTTATTAATTCTCAAGGAATTGGAGTTGAAGGTGTTAAGATACTAGTTGATGAGTTCCCTGTAAAGAACCCATGGCATGAAGAGAATGAATCCCCATGCAAGGAGGAACACTCCAAAATAGAGGCATTGGTTTTAAGAAGGGGATAGATGTTTATATATGTCTTTATGCATAGAAAGGAATGACCATGTAAAGGAGCAACCCATAACCAAACAAGGGCAGTCAACGCTAAGGTAGAGATAGTCAATGATGGAAAACTACCCAATATCCACACACATACAAGGCAAATCGCCAGTCAAAGATATTTCCTATGCAAACAAAAATAGAAGCCCACGCTAGAAAAAGACCCATGCATTCAAATTAAAGGGGAGTAGCTATAGAAAAACATCAGCCGGAGCTCTATGTAGTGAAGGTAGCCACAAATAAAAAATGAAAAATCAATCTCTAGAGAAGAGCTAGACATAGGAATAGAAAATAACGTTAGCTTTAACCATTAATTGCTTTACGATTTCTTAGGTACGGAGCAATCTAAAAATATGTTATGAAAGATCCTAAAAATCCTCAGTGGGTATTTGGTGCTGATATAACTGAAGATGGATGGTATACCCTTTTATATATTATAGAGGAGTGTGACCCTATGAATAGGCTTTATTATTGTAATCTTGAAAACCTTTCCTCAAGGTATTGAGGGCTTCAAATGCAAGGAGGAGATGCTTCCTTTCCAAAAAATCATTGAATGTTTTGAAGCAGAATACATTCTTGTTGTAAATGATGATACAAAGTTCACATTCTAGATAAATAAAATTGCTCCAGCATATAAATTAGTCTGAGTGGATTTGAAGGGAGCTGGTTGGGTGCAATAGAGGAGTGCCACGTAGAAAGGGAGTAGCAATCAAAGTGAAGCTGTCCAAACAAGAATAGGCAGTGACATAAACCAAGAAGAGCAATCACAAGGAACAGAGGGGAAAACTAGTAAAGGCCATTATCCCACATTGCCTGTGGGAGGGTCTTTTTTTTCCTTTAAATGCTAAAGCACACAATATGCCTAGTGTCTAAGGACAAAAGCTTTTTGAAAGGCCGCTCGCACATGAGGACTCCACCACCAACATAGTCATTAATAGTTGGCATGAAATGTAAGGAGAATTTTAATTGAAAATATAAATGTGATGATGTGGTGGGAAGCACTCAGATCATGCCACGTGGAAGATTGGAGGGATGGCGCATACCCACAAGATCAAGATGCTCGAGGTTTAAAAAGTGCAAAAATGCGGGATGCTGCCACATGGCAGTGGGTCTCGGCTAGTGATGAAGTGGTGCCACAAGAGTAGATCAACACATGCACCCTAGATCATGACAAGTGTCCACATTCAATGGTCTTTGTGATTCCACAAGAGGAAGATGCAAGGCCATTAACAGATGTGGGAATGTAGGTGATTGCCACATGGTAGTGGGCCCCACTCAAGGATGACATGGTGGTGACAAGGAAAGTGTTATATGGGTGATGATGTGGCAAGTTGGCAGGCCAATTAGAGGCCACCATGTGGCAAAAAGTTGATCAAACCTAGTTGACCCCAAAATTGAAGGGGGTGGGTAAAAAAAATCATTTTAAAATTATCATTTATTATTTTCTCAAATGGATGCAGCTCAGATTTTAAATGCAAATAGGGTTATAATCTAGAGTTTGAACTTTAGATTAATTTAAATTGTTGAAAATTTAAATTTTGAGTTGCAGACCATAGCCCTGTAACAGAGGGGTGATTTTCAAAATGGCTTTCTGGAGGTTCCTGGTAAGAAAAATATGTGATGTTATCTATTGTTGAAACTAGGAGAAACTAAATTTTTTTAATATGAGGTTAGTTTTTGCACAGGAAGTAGTTTGTTCGAGCTATAGGAGGTTTTCTCCTAGATTCCCATCTTGTAACTATATTCAAGTGACAAAGTTCAAAATTATTTTATAACATGGTAATGACTTGAATGAACATAAAAGATAGTGAAAATGTAGTGGGGGTTGAATTTAACCACTTTCAAGTCAGTTGAATCAAGGTTTTATTAGCATTCTTGATGCATATCATATATTTTTGCAAACAAAAGGGGTTTTCATCATTGAACAGGAGATTTTTATAAGTTTGTTACAAAGTAATGATTAAACCAAATCATACCAATGTGTAGAAAGAGGAAGGATGTTTTGCAACTAAAAAAGATTGAATTCCAAGTGGACACATGTTACTCTAAGATCAGATCTGAGAATTCATCAATCTTCTATATCTTTTTGTCTTTCATCCATTATAAGGGTTCCAGTTTTTTGGAGAAAAATTGCTCATGGCTATGATACCAATATTTGGTTCCAGTCTTGATGTATTCCCAATACTGAGACACCATTCTTTAGCATAATTCTCTTATATGAAGAGCACCAGTGCAGATTATAGTATAAGTTCAGATCTATTAGGTGTTTTATGCTTTTATTTTCATGCATATGAAAGTATTATTTCAAGGAAATTAATACAACGAACAGTAGGTTGAATTTCATCTTGAATCTTGTCTCCTTTATCAGTAATCTTCAGTGTTCTATGATCTTTGAACAAAGAACCTAGGTCGTAGGTGCAGTCCCTTAAGCCTATATGTTATTTCATTGTTGCTTATAACTCAAGGGGTTATGTAAATGCTTCAGGGAAATCAACAAGGTTGCAATTTTACTGATGGGGATATCATGTAAGAATGGGATTTAAATTGAACATGGATGTCTATTCATAAGGTGAATGGATAGATTAGATATCTGAATATATAAATAAGTATCAAGTATCCATATGTATGTATTTGATTCATGGAATTGCCCAATGGTTAAGGTACTAATTAGTTATAGGATCACTTGTTTATGTTGTTGCATATCTGAGGTTTTGTTGAATCAACATCATTGATCATTTTTATTTCCCTTTTATGTTGAAGAACCTAAATGTGATGCCCTCACTTAGCTTATGAACTCCATGGTTTTGCATTTAGCTACTACAGATTTATGTCATTTCATAAGTCATTAGGAGATATAATATTTTGTATCTCCTTTGTTAGATTCATGAATATGTTTTTGCACTAGTACCATATCGATTGAATCTGAGGTCCACCCACCTAGGTTTTGCAGAGCCTAAAGTAGAAGAAGGGTCAAGCCTTATAGTTGGCCCAATGTCTAAAAGGATATTTCAAAAATGGGAGTTAGTTGCCCCTAGATGTGTCTTATTCTCATCAGGGTAATTGGAAACTGGTAATTTTTTCAAACACCAACACCTTTCAGATATCTCATTATTCTTTTTATAGCCATCAAATGATTCTCCCTGGGATTAGTAGAAAATCTTGCAACTATCCCTATAGATAATGCAATGTCAGGTCTGCTATGCACTACATATTATAATTTACAATCATAGACCTATATAATTTTTTATTCACCTCAGTTGAATCATCATTCTTTGACAATTTAAGCCCTATCAACATAGTTGTACTTATTGGTTTGGAATCCTCCAATCCAAAAGTTTTCAGTATCTCCTTGACATACTTTTAGTAATGATGTATATACCATATTTCATCTAATATACTTGCACACCCACAAAGGATTTGATCTCTCCAAAAACATAGACATTCCAAATTCTTGCATCATT
The DNA here is from genome assembly GCA_028749045.1 of Cupressus sempervirens. Taxonomy (NCBI): domain Eukaryota; kingdom Viridiplantae; phylum Streptophyta; class Pinopsida; order Cupressales; family Cupressaceae; genus Cupressus; species Cupressus sempervirens. The sequence continues at coordinate 173,991,052 of CM053792.1, read as the reverse complement.
TCTTTTGCAAAAGCCTTACATAAAGCATCTTGACCTCCAAGTATGATATCATCAACAAAAATTTCAGATAAAAAAATACCTTTTCCTTTTTCCATCATCATGTACAAATTGTTGTTATCATTAGTCTTTTCAAATCCAATCTTAACAAGATACTTATGAAGTTTCGCATTCCATGCTCTCAATGCTTGTTTCAAACCATATAGAGCTTTGTGTAATCTACATACCATATTCTTATTGTTAACATCAACAAATCCTTTTGGCTATTCTATGTAAACTTCTTCCTCTAATATGTCATTCAGAAATACAAATTTAACATCCATTTGATATACTTTGAAACCTTTGTATGTAGAATAAACAAGCATATTTCTTACTCCTTCCAATCTAGTAGCAAGAGAAAAAATTTCTCCATAGTCAATTCCTTCTTCTTGTGCATAACCTTTGCAGAAAAATATTGCCTTGTTCCTTGTGACTTTACCATTTTCATCTAGCTTATTTCTGAATACCCACTTGGTGCCAATCACATTTTTGTCTTTTGGTAACTAGAGTCCATGTTTTGTTTTTCTCAATTTGTTCAATCTCTTCTTCCATGGCTATACTCCAGTCTACATCTTCTAAGGTATTTTTCACTATTTTAGGTTCTTTCATGCTTAGCAAACATGTATCATTTCTCAATTTTTTCCTTGTCATTGATCTAGCATCTTTATCTTCAATAATTTGTGTAGTAGGATGATGTCTCTTGACATATTTGGACAATCTTGGTTCAGATCTAGTTTCTTCATTTGGTTTTTCAACTTTAGAGTCACTATGTACATCCCTATCAGGTAGCTTAGCATCTCTCTCATGTAGAATAATCTCATAATAAGGATGTACCTCAATTTCAATTTGTAACTTAGCATCTAAATGTAGCTCAGTTCCTAAATGCAACTCAACATTCATAGTATGTGACTTAGTAGTCATTGAAACTTGATGTTGGTTCGTAACATCTTCTTCAGCAAGCATACCTTCATAAAAGTATACAAATGATTTGTATTCTTTTGGTTATTTCATAGGTTCAGCTTCATTTATGTTCGAATCTAAAAAGATTAATAACACAAAAAACTAGTGCAAAGAATAGATTGTATATGAGCAATGTTAGTATGCTAATAGAAACAAAATCTAAATAAAGCTTCTACAAACTAAACAAAATTCATAAACTTCAAGATAGACTAAGATGAGCTCTCAATTGAGAATATGAGCCATTAATGGGCTCTCTCAATGAGAAGCTCTCTTGTTGAGTAGCTTTGTCTAAATAGATAGGATGTATGCTCAAGCTTTATGCTTCAAAGAGGGCTTCAAATGGAGTTGGAATTTGGGTGTGAGTGTATGGTTTTGATGTAAAATGGCTTCTCAAAATGGCATTATGACTTTACTTCATGGATTGTGTTAAAATGAATTGGGAGAGGATTTCTTAAATAGGCAAAGGGCTTGAGGGATCGAGGGCTAGGATGCAAGGATGGGAAAAAGCTCATGGAGGGCTCAGATTGCATGAGAAGAGAGCACATGGATTGTGCTTTCTTATAGCCAATCAAGGAGTGACACATGTCACATGGTGAGAGGATGGAGGAAAGGGGAAGGATGAGTCAACAAAGGAGGCTCAAGGGATAACATCTTCATAAAGACCCTCATAATGACTTGTAAGAGCAATAAAAGGGCATGTAAGAGTCATTTATGACCTAGTGGACTTCATAAAGTTTTATGGTTGAGATATTTTGAGGGTGATGAGAGCAATTTTGACTTGGACTTGATTAGGAGGGTTTTAAGCTTGCTTAGGCTTGTACAAATGATTAGAGGATGGATTAGGATGGTTTAGGATTAGCTTAGGGATAGGCAAGTGGATGACATTTAATGAGGGTGGGTGAAGGAGGAGATATTTGTTAACTTTGGCTTGGGTTAGTAATTATTAACCCATGTTTAGGGAATGTGACAAGGTTAGGAGGGGATTAGGATTAGGTTTAAAGACATCTTCTAGAAGAGTCTAGACTTTGGATGAGGATAAAGACTTTTTAGAATAGTCTAGAATTTCCTAGGATGAGGATGAAGACTTTCTAGAAGAGTCTAGAACTTCTTAGGATGAGGATAAATTAGATTTTTAGGAAATAAATAAAGTTTTATTTATTTCAAGGGTTTGGGTTGAGGAGATATTTATTAAAACTTTTTTAATAAACATGAGGATTAATATTTAATCTTAATTAAATATTTTGAGTTGGGATTAGGGGTAGGAAATGATGGGATTAGCCTTTAATTAAAATTAAAGAAGGATTAGAAGATTTTGGAAGAGGTTAGTGGTCTTAAGGAAATTGGCCAAGTTTTGGGCAAAAAATAATTTTTTTATTTATTTTGGGTTTTTTGGTCAATTTATTAATTAAATAATTAATAAATAAGGAAATAATGTTTAAATAAGATTTAAACATTTTTGGGAGGGATTCCTTAATTAAATATTTTTAATTAAGATAAAGGGATTTAATGGCATAAAAATTAATTAATTAATTAATTAAATAATTAATTAATAAATGATGATGTCATCAGGATTTTTTCAGAAAATAAAAATACTTTATTTTCTAAAAGTTTTTAGGTGTCTACATTTTGCCCCTCTTTGATGTGATGCCGCAAGTGGCATGGCATCAAAGATAAGAAAATAAGATGCCCAAGGCTAGAGCAGAAGAGGAGAGAATGGACTGTGAGATGCCCCCTCAAGAAGGTAGCGGGGAGAGAAAGCGAGGCTCGATGGCTTCTTGAAAAGTACAAGAATCTCGGATGAACAAGGAAACTCAAATTGGCTTAAGAGAAGAGGTTTAGTTAGCTCAAACTCTCACTACGGGAGAATGATAAAGGGAGAATCAGAGGCACAAGAGGAAGCAAGCTTAAGATCTCAGGGATTGTAGAGGATGAAGGAGCAGAGTGCTATAAAAGGAATCCAGGATGGGGAGATGGATGAGGGGACTAAAAAGATGATGCAACAGAATTTCAAAGAGTCAGATTGGTGGAAGATGGGTTTCAGAGATCCCTAGGACTAGGATTGTGGATCTCGAAAGATGAGGCTTGGTGGATTGATTTGGATTGGTGGATCCCTAAGACTATGATTGTGGATCCCTAAAGCTAAGAGTGATGAGTGATTCAAAGAGATACTGATGCATAAGTTGGGGTAGGAGAGACGGATGCTGGATATGGATGGGGGATAATGGAGATGAAGGAAAACCATTGAAGCTTTTTGAGCAGGGGGATACTTCAAAGAGAAGTACCATCATGTAGTTGAGCACTAGATTTGCTATAGGACTATTGGTTAATTGCCAAGGTTACCAAGAAAATCAAGGCCTTTTCACCAACCGTCCAAAAGACTGACAAACTAACTCAAAACAAACACACAAAGATTGCCCCAGCATCACACATGAATCCTAGAGGAAGCAGCGTGGAAACGACATTGGAGAACCCAGAAGCAGAAAAGAAAAACAAATGACGAAAGACCTGATCAAGACCTTACGCTCTAATTGCCCCATTCGTAGCATACCATGATATGGAAGATCATGGAAACCTTGAGGAGGGAACAAGGAGATTGCTTGGAAAAGATACTTCAAGACCCAAAAGGGAAGATCCCAAATCAAAAGAAAGTGAAAATCCAAAAGAGAGCCGTTTGCCAATGAGATGGGTAGGACAAGGTACTAACGGACCAAGATTAGACATGAGGAAAGCTATATCCTGCAAGGACCTATCAGAGAGCACCGAAGCTGGTGGATTCGGATGAGTGATGCGTCTGGCAAGCTGAACTAAGAAAGATAACACTTTGGTGACAAGAAATCTAGCTAAAGGATGCATTGGAATAGCTAACCAAGATGTGTGATGGGTGCAAGATGCTGATCAATGACGAACTAACACGAACACTGGATAGATATAATGGTACTAAGCTAAAGAGGATGTACAAGCTGATGGACCAAGATATGTTACAAATGTACAAGTTTGTTCATGTTTTGGTTTTTGTGAGATGGAAATGTTTGTAAAGGATGGGATGTCTATAATAGGTGATAGGTGGATAGGTAGATGGTTTGCGAAAAGCTTAAGTGAAAATGGGGTTTTGTGTGTGCACGTGATAGTATACAAGCTAGGATATAGGATTATTTATAGGCTGGAATATGGTACAAACCTTGGACAAGATTCGGATAGACAAGGTATGGTACAAGATTTACAAGGTATAATACAAGCTTTGGTACAAGATTTACAAGCTGTACAGGACGTATTTACAAGCTTCATCAGATTTTGGATATTTGGTTGGAACACCAAGGGAACAAGAAAGTATGTCTTATGGAATGGTGGGTGAATGGATGAGGGATAGGATAGTGATAGATAATGGATTAGTCTTTAGTACACAAGGCGCCTGAATTACCAGGTTTTCACCAAGGTACCTATCCAAGGTTCTTGAATTGCGAAGTTTTCACCATTGGATGCTTATTTCTCTTTACTATTTTTTTCTTTTGTGTTTTTCAAAAGCTGGGTATACCAAGGATCTTCAAGCATAGAACTTCTTGAGATGAATGATGTTAGTAGGATCATTCAAAATTTTTCCTTCTGGTGTAGATAGCTGATAAGCTCTGAAGCCAAAGGAAGCAGTGACAACATAAAGACCAAGCCATGTAGGTTCAAACTTGCCTTTCTTTTCTCGATCTACTTGGACTTTCATGTTTTCTTTGAGGACCATGTCACCTAGCTGAAAGTGTCATGGAAGCACCTTCATGTTGAAATTTCTTTTGAGATGAGTTTTATAGACTGTGAGATGATCATAGGCTTGTTGTCGCTTCTTGTCTAAGAGATCTAGCTGGGTGAGTCAAGCTACTCTATATTCTTCATCTGATATTTGCCCTTGCAAAGATATGCGCAAGGAGGGAAGTTCAACCTCAATAGGTAGTACCGCTTCAGCACCATAGACTAGGGAGTATGGAGTTGTGCCTGTGGATGTATGGAAGGAAGTTCGATAGGCCCATAGGGCTGGATTTATTTGTAGGTTCCAATCACGGCCGGAATCATTGACAACTTTCTTTAGAATTTTGAGGAGGGTTTTGTTACTTGCCTCTGCCTGGCCATTACCTTGTGGGAAATATGGGCTAGAAAATCAGTAATGGATGTGGAGGGAAGTGCATAATTCTTCCATGTTGAGATTTTCAAAGTTACCTCTGTAGTTGGTCAAGATGGTGGATGGGATGCCGAAGCGGCAAACAATGTGGTACAAGATGAACTTGGAGACCTAAACTCCTGTAGCTGAGACTAGGGGGACTGCTTCCACCCATTTAGTGAAATAGTCTGTAGCTGTTATTATCCATTTATGTCCATTAGATTAGAGGGGTGTGATAGTTCCAACTAGATCAAGGCCCCAACAAGTGAAAGGCCAAGGTGGTGCAATAGGTTGTAGATCCTGTGCTGGAGCGTGCACAAGATTTGCATGCTGCTGACATGGGAGACACTTTCTGACAAAGTCACAGGAGTCTTCTTCAATGGTAGGCCAATAGTAGCCTGCTCTAAGGATTTGTCGCGCTAGGACAATACCACTTGTGTGGGCACCACAAAGTCTAGAGTGTACTTCCTTTAACACCATCGTGGCCTCATCTTGGTCTAAACATCAAGAGAGAGTATCGTGATAACCCCAACGATATAGCGTATTGGCTATGATAACATAGTGGGATGATTTTCGGATGAAGTTTTGGCGTTGGGTACGTGCGAGGTGAGGGGATATGATACCATCATTAAGGTAAGCGTGAATCTCATGGTACCAAGGGGATTGGGGACCAACCAAGATACAAACACGGTTTGAATCCTCATTCGCATAGGTGGGTGTGAGGAGCTGCTCCACTAAAAACTCATATTGTGTAGCTGCTTGGGGAATTTCCAAGAGCGAGCCTATAGTAGCCATAGCATCTGCTGCTTTGTTCTGTATTCGAGGCACTTGTGTAAACTGAAGCTTTGTAAAATATTGGGTTAGCTGATCAACTAGCTCTTTGTAGGGTAATAGCTTTTCATCTTTGGTTTGATATTCATTTAGGGCTTGCTTGATGATAAGTTGAGAATCGCCAAAGATTTGTAGCTCAACAATGTTTCATTCTACAGCTATCTTTAATCCTACTATGAGGGCCTCATATTCAGCTATATTGTTGGTGATAGGGAATTGTAGCTTGAAGGCTTTTGGAATGTAATCTCCTTGAGGTGTGACCAACAATATTCCTGCCCTTGATCCATGAGATGTGTATGAGCCATCAAAATAAAGTTTCCATGGGGGTTGTTCTTCAATTAGACAGATATGCTTATCTGGAAATTCTGTGATCAATGGATAAGCATCTATTAGAGGTGCATTAGCTAGGTGATCTGCTATAGCTTGCCCTTTGATTGCCTTTCTATCCACATACTGGATGTCAAATTCACTAAGGAGCATAACCCATTTGGCCAAACGGCCTGTAAGTGTTGTTCTAGAGAGCATATACTTGAGAGGGTCAATCTTGGAGACTAGTTGGATGGTATGACTTAGCATGTAATGGCGAAGCTTTTGAGTTGAGAAAACAACTACCAAACAAGCTTTTTCCATAGGAGTGTAATTGAGTTCATAACCAACTAGGGTTCTACTGATGTAGTAGATGGCTCTTTCTCTGTTGTAGTCATCAAGCTGTGCTAGAAGTGCCCCTAGAGCAGTAGGTGTTGCTGATATGTACAAAATTAGGGGATGACCAGGAACTGGTGGAACCAAGATAGGGGGGTTGATGAGATACTGCTTGAGATGGTCGAAGCTACACTGACATAAAGGATCCCACTTGAAGTTATCATCCTTCTTCAGTAAATGTGAAAATGGTGTACACTTATCTGCAAGCTGGGAGATGAAGCGCCGAATAGATTGGATTTTTCCTTGAAGAGAGCAAAGCTATCACAGTGTCTGGGGAGGAGGCATGTCTAAGATAGCCTTGACTTTCTTGGGGTCAATCTCTATACCTCGTTTAGAAACTATGAAGCCTAGAAGCTTGCCAGATGTGACCCCAAAGACACATTTCTTGGGATTCAGCATGAGATGATATTTGGCTAACCTATCAAAGACTTTCTCCAGGTCAGCAAGATCATCCATGAAGGTATGAGACTTGACCAAGATATCATCCACATAATCCTCCAAAATGCTATGGATGAGATCATGAAAAATGGCTGTCATAGCTCTTTGATAGGTAGCCCCAGCATTCTTTAGGCCAAAAGGCATCATGTTGTAGCAAAAGGTTCCCCAAGGGGTAGTGAATGCTATCTTATGTTGATCCTCTTCTGCAATCTTGATTTGATTATACCCAGAAAATCCATCCATGAGGGACAAAATTTCATGTCCAGCTGTAAGATCTACAATCATATCTATGTTGGGCAAGGGAAAATCATCTTTTGGACAAGCTTTGTTAAGATCTCTAAAATCAGTGCAGATTCTGATGTCACCGAAAGGTTTAGTGACATGGACCATGTTGGAGATCCACTCTGAGTAGTCGATACGTCGGATAACCTTAGCAGCTAACATTCTTTCTAATTCAGCTTTGACCAATAATGCCACCTTGGGGTCCATTTTTCTAAGCTTTTGTCTAACGAGCTTGATCTTTGGATCAACTGCAAGATGATGAACTACAAGCTTTGGATCAAGTCCTGGCATGTCCTGATATGACCATGCAAATCGGCCAATGTTCTCTCTTAAGACCTCAAAGAGGAGGTCAGCTTGGTCTTGTGATAGGGATGCAGCAATGTGAACAAGTCTGGGGATCTCTGAAGAACCAATGTTGACTTCTCGAGTATCCTCAATTAGAATAGAAGACACCTCTGGTCGATTATCTTGAGGAGGCAATGCTAAATCCTCATGTTCTTCTTGTGGCCCTGGATTTTCTTACTGAGGGGTTCTCTTCATTGCCTTAGCTAGTCTCAGAGTCACCTTAGTTCTAGTTTTGGGTGTATCAGAACTAGGTTGGAGATTTTCTCCAAAATACCCCTTGGGATCTAGCTTGTAGATATAGGCAGAATCTGGCTTTGTTTTCTTGTGAGGAGTTTCAGCTCCCATGAATCTTAGAAGTGCCTCCTCTGATGTGAACTTATCGATGTGTATGACACTTGGTTGGTCCCAATCTATGAGTTGTGGATGGGCGAGTGGTAGGTCAATGAGGTGGATGGATAGTTCTTGGAGAACAGAGTCTCCGAGGGAGATTTGGTCTAGGATATCGTCGTAGGCTCTCTTTTCAATTTCCTCAGGAATGTCCTCAATTTCGACAAGGTTGCGGTGAATGTTTGAAAAAGCGTGACCGTTCTCATTGGTGCCCCCAGTTGTGGGTATGCCAAAGCCAAGACCTGACTTCGATTCCCACTTGTGTGCATCAATGTGGCACTACATGCCTCTTTCTTCTGGCCCTAGACCACCACCTTGATAGTTCCATTTGTCAGTGATGAGCTTATGTTCTTGGGGATACTTTTGGTTGAAGTGATCAAGGCATGCTTGATTTCTTTGAGGTGCATCCTTATGTAACCATTTGTTGATATCTGGAGTGAGCTCCTCATGAAGAGGGATTTTTGAGGATTCAAAGGTTGTTCGGCCAAATTGTTTGTATTGAGGAGGTGGAATCTCCTTAGCTTTATGATATGTCAGTCGTCCATGGGCATGTGGATCAAGTGGGAGTGCCCCAACAGCAAATGCATCTGACAGACTATACTCTCCACAACCTTTGTTATTGATCTTCACAGTAGATAGGGTAGAGGCGAGGATGGTTTCTGGGTCATTATAAGTGTGGGATGAGCTAGCGATGGATGTTCTGATATCAATTCCAGGGCAATGGTTTGTATATGAATCTTTAACCACATTGCAGTAAGAAAAGGGTTCTGGATCAGCATGGATGGTTACCTCAGTGCCTTGATGCAGAAATTTGATGCACTGATGGTAAGTGGATGGAATGGCTTTCATGGCATGAATCCATGGGTGACCAAGGAGGATGTTAAATGGTAGGTTTAGATCAATAACATGGCAGAGTGTCTCTTGGATGACTGGCCCAACCTTGATTGGCAGCAAAATAGTTCCTTTTGTGGTTCTTTCAAAGTTGTCATAAGCTTTGATGGTGATAACCTCACTGATGATATCTACCTCAGTATACCCAGCTTGTTTTATGAATTTTAGGGTGCAAATATTCAAGGCTGATCCATTATCTATCATTACTCTTTTCACAGCAAAGTTGGATACCATGATGGCTATGCGAAGCAGAAGGGTGTGATATGGCTCGACCACGGGTATGTCGGTGGGTTTGAACGATAGGGAACATGAGGATGAGAGGTGTCCAACAAGATTACGAAAATTAGTAGCATTGATATCAGAAGGGACACGGGATTCTATGAGAGCACTTTCAAGGATGTTCTTGTACACAGGACTAGTGCGAAGAAGGTCTAAAATGGAGATTTGGGCTGGCATGTTCCCAAGGTGTTCCAAGATATTGTACTAGCTTTTTGATGGAGCTGATGGTGTTGGTGTAACAGGTGGGCCTGCGATGTTAAATTGTGCTCTTTGAGTGGTGACTGCACACTCATTGTTTGGTCCTTGGATATTGATAACATTGATGGAAGGATCTTTCTCAAATATACAACCTATAAGGCTACCATAGTCTATATAGGATGAAGTGTGGTCATTGTTCTTCCCATGCTGTTAGTTTGGCTAACGGTTGTTGGTGTTGTTGTTGTTGGTTTGGATAGGTGCTTTTCTAGGATTTTGGTTGTGGTGTGGAGGAAAAGCATTTTGATAGATTTGTAAGCCTGCATTGGGAGAGGTTTGGGCACCAACAGTGATTTCCTTCCGATCAATGAGGTCCTGCACATAGTCTTTCAGTTTCATGCATCTGAGGGTAGTGTGACCTTTTACCCTATGAAATTTGTAGTACTCATTATCTTTGTACCATGCAGCTTTGGATTGGCTTGGGTCAATTTGCTGGGTAGGAGGAAATTTGATGAGGTTTTCCTTGACTAATTTCTCAAAAATAACATCCAATGGCTCACCAAGGGGTGTATAGTTTCTAGGTGTAGGTTGGAATCTAGGCTTTTGTCCTACAACTACATTGATGGCATTAGCTTGATTGCTAGACCCTTGGAAGTTGGGTCTTGGATTATGGTTTTGATAGCTTTGGTTATTCTGTTGTTGGTAGTTGATAGTTTGTTGATTGTTTGGTTGATATGGTGGGTTGGACTGGTTGTGAGAAGGACCAACAATATTCACATGTCTGGTGTCAGTGACGCCATCTGTTGCAACGTGCTTGTTTTTGTTCCAATACCTAGAATTGTCATTGGAATGTGATTGATTTTGGTTGGGTTCCTTGTAAATATTGACCACACCATCTTTAATGAGTCCTTGCTCAAGGATCATTCCTTTCTCTTTGATATCTTTGTAGGTCTGCAAACAGTTCATGGTCATGTGGTGAGCCAAGCTAGGATGGGCATTATCAATAAACATTTTCACCATATGGCATTCTAGCAAGGTGCAGGATATGCGGGTGGTAAGGGTTTGCCATCTTTGCAGGTATTCGGCAAGGCTTTCTCCACCTTTTTGCTTGGTGTGGACAAGATCAACTATTGATAGCTCTGTTTCAACAAGATGGGCATATTGGGCTACAAATGCCTCAGATAATTCAGCAAAGTTTTTAATTGTGCCATAGGGGATTCTATAAAACTATTCAAGAGCTGGTCCAGCCAAGCTTTTGGGAAAAAGGCGCAAGAGGAAGACATCATTGTATGCTACATCCTAGCAGTGCATGTAAAATTCTTTGATATGTGTGACAGGGTCTCCTTTTCCTCTGAATTTGTCAAATTTGGGTACCTGAAAGTGTTTGGGAAATGGTGTCATGGTAATGGCTCTGTCAAATGGGTAAGGACACACATTCTCAAACTTGAATGTCTTCGGATCATTCCATTCTTGGATGGCTTTCAGAGCTATCTTCATTTGCTCCCATTCTGAATTGATAGGTGATGGCTGGGGTGCCCCCAATGTAGGAGTGCCTTGAGGTAGGTATGTACTGGATGGGGCCACTGAATATGGATGGCTATGAGGGATTTGCTGATAGGGATTGTACATTGTTTGGGTAGCTGCATGGTGGATGACAGGTTGCTGAGGGGGAGGTGGCGCATATTGTTGCATGTGCTGCGAGGCTTGCTGTTGATATGGGATTGAGGAACATAAGCTGGCTATGGGATAAATGGATTGCTTTGTGGAGGTAAGGTATAAGATGGTTGAGAGGCTTGGGGAAAGGATTGGGGGGCTTGTGGGGTTTGACCAATATATGTGGGTTGTGCCCCCATTTGGGATGGTATCTACAAATAATTGGTGGTTGGCTGGGGTGGTGGATTACCTCCTAGAAGTGGCATTGAAAAGTAGTTGGTAATTAGAGGTAATGGATTAGTTGGTGGTGGAGGTGGTGGGAATTGAAAGCTTGGGAATGGAACTGATGGGGTTTGAAAGCTTTATGGTTGGATTTGGAAGCTTGGTAGAGTGGTGGTAGGGGCTGGGGTCACTTGGGAGCTTGGTAGAAAATTGGTAGTAGCTTGTGGGATTTGATAGCTTTGTGGAGTGAGGGTAGTAGCTTGTAGATTTGTGGCTAATGTTATTGACCTCCCAAGACCTAATGGAAATGATGGGATTGTGCTTTGGGCTGCAGTGAACAAGCTGGGGGTGATGAAAGGTTGATTACTTGGCCCCATGGGTGGCATGCCTATTGTATATTGCTGAGGTTGGCCAAAGATGCTAGCACTGATTTGGGAGATAGGTGGATTTGGAAGGCTGGGTTGGGGAGCAGCAACGACAATAGTGAAGGGGGTGAACGGTGAGCTGTTTTGGGTAAAGGGGGTTTGGAGCGGAGAGGTATGAACCAAGGATGGAGTGGTGGTGGCTGGGTTGTCTTGCGGCATGGAGATTTCAACTTGGGTGGATGATGGTATGTTTGGGTCTGTTGGATCATATGGATTGGCTGGAGGCTCTTCTTTTGGCATATATTGAGGATAATTTGGATCATAAGAGCCTATGGGTGGTGGTAGCTACCCAAACAATGGGTGAGATGGATCTGATAATGGAAGGGGTCTTTTAAAGTCAAAGGTTCCTACATTTTCCCTTCGAAAATTAGCCATGATTGTCTCTTTGTTCTTGTCTATAATGGCATTTACCAATACTGCATTTCCTGGTTGGTTCATGAAAGCTTCAATGTCAGTACATAATGGCATAGCTTTCTCTGGGCTGAAGGATGGCTGAGTGCTCAAGGGGGGTGAGGCTGTTTGATCCAAATGATAGGGCTCCATTGTTTCTTTCTTCTTGGCTAAGTGAGTGACGGTTGGCATGAAAAATGCTCCTAGGGATGAGATGCAATAATGCTGATGGATACAAAAGGGGGAAGGCTTCTCTATGCAAATGATTTCCTAGGTTAAGGCAAAGCTATATGACAAAACCTAAGGAGGATTGGGTTGGAGATTCTAACTTCAAAGATATGTTACCAAAGCACAAAAGGTCTGCTTTCCTATGTGCAAGCTTGGTGGTGATTGTGTCAACTTAAGGATAGACTGATAATACTTTAGGAAGAACACGAGATTGACCACTTGTGGATCCCAACCTTTAGCTCAAGGTGATGAGGGATAACAAGTGACAAAGCTCGATTACCCTAGACAAAGCTCTGTCAAAGGGATAACCTTGGTGAGATTGATGGATTTGGAAGATTTTAGGAGTGGCAAACTTTTGGACAAAGTGACAACAATTTTGAAGGCTTGGATGTGAGGTTTTGATTGATGGCTAGATGGTTTGATTCTAAATGAGATGGATGAGCTAATAATGCTTAAGGGGATAACCTAAGATGGCTAGATTTTTTACAAAGATGACTCTAAAGTGAAGCTTATCCAAGAAGATGTGGAGAAACAAGGGTGTCTAATCATAGAAATCATGCCTAGTTGGTAAGGCATAAGCAGGATTAACTCCTGGATGTTGGCTAAATTTGATGTTGCGCTCTAACCATGCCTCTTGAAGTGCTTCGTCGGTAGCTTTGTCCTCTGCTTTGTGGAGTTTGGCAATTCATGGGCTTGGTGTTATTTCTTTTCTCTTGGCTGAAAGTTCTTGGCATGCTAGAGATAGTTTGAGTTTAACTTTTTGGAACTTCTGTTTGGGTTTGGGTTGCTCTGACATCAATTCCTGAATCTACTTGGCTTTGAGAGATCTTGGTTGTTTTGCTTCAACTCGTTCAACTTCTGGAATAGGCAGTGACTACGCTAAGTATGCCCTAAGCTAGGATTGACCAAGTTTGGCAAACATTCATTCAACAAATAAAAGATCAAGCAATAGATAGAAACAACTAGATAGAAGTTTTTGATTCTCAGAAAGTGATACTTGCGCCAAGGAGTGTGTATGTTCTACAAATGTTTAGATCAGTCACCTCAAACAAATTAACATCCTAGATGGTTGTCTACAAGGCTAACAGTTGGTTTAGCTAAGGAGTCCTCGATATACCCAAGGTACGTGAGGCCCAAATCCATAGATGAGACCAAAAAGATGTCACGCAGCTGAGAGGAGCGGTAACCCACTTCTCCTCTTCCACTTCTCAAGGGTATAAAGTTCCTTGAGGCTTAGCCCGAGTGACAAAATCTTGATCCCAAGAGAGGTGTCTTTTGATTCACCTCCCAATTCTTATACTCCGCCAGAATGCTAGAGTTGAGGTCGTCCAAGGGGTGATGAAATCCCCAAGCAGGCCTCCTAAAAAGAAACAAAGTTTTGGATCCTAATCTTATGCACCCAAGATGGCCTCGAAAGATGACAAGGGGAGAGAAGACTTGGATGACCTTGGGCTAAAAAACACGCTTGTTCTTTTACCAACTGACTCTTATGTGTGCTAATCTAGACTTTGCAAGCACTCATGTTTAAGAGACAATGTTCAATTCCAACTTGAAGCGCCAACAAAAGTAAATCGATCAAAGAATGCAAAGAATAAGAAGAGTTAGGGTCAACAAAAGAAAACTCGCGCGCCCAGAGGCCCTCCACATCAAGTATCGATTAATTTTCTTTAAGGCATTCAAGATTGAGTGTGAGTTTGTTTTAAGCCCAAAACAAAAGTGTGTGAGATTCGATTTCAAGCGTGCACCCGGAGGCTCTCCACGTCAGTTGTTGTTCAATTTTAGTGCCCAAACTTGAAGTGTGATCGATTTAATCTAGAGTTTTGATCATTTAAGAATTTTGATAAAGTTAAAGCAAACATCAAAGACCAAGTGAGTGAGTTAGATTGTGGAACATTTAACACCTTTTTCAAGTAGACCCATCCCCATAACTGGCGCTGAGATTGCAACCAATGGTTAATATTTGATGGGTGATTAGAAAAGAGGTGAGTCCAAGGAACTACTCAAATTGATTTTTGCAAATTTGTATTTTAACTTAACAAGGTTTCTTAAATGTCCAAAAATCAAACTTTACCTAGATTGCATGTGGAAAAGAGATTTGTTTTGTTCAATTTTTAGAAGCTCCAAATGAAGTGTTTGATATTGCAATGGTTAATTGATCCTTAGAATTCAAGATTGGATTTGTTGTTTTAATCATGCATTCAAGGAAAATTTGATTTTAAGCCATGGCATTCAAAAGTGATTTTAGCAACATGCATTCAAAGACAAGTGGTTAAACATTCAAGTGTTTTCTTTTGAGCATTCAAGATTGAGATTTTGTGTGTTGTTTTAAGAACTTTGAAGTGCTTTGTTTTAACCTTAGATCATTCAAGATTGTTTTGGACTCAAAAGTGAAAATGACTCTTTGGACTTTGGTTTTCATTCAAGATTTTGTGTTCTAGTTTGCATATTTTAAGCCCAAAAATGATATTCCTAGATTGTTTTGATGCATGAAAAACCTAAGAAACATTCAAGATTTTGCAATAAGACATTTGTTTGGAACAAATAACAAAGCTTTTAGGACAATTTTTGGCAACCATTTAGGACTCTTAGTTTTCATGAGATTTTTTAAAAGAACTTTAGTGTGCACTTAGTGTTGATTTTGAACCTTTTGAAATGGAAACTTGAAGTTCTTTTTAAATTCCCAAAAATGAAGTGTTCCTAATTTTGCATGAAGGCATCTAAAACCTTGATGTTGCAAGGATGCAAATGATTAGATTGGTTTAGTTTCACTTGTTAAAAGATTTTTTCTTTTTTACAAATTTTTAATTTTTCAATGGATTTAAGTATGATTTGGGGGTTCATTTTAAGCACTAAAAAGAAGTGTGTATGATTTTGCTTCCTTAAAAAAAAATGGCCAAGATCTCCCACAAGAAGAAGAAGAAGAAGTAGATGGAATAAGAAGAATATAGACAAGAAGAGGAAGAAGAATTTCAAGTTCTTTGTCCACCTATAAGCTTGAAAAATCTGCAAACACTATGAGATAGATTATGAGTTCCTTTGTCTTCTTCATGCTCATGTGGACCTACAAAACCAATTTATACAATCCTACCAATCACAAAAACAAGAAAAATTAGCCAAAATCAGCAAATGACATACAAAACTTGACTAAAAAAGCTAATGAAGATGACCCATGTGGGGTCCCACCGGGCGTGCCAAAATGTATATGAGCAATGTTAGTATGCTAATAGAAACCAAATCTAAATAAAGCTTCTACAAATTAAACAAAATTCATAAAATTCAAGATAGACTAAGATGAGCTCTCAATTGAGAATATGAGCCATTAATGGGCTCTCTCAATGAGAAGCTCTCTTGTTGAGTAGCTTTGTCTAAATAGATAGGATGTATGCTCAAGCTTTATGCTTCAAAGAGGGCTTCAAATGGAGTTGGAATTTGGGTGTGAGTGTATGGTTTTGATGTAAAATGGCTTCTCAAAATGGCATTATGACTTTACTTCATGGATTGTGTTAAAATGAATTGGGAGAGGATTCCTTAAATAGGCAAAGAGCTTGAGGGATCAAGGGTTAGGATGCAAGGATGGGAAAAAGCTCATGGAGGGCTCAGATTGCATGAGAAGAGAGCACATGGATTGTGCTTCCTTATGGCCAATCAAGGAGTGACACATGTCACATGGTGAGAGGATGGAGGAAAGGGGAAGGATGAGTCAAAAAAGGAGGCTCAAGGGATAAAATATTCATAAAGACCCTCATAATGACTTGTAAGAGCAATAAAAGGGCTTGTAAGAGTCATTTATGACCTAGTGGACTTCATAAAGTTTTATGGTTGAGATATTTTGAAGGTGATGAGAGAAATTTTGACTTGGACTTGATTAAGAGGGTTTTAAGCTTGCTTAGGCTTGTACAAATGATTAGAGGATGGATTAGGATGGTTTAGGATTAGCTTAGGGATAGGCAAGTGGATGGCATTTAATGAGGGTGGGTGAAGGAGGAGATATTTGTTAACTTTGGCTTGGGTTAGTAATTCTTAACCCATGTTTAGGGAATGTGACAAGGTTAGGAGGGGATTAGGATTAGGTTTAAAGACATCTTCTAGAAGAGTCTAGACTTTGGATGAGGATAAAGACTTTCTAGAATAGTCTAGAATTTCCTAGGATGAGGATGAAGACTTTCTAGAAGAGTCTAGAACTTCTTAGGATGAGGATAAATTAGATTTTTAGGAAATAAATAAAGTTTTATTTATTTCAAGGGTTTGGGTTGAGGAGATATTTATTAAAACTTTTTTAATAAACATGAGGATTAATATTTAATCTTAATTAAATATTTTGAGTTGGGATTAGGGGTAGGAAATGATGGGATTAGCCTTTAATTAAAATTAAAGAAGGATTAGAAGATTTTGGAAGAGGTTAGTGGTCTTAAGGAAATTGGCCAAGTTTTGGGCAAAAAATAAATTTTTTATTTATTTTGGGTTTTTTGGTCAATTTATTAATTAAATAATTAATAAATAAAGAAATAATGTTTAAATAAGATTTAAACATTTTTGGGAGGGATTCCTTAATTAAATATTTTTAATTAAGATAAAGGGATTTAATGGCATAAAAATTAATTAATTAAATAAATAATTAATTAATTAATAAATGATGATGTCATCAGAACTTTTTCAGAAAATAAAAATACTTTATTTTCTAAAGGTTTTTAGGTGTCTACATAGATATCTAAACTATGAATGCAAATGATATAAAATCAAAATAGCAACACAGAGTTAGTCTCCAAGAGAGTAATGCAAATGCTAGAAGCAAAATAGCATTAAGAGGATTCTAAAACAAGAGATACAAATACAAGCCAAGTAGCATGCTTATATAGGCTAGGAAGAGGGAGGAGGTGACAACACAGTCCAATGAGGAGCAACCATCTATTAGACTAAAGATAGCAAAGCATCTTTTCTAGATAGCTAATGGATGCTCACATGTAGGAAGGTGACACCACACAACCATTCACCTAGTAAAACATGCTTTATTAACCTAAGTGAGATTAATAAAAGTTTAGGAAAAACATAGTAATATAGGGAAAAATAAATAACCCACTAGGAAATTAAAAAACTACACTAACACAACCCCCCCCCAATAAGCAAAGCTTAGCTGGATGTAGAAATGGGTCCTGGAAAATTAGGCCTGATGAGGTACCCATGTACATAAAATTCCCCCAAAAGGGAGAAAAGAGACCCCCAAAAAAAAATTAGGACTCTGAGTGAGAGGAAGAGGCCCCCCAAAAAGATGAAGCATCTTGCACCCCTTGGAAAACTTGCAAATGAACGAAATTTCTCTCAGTGAAGGGTTTGGTGAAGATATTAGCAACCTACTTGGAAGTTGGATGGTGAAGGTTGATGATGTGACCATGGATGAGCTCCCAGATGTAGTGCATGTGGATCTAAATGTGTTTGGTCTATAGATGATGGACTAGATTCCATGAGATTTGAATGGCAGTCTAGTTATCACAAAATATGACTGATGGTCATTTGATCTAGCTACCAAACTCAGTGAGAAGATGTTGAAGCCAAATGGCCTCAGTAGAAAAATTCATAGTCCTCTGATACTCAACCTTAGTAGAAGATAGAGGAATAGTAAATTGTTTTTTTCTCAACCAACAAACAGGACCTGAACCAAGTGAGAAGTTGTAACCTGAAGTAGACTTGTGATCCCGAGAATCACTCACCCAATCTGAATTTGTGTAGCCCACCAAATCAAGCTCAATACCTACTATGTAATGAATCCCACAACTATGAGAACCTTGAATGTAGTGAAGGATCTATTTGGCTACTTTCTAGTGTAGCTCATGAGGTTCTTGCATGAATTAAGAGACCATGCCTAAAACATATGAGATGCCAGGTCTTGTATGAGTCAGATAAATGAGACTCCCAACAAGTTGGCAGTACAAAGTTCCATCACCAAGTGGAGAAGAACACTGAGTAGAGTCCAAAATAGAAGGGAGTCAGAGTAGGCTTACAGTTAGCCATATGAAATCTTGAAAGAAAATCTAGAGCATACTTGGACTATGTGATGGTGATCTTAGAAGGAGATTGAAAGATTTGAATCCTAAGAAAGTAATGCAACAAGCCCAAGTCATTCATCAAAAAACTATCCTAAAGGAAAACTTTGATAGCCTCATTGGTCGGTGAAGAACTTGCTATGATCAGCAAGTCATCAACATACAAAACCAAAAATAGGAGTGAATCACCTTGTTGCAAAATGTAGACATTAGGATCCAGAATGGCACTGAGTGAACCTAACTGATAGAAGGAAGGAGTCCATCTTGGAATACCAGGCCTAAAGAGCCTATTTGAGGCCATAGAGAGACTTTTGAAGATGGCACACAAGTGAATAATCCTGAAGGAAACCTTATGGCTACTCAATGTAGATCTCCTCATGAAGGTCACCATGAAGAAAAGCACTCTTCACATCCATCTAATGTGCTTTCAAATGATTAGCTGTAGCAATGGCAAGAGAAAATCAAATGGAATTCATTCAAGAAACTAGCGCAAAAGTCTCAGAGTATTCAATCCCAAGAACCTAGGAGAGTCCCTTGGCAACCAAGCAAGCCTTATGCTTTTCAACTAACCCATCCACTACATATTTTTTTTGATAGATCCACTTACATTGAACAAGTTTTCTTCCCTTAGGAAGATGGACAAGATCCCAAGTGTGGTTCCTCATCAAGGAATTAGACTCTTCCTATATAGCTTTATCCCACTCAGGAATACTAGAAGCCTCATGAATGGACTGTGGATCTGAGGCAGTAGCAATGAAGACATGAGGAGCTTCTAGGAACTGTAACCAAAAAGGACCTAGTGTCAAATGGATCCCCAACCAAATCACCTATAGACTATAAGGTCTCTAGCCCAAAGTGGATTGGAAGATGGAGAATCTAGAGGGGAATCATTAACCTTTGAATGATGACCAATAGAGGAAGGAGGTGAGTTCTCTAAATCACTCTCTACATCAAAAGTGGAGGTAAAAGACTGCTCAAGTGAATCTGACTCATCAAAAGATCTATTATGTATTCCAAGTGCCTCCAATGTCAAAGTGGAAGGAGTTGGAGAAGTGATAGAAACTGAGCTTGAAGATCCCTCCTCAAACTGAACACTCCTCTCAATGACCAACTCCTGTGTAGTAGGGTGGAGCAACTGATAACCCTTTACACCATCAGGATAACCTACAAATATGCAAGGTCTACTCTGCAGATCCAAGGCCTTACATTTCTCTACAGGAATGTGGGCCCATGCAAGAGAGCCAAAAACTCAAAATTTCTTAATGGATGGTTTTCGATTGCTCCAAGCTTCAAAAGGAGTAACTCCCTTCAAGGCTCAATGAGGAACATGGTTTTAGATATAACAAGGATAGTTAATGGCCTCTGCCTAATACTGTGGTGCAAGAGATCTAGAGTGAATCATACAATTTTCCATTTCCTTCAAGGATCTATTCTTCCATTATGCAACACCATTATATTGAGGATTGTATGGAAATGAATGCTGCAAATCAATCCCCTCTAAAGTACAAAATCTCTCAAACTGATGGTTGACATACTCACCACCATTATCTATGTGCAAAACTTTGATGGCTTTCCCAGATTCCTTCTCTAGAAAAGTTTTGAAGTCCTGAAAATGATCAAATACCTCTGACTTTTGTTTGAGAAAGTACACCCAAGTATATCGAGAAAAGTCATCAATGAATGAAAGGACATATCAGGCCTTGCTAAAAGAAGGATGCTAAAATGGACTAGCCAAATCACTATGAACTAACTCTAGTATCTGTGAAGCTCTCCACGCCTTACCTTTGTCAAACTTTTCCTTAGGATGCTTACCAAGAATGCATCCTTGGCAAACAATGCCTAACAACTGAACTAAAGGCAACCCTGTGACTATGCTCTGTTGGTTGAGCTAATGCATGTAGCAGAATTTAAGATGACCAAACCACTCATGCCATAATTTACTCACATCATTAGAGTGAGTGAGAAAAATAGTTGAAGGAGGATCAAGAACAAAGTGAGAAAATAGATAGAGTCATGATTGATGATCTACTCTCCCAATTGCAATTATAGAATCATTGTGCATCTCAGATCTACTAAATCAAGAGTGAACTCAACCTTTTTTCCCAAACCTATGTGATTGATCTGGTATACTAATATGTGATTAGTTGATAATGAGGGTACACGAAGAACATCATGGAATGTGCCATCCCCCATATCAATAGACCCTCCCCCACACACTTCAATAGGAGTGTCATCACCCATCAAAATAGAAGGCATAGTACACAGCTCTAAGGATGCAAGTTCTTCCTTAGATGAAGCCATGTGGTGCAAATCACCCAAATCAAGAACCCAAGTGGATGGTGAGGAAGCAATGGGAACAAGGGCCTTGCCCTTTCCTTTCCACTTGCTATTTTCTTTTACCTTGTTAGACCCTTCATTAGAACTTTATTTGATAGACTCAGGAACACTGATGTTAATCTTCTTAAGAATGTGTGTCAAGTGATCAATTTGTTTCTTCAAACATTTATGTTCATCATGACCAAGTCTTTTACAATAGGCACATCTGACTTTTTCTTTCTTAGGCTTATCGCCCTTGGAAGATGGGGTATCAAAAGTGGCTTTTGAAGTAACTAGTATATGATCCTTCTTCTCCTTACTATTGTTGTTACTACTTTGTCCTTCTTGTTCTTTTTTACCTTGGTTAATAGCCAAAGCATATGACTTAGAGGACTTAAGAGTGCCCATTTGGATTAGCTTTTCTTGTTCTCAAGTGAGATTGATAGAAAAATCATCTAAAGATGGCATGGTGAATTGAGTACCAAGTGCACACTTAGTAGCATAGAAGGTAGAGACAAACACAAAATATTCTGAACTTAGCTTAGAGAGAATACTAAGAATTAGTTCTTCATTTTATTTTTTTCAATTCCACATTGTTTTAACTATAGCCTTAGTGATTTCAATTTAGTGAAGAAATCTTGGATTGTGTTGAAATTGCCTAGACTTAAACTAACAACCTTAGTGATTTCAATTTAGTGAAAAAATCCTGGATTGTGTTGAAATTGCCTAGACTTAAACTAATTAGTTCATTTTCCAACATATGACCCCTCATTGAATCTTGTGTGCCAAATAGTGTTTCTAGATCTATCCATATTTCATTTGGTGTATCTGAAGACTCAATGTGAAATAGCAAGTCAGCAGAAATAGACAAACACAATGTTCCATATGCCTCATCACATTTGTTAGACCATTTAGGCTTTTCTTCATCTTTATCAGGTTTAGTTTCAAGTCTCATAGTTATCCTATTTAATCTAGCTTTCCTTAAGTGAATTGTCATGTGATTTCCACTCAAAGTAATTATATGGAGTTAGGATGGGCATATTTGTTTGATCCATGATGAAGAAATGCTAAAAAGAAGAGAACCCAACCACAAAAATGCCCCCCCCTTTTTACTCGATCAAATAACCAAACCCCCCCCCCCCAAAAGAAATATGGTTTGGCACTTTATTTTAGTGCATTTACAACTACCACTAGCAAGAAATACTAAGTGGTTTTGATTTCAATGCATTACAAAACCCTCACGAAGAGCATATGCTAAAAGTGAAACTTGGGCACAATACTTAAGGAAACAAATAGCACCACTATGATCTACTCAAAAAAATGCACTTTCAAAAAATGAATCCCCATGATACAAAGTCGTATGAGAAAGTTATGATCCTCTAAAGTTTCCAAAATGAGAACTGTGCATAGTCACGATCGAGAATCTACAATTTCTAAAAAAATTATGCATGAAAATCAAAAAATTACTACACTAGTGGATAGAGCACAAAAAAATAGCCAAGATCATAACAAGAATCATCAAAATTGGAGTTTTTATGAGCAAGAACAAGGCATTTGAATATTGCATTCAAATCTATGACTACCAATGGAGAGGGGTATGGTTGTAGCTTTCTATGCTCTTATAAAAAATATATATATTGTATGCAAAAACTAATGAATAGCTAGATAGTTTTTTGGTGCTGCGAACAAAACCCATAAAGCATTTTTCTTGCTGATGTACAAAAGATGTAGCTGTAGTGCAAATCAGATGCCTTGAACAACAAAAAATGGCTCCAACAACCAAGAAACAGCCCTAGCAACCAAAAGATGATATGAAAAGGTTGAATCAGCTACCTAAGTCAATCAATGGCATGTTGGAACCTGTAATACTGATTGAAAACTCCAAATATGCAAGTTGGTTGTTAGATTTGAGATTGAAACCCCAAAGATTAAAAATGTTTTTTGTCAAATTTTTTTGATTCTCAAGATCATTTGAAGATGTAAGAGAAGAGCATATTGTGTTTTTTAAAAAACTATAATAATATTTATTAGCCCCCCCACCCCCTGAATCTCTCAAATAAGGAAACTAAAATCTACTCTTGCACATAGAAAAGCTATGATACCATGTTAGAATTTGAAAAGATTAGTAACCCATAAAACTAGATACAAAATCAAAATATCAACACAAAGTTAGTCTCCAAGAGAGTAATGCAAATGCTCAAACAAAAAATAGCATTAAGAGGATGCAAAAATAAGAGATACAAATACAAGCCAAGTAGCATGCATATATAGGCTAGGAAGAGCGAGGAGGTAGCAACACCAACCAATGAGGAGCAACCATCTATCAGACTAAAGATAGCAAAGTATCTTCCCAAGATAGTTAATGGATGCTCACATGTAGGAAGTTGACACCTTGCAACCATTCACCAAATAAGGCATGCTTTATTAACCTAAGCAAGATTAATAAAAGTGTAGGAAAAACCTAGTAATATAGGGAAAAATAAATATCCCACTAGGAAATAAAAAAAATACACTAACAATATACTTTTGTATATTCATCAAATTTCACATTTGCACTTTACACAACTTTGTAAGTGTTAGTATTTAAACACTTATAAGCTTTACTTCTTGTGGAATAACTTAGGAATATACCCTATTCACTTTTTACATCTAGTTTACCATTCATGAAGTCTTTGAGAATAAAACATTTGCTTCCAAATACCTTAAAATATTTTACATTAAGTGAGTATCCATACCATAGTTCAAAAGATGTTGAATGAGTACCTTTCTTGACTTGTACATAGTTTAAGGTATAGATAGTTGTACTTGCAACTTCTCTCCAGTATTTCAAAGCAACATTTTTCTCCATCATGAGAGTTCTAGCACAATCCATTACAAACTTGTTCCTCCTTTCAGCAATTCCATTTTATGGAGGCATTTTAGGAGCAGATGTCTGTCTTTTGATACCTTTGTCATTAAAGAACATGTCAAACTCATTTGATGTAAATTATCCTCCTCTATCAGATCTCAAACATTTCATACTTTTACCTATTTATTTTTCAACTCTTGCTAGGTACCTCTTAAACATTTAAAAAGCATCGAATTTATGTTTCTGAAATATAATTGTCATTATTCTAGAATAATCATCAACAAAATACATTATGTACTTATCTCCTTTATAGTTTTGGACTTCAATTGGTCCACACAAGTCAGTATGAACAATCTCCAATATTTCTTTAGAGGTATGATTTTTACTCTTAAAAGTGGACTTTTTTATTTTTCCTAACTGACATTGTTTTCACATTATTTTATTAGGCTTCTTCAACTTAGGCAAACCTCTAACTTTTCTCATATTACTAATACTAACCAAGTTATAAAATTAACATGACATAATATTTTGTGTCATAGCCACACATTATCAAATTTTGCAACTAGACAAGTAGCATCCTCTATATCAAGGTAGAATACATTACTCCTAGTATGATCACCCTTTCCAATCAATTTTCCATCCGTACCATATATCTTAGCAATCTTGTTTTCAAACTCAACCTTACATCCTAAATTATTCAATTATGACACACTCAATAGATTATAGTTAAATTCTTCAACATAGTATGCATTGTCACATAAAACCTTATCTGTGAGTTTGATAGAACCTTTTCCTTTTATCAAGCATGGTGCATCATTACCAAATCTTACACTATTTCCATCATAAAAATTTAAGGTAATAAAATTACTTTTGTCTCCATTCATGTGATGTGAACACCCACTATTAATGATCCACCTGTCATTCTTGTTCACAAAAGACACAAGTGTAGTTGTCTCATCTTCATCAGATTCATCCTTCATTGCAACATATGACACTTCATCATCAAATTCATTCTTTTTTTCTCTTCAACAATGTAGCAAGACTTCTTTGCTTTGTCTTTGTAATCCTTGTTGTCTTCATCTCTCCTACTTTTGTACTTGTCACCACCTCTGTAGTTCTTCTTCTCAGGACATCTAGCCGCAATATGACCAATCTGATTGCAATTGAAAAAAATGATAGGTTTACCTTTGAATTTGTATTTACCTCTATGGAATCTTCTTCCTATTAGTTCTTCAAGTTGTTCTACATGATCCTCATCTATATCACTATCACTAGACACATACTTTGTCTTTTTCGTCTTCTTCTTCTCATCAATTTCTTTTAATGATAGCTTAGCTTTGAAAGCAGATTCAATATTTTCAGGTTTGTAATTATCAAAGTTAGATAGCTCAAAAGTAGTGAGCCTATCTACTAAACCTTCAAGTGATAATTTATTCCATGGTATACATCTCAGTTCTTGAATTGTAGAAACTCTTATAGCATAGATGGGAAACAATGTTC
This sequence comes from Cupressus sempervirens, assembly GCA_028749045.1. Taxonomy (NCBI): domain Eukaryota; kingdom Viridiplantae; phylum Streptophyta; class Pinopsida; order Cupressales; family Cupressaceae; genus Cupressus; species Cupressus sempervirens. Next base: position 173,965,945 of record CM053792.1, on the reverse strand, counting down.
TTATAATTTTTCTTAGTACAATATCATCTTCTATTGTACCAATAGCTCCTCTTACTGCATTAACAACATCTTTTATCCTTGAGGCATATTGAGCAATATTTTTAGATTCTTGTACTCTCATATCATCAAACTTACCTCTAAGACTTTTAGCTTTGGCTCTTAGAACATTAGTGTCTCCTCCATAGATAGTGGTTAAGGAAACCAAAAATTTCTTTGCACTTTCAAGATTTTTGATATGATCAAATTCAATGTAGCTTAGGGTAGAGGCAATCTCCAACATTGCCTGGTTATGTTCTTTCTTTATTTTCATATCCTCGATAGTTAGGACTCCATCAAGATCAACATGCTTAGTAGTAATGGTAGATTGTGCATGATCTTCGAGTCCTCTAGGGTGTAGCTTCATCAAAATTTTCCATTTAGGAAAGTTATCTTTATTAAGCTTAGGTACTTCTCTTTTTAACATCTTAATCTTTGTGCTTCTAGTACCTTCAAACTAGTCCTCTTAAGTAGATGGCTCTGATACCAATTATTGGAATTCTTTAGGGGGGGTGTGAATTAGTTATTCAAGGTCTAGATGTATAAATAAAACTTTTCTCAAATTGATGAACCCATAAAACATTTATCATCATGCATACATCCATAAGATTATGCAAACACTTAAAACTTTGTAGGTTACTATCAAATCAATTTGCAGAAATGTAAACATGAAAGATAATAGACTCAGCAATACATTTGACACAATGATTTATGTGGAAACCCAATTTGGGAAAAACTACTAGTAACATGCTACTCTTTTTTCACTCTTCTAAAGTGTTGCCCTATGAAAGGGCAACCCTATTGAAGGTTACAATACCCACTGTTAAATGTGACCCTGTTAAAGGATTTCAATCACCCTGTTAGGAGTGAGCCTTATTAGAGGACTTTAGACTATTCACTTGGAATGTCACATGGTTAAAGAATTTATAAATGACTATTAGGTCAACCTTAATCCAAAAAATTTACCCTAGACTTATACAATTATTAGAGAATAACAATAAGGCCTAATTTGATAACAACTTACAACTCCATTTGTAGATTATAGATTTCTATTTCAATCCTCCATTCTGCTTGGCTTTCACTCATTTTAGTTTTGATAGCTTGTTCACCCTTCAAGAACTCATACCCTTAAGCCTTATTGCTTAACATGCCAATGCAGACTCTTCACTTAGGTCACTTGATGAAGTAATACCTCCTTGACTCCTTGTCTTCCTTAGGTTCTCGCACATGACAACCCTTGCTTTTGACTAGCCATCCCTATAAATAGAGAATTAAGATCTTTTGTTGTTCATTCTCCATTATCCAATTTAGAGTTAGGATAGATTAGGTAGGATTTAATGAATCTACCCAATTCCATATCACTTCTAGAAAATTCTCCCTCAATCCTCTTTGTATTTTTCTCAAAATGGTTTACCATAAATTTTGTGCCACCAACTCATCAATCTTATCTTCGACCTAGTTCACACCATCCAAGAAAACAAACTTGTTGGCTTAGATCCATTGAATTCATGATCATTCTAATAATTTTGGCACTTGACACTAACTTTCTTCTAATGCTTGGCACATATTGCATTACTCGACATCCATTAAAATCACTCAGCATGAACTAAAGTTTATTGGTGCTCAACATCAACTAAAATTTACTCAACATCCACTATTTTGCTTGGTATTCACTAAAATGAACTTTTACTTAGCTCTAACTGATTTTCTACTCACCTTGCACTTGCTTTGCTTGGCACCTACTATCATTCAATCAAGCTTGGTAGAAAAACTTAGTTTAACTTGTTCTTCATAACTTGTTTAGTTTATCCAACCTTTGTAACTTTAAGTAGATTATCAATGTACTATGATATCACTATCTTAGTTGATTCTTGTACTCCTTTGTATATCATAACTCAACCTTTGCTCTAGGTGCTTTTGTTGCATCTTTTTGATCAAATCCTCCTCATCAATCAAAAAAGTGATGGTACTTAAATCATATAAGGAGTTGTCTTACCAACAAAAATTAGGTTTGACATCAGTGACAAAACAATGATTGAAACACATTTATCATGCTTGTATCAATCTATTTTCAATAGGTGTAGATCATATTGATAAGATTAGGAGTGTAGGACTTAATATGATAGAGGGCTAATGGTTCTACTCTAATTGAAGCTTTGGTTTAATATCTTGTTGTAAAAAATATGTATGACCAATCAGAATATATGCAACCACCTATTTGGGTAGTGAAATCTCTTGAAAGACAAATGGAAAAGTGTGGCTTAACCTCAGTAATTGATATATCTTGAATTATAGTACAACTAGGGCATGCATGTAGGGCCATTTCAAAATTCCTAAGGATTCCTATAGTTTTGAGAGTACTACCATCTAACTACAATACATCCCTAACAATCGGTTCATATTTCATTTCTAATATATTAACAACACACTTGGGCATTACTGAACTACTAGCTCCTAAATCAATCATGCAATTATGGACTAGCTTATCTCCTATAATAAGAGAAACATATAATAGATGAGGTCTAACCTTTTTACTTGTTTCTACCTCTTTTGATGGTTGTACCAAACTCACAACATTCTCCATGCTAGATAGCTGGCCTCTGAGTTCAATGCTTTCCAACTCCTACTATAGTAACTTCTTTTGTGATGGTATAGTAGTAGCAACATCCCACATAGAAATATTCACATTCATCCTCTTCATCTATGCTACCACACTAAATGATGCATTAGGTGCTTTGATAGAAAACTTGGTAGCTACATGCATAGGAAGTTGAGATGGGACAACCCAAGGGTCATTCACACCTCCTCTTTGTTTTTGAGGAGTATAAATAGGATAAGTTCCAAAGTCTTGTCTCAATTCTCTTGCAACACCATGCATGTGTGCAATACAATCTACACTTTCGCTAAAAATTCTATCATATGGTCTTCAATGTAGAAGTTGTTGTCATGGATGAGCATTTTTTAATGTGCAATGTGCTTCTGCAATGCAAACATGTTAGGGAGAACCATATTTTTAATGTCTATCAATGTAGATCTTATTCTTGCCTCTTCTCTTAGCAATTCTTCTTGCTTATCTGTCAAAAATCTGATCTTATTGAAATGGGTAGAGCTTGTACTCAGGTCAAGTTGCAACTGTTGTGCACTTTCCTTTAGATCCTCATCAATCTTTGATAATTTATCTCTTATTTCTTTTGTGAAAATTAATGTGTCACAAAGTTTACCAAAAATTAAAGATACATTGATGTAGGAGGTCTCTAGAGAGCCTAGAATATTAGATAATTCTACTTGATGAATAGCAATTTGTTGACCAATAAGTTCTCAAACTTTATTCTCAAACTTTTTCTCAACTTTCTGCAACAATTTTTCATGCCCATCCAAATCTTTATTATATTTATGGACTGCCTCTACTAACTAATATAAAATTGGTTGAGAAGTATCAACCTGTATGCCTAGAGCCTCTGCTAGAATATTCTTAGCATCCTCAATTATTTTAAATTCCTTGTTTCTTTCCTCTCTAAGCCTTTGTTGCTTGGCTTTCTTTTGAAGTTCTCCAAAAACATGCATTTGATCAAGATTGAGATTAGAAATGTCGCAATTAGGAATGGTAATCTCCTCATCAAGATCTATATCTTCTTCCTTCTCTTTGCCTTTTCCCAAAAAAATTGTGCTTGGTTGAGGCTTGGTCTCAACTGTCCTTGCACCTATTACTTGTATGGTAGGAATAGAAACAATTGTTGAAATGGTAGAACTTTCTAAAAAAGTGGATACTACAATCATTGAAATACCAATAGGAGAAGAACTTGATGTGGCCAAAACTAATGTAGAGGAAAGAGTATGCTACTTAGTTGATGAAGTGCTTGGAACTTCTATCAATGAAGTACTAAGTTGGACTAGTGCAAATATTGATTGAGCACTTGTGCTTTCAGTGTTGGTCATAATCAATCCTACTGAAGCTATCTCTGGGCTTGGTGTTTTCAATGTTTTGCTTGGAGAATGAGGAAGTGAGGCTATGACTGCTACAAAAATCTTTACTAGGTTGGTCTCCTCAATATCTTGTACATCTTCCTCAGTAGCTTCCTACCCATGTTCTTCTTCATCATCTACATTATCAAAATGAGTGACTTCTTCATTATTAATCTCTTCATCTTTCTCCTAATCATCATCATCTTCATTGTCACTTATACTAACTATAAAATCACTTGGCTTATGAAGAAGATAAAATTTCTTCCATGTGTTTTTAGTGTTCTTCACAACATGCTCTATATCTTTCAACGGTATAAGACAAGTATTGAATCTCAATGTTAACTTTTATTCATTTTTCTTTAGAGATTATTTTACCTCCTTTTCATCCAAATTTGGCATGAGTTGCCTCAGGTTCTTCTCATATATATCTTTTATAGTTTTCATGGTATGCTCCCATCTTGGCTTAATCTTTTCCATCAAAGCATTAGGAATCTACTGAGCTAGCTGATCAGGTGAGTACTTCCACTTACCCATCTTGGATATTAATATATCTTCTATTTTCTTTTGCTCATCTACAATCCTGGTCTCATATTTTAGTGCCTTGAAGTTTGTAATGCTAGATCTAGATTCTAGTTCTTTTATTCTTCAACGGTGGTTGGAGACCTCTTGAAGATTATGTCTCCTCCTTCTTTATATGCTTTCTTCTTGGATGATCTTCTAGTGAACATGACTATAGATACCTTGATAGGCCTCGTAATGATTGCCTTACCTTTCTTCTTTAGTGGCTCTTCTTCCTCTAACTTTTCCTCATCTTTTGCTTCTTCATCCTCTCCTTTGCCTTCAGTCAATAGAAGAGTGGAGTTGGTTTTTAGTTTAGCAATTCTCTTCTTACCCTTGTTGACTGCTTGAGGGATTTTGATTTCCAGTTCTATTATGGTCTTTTCCTTAGCATAGGTGCCAAAGTAAGAAGTCTTAGGATCAACTAGATCATTTATCAATGCCTCAATTATGTATTTTCTTTCATCAATATTCTCCTCATATCCTAGATGTTTTACCCATGCTATTCTTGGCCTACCTACCTAAATGTATACTTTATCACTATCAACCATGAAATAAACATCATCTTTGTAATATTCAACTAACTTCTTTGGAATCCTAAATCTATTATTCATCTTTTCTTTAAATTCATCAAAGTAGTTGTCCATAATGCTTGCATAATTCTCTCCTATTAAAAAAATGTACTCATTAATCTAATAAAGAACTAGTACATCTTTCCTCCAAACTACTATACCTTTTGATGGGAAGAACTTCTGAACATAGAAAAATAAACAAGTCAAGAGTGAACCAAACTTGCATGGATCATTTTTGGATGTTTTGATGCTCTCCATGTTCTTGTTGAATTTATTCCATCGTAACTCGACAAGGTAAAGTGATAGACTATTTTTGACCACTTGTATGCCAAATCAACTGCTTTACAAGATACATTGTTTAGTCTACTTAAACTATAGATTTTGTGGGCAATGAGATGTATGTAAAACTTCAATTCCATGTTAGTGACACAACTTATCTTCATTCCCCTTCCATCCCACTTGGCAAGGGTTTTCTTCTCCAGTTCAACCCGACCTAGTGTTTAAGTCATTTTCACCTTTGTCAACATGGGAAGACCAGTGATCCTGTGGATCATCTACTTAGTTATCAAAATTGGTTGTTCCAACCATAGCTAACCATTGTGCACATGACTAAGGATAAATATTATCCATTTTACTTGGAAATCCCATGGCATATGAGGAATGTGAGTTAAACCTTTTGTCTCAAGATGTTGATTCTCAAGTTTCAACACATATCTCCTTCAAACATTCATCCATCTCTAATGTTCTGATATATTGAATAGCACATTTGAAATGCAAATGAATATCATTAATTAATAGTAGCTTTGGAGGAATTTTTAATTGTGCTCTGCTTGGATCTAGGATTTCTACAATGGCAGGAGTTAGCTTAAATTCTGGCACCTTCTATTCCACACCTCAAACCAACATGTCTAATCCTTTATTTGACTTATTGTTGATGGATGTTATCTTTTCTCGATAAGGTTTGAGAGAATATCAAGTCTTTCAGGAAAAATTCACTCAAATTGCTTGATTTCTGAAAAGGTCACTTTGCACAAATAGCTCTCAAAAATTCACAATGAAAAATGACTTCGATTTCACCCTTTTAATCAAATTTCTTCTTTTGATTTCCATAAAATCCTAGTATGATTGTTCACTTAAATGATAGACTATCATCCACTTCACTTGCATTGAATACTCAATAGTCTTTTGTGACTCAGTAACCACACAAAATATAGTTACTCCTGACCTTGCTTAGTAGAGTTTTTAACCCGACCTGACTTGGTAAGAACAGTAACTTGGTAGTGACTACCATCTCTTACTCAGTGATCCATCTGCATCTTGAATGTAGATGTGGATCTTTCATACTATCAACTAGAACTGATATTATATGTCTTCTTCAATATCCTAGTTCTAGTTCTCTTTAGAGAAATCAAGTGGAAATGGTGGAGTTGCCCAATTCTTGAGTAACTTGATCATCATTTCTCAGACTAGCATTTTCAAAAGATTTTGGAACCCATTAATGTCTCATCTACTTTCTTATGTTATCAACTTTTTCCTTTTTTCATCTTCAATTCTTCCAATATTCATATAGTTCTTGGTAAGATGACCAAGTTCTATACAAATGAAACATCTTCTAGTGGTATCTCTTTTCCTCATGTGATGTTTTTCACAATTCCTTCCAATGTGTCCAAATTCTCCAGAGTAATGACATCTGCACCAAGTGCTATAGTCCCAACCAAATATAGCTTTTACAATTTATTCTATTAGATTCAATATCTTAGTTTTGCATTCTGATGACTTGTGTCCACACTTTTTACATTTATGAAATTTGCCTTCCAATTTTGGTTCATTTTCTCTATGACCATGCTGATTACAATTGTAGCATTTTCCATTGAATTTTGCTTTCCCAATACTCCAATATTTGTTTGATGTATGACCTATCTTACCAAAATGAGTGCAAGTAGGTTTTTTATTCTTTTGAGCTCCTTTTTTTGGACGATTCACCTTCTTTTGTATATCCAATTCTTGCTTTTCCTTTTTGTCTGTAATGACTTTGCTCATTCAACTGATTCATGTCTTCTTGAGATTTCATTATCCTTTCATTGGTTTTTCTTTTAATGTTTAGATCATTTTGTAATCTTTCATTCTTTGATCTTAGATTCATGATTTCTTCATTTGAATTGGTGAGCTGATCAATAAAATTTTCTTGCTAAAGGGATAGGTGTTGAATTTCATTTTTCTTTCCTTCTATCTCTTCTCTTATCTTTTTTTTCTCTTCTATGACTTCACACAATCTTACTGACTGAATTTCTTTCTCTCTTCTTATTTTTCTTACCTCTTTTTGAAGAGTACTATTCTTTTCAAATAGCTCTTTGATTACTTCATCAACTTCATTTGAATTTCTTGAATGGATGTCTTCAATTCTTTCTTTAATGTATAGTTGATCATTCATCTAGATTGCAAGATCTTTTCTTCTTTTTAGGGATTGAGAGAGTTTTCTCTTTCTTGAATTGTCCAATAGCCAATTCCAGATCTAGCTTCTCATTGTCAATAGCCTTGTCAAGTTTGAATACCTCCATTTCTTTTGATCTTTGCTCAAATTGTTAAAATTTTCTCTGAGAACCACAAAGCTATGATACCAACTATTGGAAATATTATGAAAGGCTAAGTTACTGAGAGGGGAGGGGTGAATCAATAACTTATTAAACTTAATCCTTAATTAGCAATTAATCCTTCATGTATATTTTGATCTAATTGCATGCATGAGAAACTAAAAAAATTAAAGCATACACAACATTTTTGACACACAATTTGGTGACCTAGAAACCTTCCAAATAGAAAGTAAAACTAGGGTGGGGATGATACGCCACAAGCTTTAGTACTATAGTATAAAGTTGGCCTATTAAGGCTTACAATGATCACTTCTAATGATCTATCCTATTAGGAGCAATAAGGACTTTTAGGTCCACCTTGCAAAAGGATTTACAAACATATAATGAAGTATGCACTCGATAAAGAGATTTACACTAGACTATTAGGTCTACCTTGTTAAAGGATTTAACTAATACATCTGTTAAGATGAAGTAGTGGCTGATCTCTGATCTACAACTTGGTTTGCTAAATGAGATTCCTCTGAGTGTACAAATCACCTTGCTGTGATAGTTAAATCTTTACTACTCCTTATACTATTGAAGTCTTTGTAATTTTCTCTACTACTCTTCTCTAATAAATACATTACTTCCATGCCATTGTATTTTTTTGGATGTGACACAATACGTTACATATATACCAATTAAATTTACAAATTACAAACTTGGTGACAACAAAAGTTTACACAAGAATCAAGAAGTTGGCCAAAGTGTAGAAACTTGAGTTTTGAAGACTAATTCAGTGAGGTTTTCATAATCAGCATCCATTGTCACTGCTTGGCATCATCATGCACTTGATAGATGCAGAAGCTCAGTTCATACTTATCACTTCTAAGTAGTCTTAACCTTGATCTGCACTGGAGACTTGACAAATACTATAAAACTTGACATATAAACTGAATCATTTGATTCACACTACATAGCTTAGTCAATGCTATCACTACAAGCTCATTATAAACTGAGTCACTTAGTTAGCAGTAAGTAGCTTGGTTAACACTAGATTTGCATCGCATCAACTATGAACTGGGTAAGCACTGCACAACTCAGTTTGCATTGGTAAACTTGACATACACTAAGATGCTCAGCTTACACTACTAATCATCACCATAGTATTAATTGCTAGATGCAAACTAAAATCTATCCAAAGGACTAGCTAGCAACCAAAATGTTTGGTTTATACTATTGACTATACAATATGCTTGGTAGATACTTGCAATCTGAATAAGTGCATGCCACTAATAACAAACATGACTGGAATGTCAACATGAGTACCCAATCCTTTGCAACCCATACTAGAGGAATCCCATGCAAATTGGAGCATTTGAATTAAAACTTAGTGAGAGGTTCAGATTCTCTCCTCCTTGATCCATGTGATTAAAATTCAATTGGTCAACATTATTTCTTTTTGGTTGTTATAGAATGAGACAAATAAATAAATTTTTCTTTTAATTATAAATTGTAGCATATATTTAATATTATGAGTTTATAGCATATACTATATAGGATAGTATTATATTATATTATATGTTATATAGGATACATGATATATTACATTATATATTATTGTATATGGTATATATTCTAGCATATATATTAATTATATAGTATAGACTATAGTAATTATATAGGGACATATCTTATTTGTTCAAATGGGTCAAAAGGTGTCATAGGATATCCTATGACCCATTCCATAAAAACATATATACATTCCTAGGGTTGGGTATATATAGCATGATTGAATGGATTGAAAGGGGTCATATGGTAACATATGTCTCCTTTTGACCCATTCCATGACAACATATATCCCTAGGGGTCCAAGGAGCTCTAGGGACATATCTCATTTGTTAAAATGGGTTGAAAGGGGTCATAGGGTATCATATGACCCCTTTCAACCCATTCCATGACAATATATGTCCCTAGGGGTCCTACAATTGCTAGGGACATATATCATTTGTTTGAATGGCCCAAAAGGGGTCATAGGGTATTCTATGACCCCTTTCAATCCATTACATGGAAAAATATAGCTTATGGGTCTTGGGACCTCAAGGGACATATCTCATTTGTTTCAATGGGTAGAAAAGAGTCATAGGGTATCCTATGACCCATTTTGACCCATTCTTTAACAACATACATCCCTAGGGCTCCTAAGACATCTAGGGACATAACTCATTCATTTTAATGAGTCAAAAGGGGTCTAGGGTACCCTATGTCCCCTTTCAACCCATTCCATGATACCATATGTTTCTACGGGTCCTAAGGCCCCTAGGGACATATCTCATTTATTCAAATGGTTTAAAAGGGATCATAGGGTATCAAATGACCCCTTTCAAACCATTTTATGATAACATACATCCTTAGGAGTCATAGGACCCCTAGAGACATATCTCATTTGTTCAAATTGGTCGAAAGTGGTCATAGGTATCTTAAGACCCCTTTACACCCATTTTGTAACAAAATACATCCCTAGTGGTAGGGAGGAGTCACTACTCAAGTCCTAATCTCCTCTAGGACTCCTTTACACTTCTTCTTGAGCCTCTTAGGGTTCTCTTTTTGACCCTAACTCAAGAGGAATATCTCCTCAATTCCCCTTCTTCAATCACCCTCACCTACCAAGTTATCAATCTTCAAGCTCCTTACCACTTTGTAATTCCTAGGTTCAATCTTCCAACTAGAATCCTTTGATATTATGAGTTTATAACATCTAATATATGGGATAGTATTATATTATATAGGATAGTATTATATTATATTATATGTTATATAAGATACAAGATATATTATATTATATATTATTGTATATAGTATATATTCTAGCATACATAGTAATTATATAATATAAATTTAATATACTATCTATAATTAATATACTATATATAGTTATTATATAGTATGTATATTTAATTATTATGTATTATTAATTATAGTGTATATATTATAGTATTTATATTATATTTTAGTATATATTAAATAGTAACTATATAGTATATATTATAATAATTAAATAGGGACATACCATATTTATTCGAATGGGTCAAAAGGTGTCATAGGATATCCTATGAACCATTCCATGAAAACATACATTCCTAGGGGCTAGGCATATATAATGTGATTGAATGGGTTGAAAGGGGTTATAGGGTAACCTATGTCCGCTTTTGACCCATTCCATGAAAACATATATCCATACGGGTCTGAGGAGCTTCAGGGGCATATCCCATTTGTTCAAATGGGTCAAAAGGGGTCATAGGGTATCATATGACCCCTTTCAACCCATTCCATGACAACATATGTCCCTAGGTGTACTACAACCCCTAGGGAAAAATCTTATTTGTTTGAATGCATCAAAAGGGTCACAGGGTATTCTATGACCCCTTTCGACCCATTCCATTACAACATACATCCCTAGGATTCCTAAGATGTCTAGGGACATAACTCTTTTTATCAATGAATCAAAAGGGATCATAGGGAACTGATGCAGGAGCATCCTAGGTTGCACTTCTATCCTACATGTTTTCAGTTTTTATTTTGTTGCTGAAACTGGGTTTTGTAGAAACTATGTTTTTTGGTTTTTGGGTGCTTGTTGTAGATCATGTAACTAATTTTCAAAAATTAATGAAGAGCTACACACTTCAAGGATTCAAGAGGGCCTAGAATAATATCTATTTTCTAGAGTGCAATTCCTAACTCCTTATAGTTTGGGATATATGGCGATTCTCCCAGAACATCAATTTTTGGTAGTTCTCCATGATAGTTTCCTGTGCCTAACTTTTAGAAAGGATGCGCAATTTTCCTTAATGAATCAAACCTTGTACACTTAAGGAGTCCTATAGTTTGAAGCATGAGTTATAACTCAATTAGAGCCAAGAGATATCGCAATTTTTCCTGAACATCGATTTCAAGATAGTTAATTGCTAATGCAGGCTGATTTGTGTATTTCATTTTGGTTTTATTTTATTTAATATTTGTTGAGAGCTGACTTGTGGCTTCTCCATATTCTATAATGATCTATAAGACATTTTGGCTAGTATAAATAGAGTATTTAGGATTAAAGCTAGGTAGAATTAGCAAATTGGAGAGGGGTTGGCAGAGCAAAACTAGAAAGTGTGAATTTGTTGTTGATCTTTGTGTATGAATGTATTTTGTATCTAGCTGTAACCTAGAAGGCCTTACAACTAGGCATGTATGAAGATATTTTGTTGAACCAATAAAAGTATTTTTCTCATTTTCCTCTTTTGGTTTTTGTTCTTTGTGTTCACTTCCATTATGTTAACTCTTGCAAGGTAGTTTAGAGAGTTGGGTGTGCCATTAACCCTAGTTTTCCCTGTCCTTCCTTGCATTAGGTAGTATCAGAGCTTGAGGTTCATCCTTGAGGAGATTGGATCATGTAGAACCCTAATTTGGATTTGGTTGTAGACTGGAAATTCTGTGGATTTGACCTGTAACTTATAGAGGATTATGATCTTGTAGGAACCTAACTTGTAAAGATGGTTCATGGTAGAGGAAATAATGTTGATAATGCTATATTGGATCAATTGAGACAAATTGCAGCCAGATTAAATTTTGTGGAGACAACCCAAAGGAGAGGAAAAAATCTTGATGATGTAAGTGATGATGAAGCAATAGCACCAAACCATAATCTAGAACTTGAAGAAGATCAAGATGAGGAAAGATTGTTGTGAGTGTTGTCTAGGGAAAATTCAAAGCCTACTATAGAAGTTGTTCCTTATGATGGAAAATTGGATACCAATGCTATGTTAGATTGGATCTCAGATATGAAGAAGTTAATTAAGTATGAAAATACTCTTGATCATAGAATGGTGAAGATTGTAGTTACTATGTTGAAAGGTCATGCTTCACTATGGTGGGAGCATTTGCAAACTGATAGACAAAGGACAAGAAAGGAGAAGATTAGAACTTGGCCAAAGATGGTGAACAAGGTAAAGAACAAATTCCTTCTTGCTAATTACCAAGTTAGCTTGTTGAGAAAGATGCAAAATTTGAAATAAAAGGGCATGACTGTGAAAGAGTATACTGAGGAATTTTATAGATTAGACATCAGATCTAGACATGTGGATGATGATGTTGAGAAAATTACAAAGTACATAAATGGATTGAGATCTAGAATTCAAGATGAGATAAGTTTTGTGAATTTGGAAAGTTTGGAAGAAGTTCATAAATATGCCTTGAAAGATGAGGAGATCTTGACAAAGAAGCATGAACAAAGAAAAAGAGGTAGAGGTGGTAGATTCTAGAGAGGCAGAGGTAGATCTTATGGTGAAAGTGGTAGATCTAATAATTTTGTCTAAGATAAAGGCAAATTAGAATGGAAGAATGATGCCAAAGAAAAAATTGAGTGGAAAGGTGGTAGCTCATACCAAGGAGGTACTAGATCTTACTAAAGAAGAGATAATTCTTATCCTGGAGGTGGTTTTCATGGTAATTGTTTTACATGTGGTAAAGAAGGACATAGATCTTTTCAATGTAGATCTTTTGAAAGTGGACAAAATAATAGAAATATTGTGATTCAAGGAGATGATAAGGGTTCACCAAGTGGACTTGAGGCTAGAGAAAATTTGATGGTGAGAAGAATCTTATGTAATAAAGGAAGTGATGAGGAACATGTCCTTAGAAGATATCTAATTGTAATTGTAATTGTAAGGAAGTCATGTTTTGCTAGGTAGGCCTTGGAAATATGATAGATATGTTGTGCATGATGGAAGATTGAATCAATATACTCTTTGGGTAAACGGGAAGAAACAAACATTGTTTCCTTTGATTGAAAGTTTAGATGAGATTAGTTGTACTACAATAAAATTTTTCATGGTTAATGGAAAGAAATTTGAAAAGGAAGTAAAGAAGAGTCAAGTTTGTTTTGCTATAGTTCCTAGAGGACTAAGTGTTGGTAGTAATGACCATGCAATAGAAGTTGGTAGTGACAGAATGACATCAGAAATTACAAAATTATTGAAGGAGTATAAAGATATTTTTGTTGATGATATTCCTGATGGTTTACCTCTAATAAGAAGCATAAGTCATTGTATGGATCTAATTCCTAGAGCTATTTTATCGAACAAAAGACCATATAGGTTGACACCTACAGAGAATGAAGAACTTAATAAACAAGTGCATGAGTTGTTGCAAAAAGGTTTGATCAGAGAAATTTTGAGTCCATGTGTTGTACCTATTGTATTAGCACCTAAGAAGAATGGAGAATGGAGAATATGTACTGATTCCAAAGCTATTAACAAAATCATAGTGAAATATAGGTTTCCTATGTCGAGAATGGATGACATAATGGATTGTTTGAGTGGAGAAAAGTATTTTACCAAGATTAATTTGAAGAGTGGCTATCATTAGATTAGAATTAGAGAAGGTGATGAATGAAAGACTACTTTCAAGACAAAAGATGGTTTGTATGAATGGTTGGTTATGCCTTTTGGTTTGACTAATGCACCTAGTACTTTGATGAGGTTGATGAATGAAGTTCTAAAAAGATTTTTGGGTAAGTTTCTAATTGTTTATTTGGATGATATTCTGATATTTAGTAATATTGAGGAAGAACATCTTGAGCATATCAGACAAGTATTGTAGAGGTTGAAAGAGGAAAAGTTGTTGATTAATCTAAAAAAGTGTTCTTTTATGCAAGAGGAGATTGTGTGTTTGGGATTTGTGATTTCAGATGATGGATTGCAGATGGATCCTCAAAAGGTTAAAGCAATCTTGGAATGGCCTACACCTAAGAATGTGGGTGAGGTAAGATCATTTCATGAATTGGCTAGTTTTTACAAAAAAATTATAAATAATTTCAATGTTGTTTGTAATGCTATGACTAAGAGAATGAGGGGAGATAAAAAGGAATTCAAGTGGACACATGGAGCTGATAAGAGTTTTGAGTCTTTGAAACAAAAAGTTGTTGAATTACTTATATTGGCTTTGCCTAATTTCAATAAAGTATTTCAAGTTGAATGTGATGCAAGTGTTAATGTAATTGGAGCTGTATTAAGTCAAGAAGGTAAGCATGTTGTTTTCTTTAGTGAAAATTTGAATGATGCTAAAAGGAAGTATTTTGTGTATGATCAAGAATTTTATGATATTGTTCAAGCATTGAAGAAGTGGAGACATTATTTGATTCCTAAGGAGTTTGTGCTATTTACTAATCATAAAGCTTTACAATGCTTGGGAAGTCAACATAAATTGAATCAGAGAAATATGAAATGCATTGAGTACTTGCAGAATTTTACATTTTTCATTAAGCACAAGAGTGGAGTTACTAACAGAGTTATTGATGCATTGAGTAAAAGACGTTCTTTGTTGATTGAAATGAAGGTTGACATTCTTGGTTTTGATGAAATGAAATAGTTGTATGATGCTAATCTTGATTTTTCTGAGGAAGGGAGAGAGCGTAGAGCACCAAATCTAATAGATCACATAAGTATGATGAGTATTTCATTCAAGAAGCTATGTTGTTCAAAGGTATTCAGTTGTGTATTCCTAGAAGTTCTATGAGGTTGAATTGGATTATGGAAAAGCATAGTGGTGGATTAGTTGGATATTTTGGAATTGATAAAACATTGAGTTTTCTGAAAGAGAAGTATTATTGGCCACAAATGTATAAGGATGTTTAGAAGTTTGTAAAGAGTTTTGCAATTTGTCAAGTTGCAAAAGGAGTGAGTCAAAATATTGGTTTGTATACACCTATTACTGTTCCTTAGAAACCTTGGAGTGACATCAGTATGGATTTTGTTCATGGGTTACCTAAGACAGTGAAGGGGTATGATTCCATATTTGTTGTAGTGGACAAATTTTCTAAGATGGCTCATTTCACACTATGTAAGAGGACATCAAATGCTGAGCATGTTGTTGAACTTTTCTTTAAAGAGATTGTGAGATTGCATGGATTACCAAGAGGAATTATTTCTAACAGAGGCAGTAAGTTTGTTGGTTATAGAAGCTTGGGTAATTTGCTAAGATTTTTAGTTGGAAATAAGCCAAGTAATTGGGAGATGGTATTACCACAAGCTGAATTTGCATATAATAATTCTGTGAATAAGAGTACAGGGAAGACACCTTTTGAGATTATTGCTAGAATGAAGCCTAGAGGAGTATAAAATTTGAGAGATGTTGCTAGTGAAGAAAAGAGAAGTGTTTCAGGAGAAGAATTTGCTGATTATATGGAGTCTTTGCATAAGAAAGTGAAGTTGAGGTTAGAACAAAGTAATTAGAAGTATAAGGAGAATTCTGATCAGTCTAGGAGACATCATGATTTTCAAGTTGGTGATGAGGTGATGGTTCATCTGAAGAGAGGGAGATTTCTAGTTGGAACATATAGTAAGTTGAAGATGAAGAAGTTTGGACCTTGTAAGATCTTGAATAAATTTGACAATGGAAATTCTTATGAAGTTGAATTACTTGATGATATGGATATATCTCCTATATTCAATGTTGTTGATTTATACAAGTATCATGAATCAGATGATGACATTTTTGTATCAAAGGACTATCCTAAGAAGTGAATTGAAGAAGTTGAATAGGTATTGGATTGGAGAATTGGTAAGAGCACAAGAGGAAAAGATTATTATGAATATCTGGTGAAGTGGAAGAACAAACCTATGGAAGATGCTTCATGGATTTCTCAATCTAAGTTAGATTCAGCTTAGGTTGTGACATCTCAATGATTCAAGAGAATAATTTCTTCTAACCCTATTTTTTTGGCGCAAGAGCATCCTAGGTTGCACTTCTATCATGCATGTTTTTATTTTTTATTCTGTTGTTGAAACTGGGTTCTATTGAAACTGCATTTTCTAGTTTTTGGGTGCATGTTTCAAATTGTGTAACTAATTTTCCAAAATGAATTAAGAGCTTCACGATTCAAAGATTCAACAAGGCCTAGATTAATATCTATGTTCCAGAGTGCAAGTCCTAACTCATTATATTTTTTGAGATATGGTAATTCTACCAGAACATCAATTTCTGGTAATTATGCGCAACAATTTCCTGTGCCTAACATTCAGAATAGATGAACACTTTTCCTTAATGAATCAAACCCTAAACATTTAAGGGGTTGTAGAGGACCTAGATATCTACTCATAGTTAAAAGTGTGAGTTCTAACCCAATTGGAGCTAGGAGATATCATGATTATGCCCAAACATTGATTTTAGTATAGTTAATTGCTGATGCAGGCCAACTTCTATATTTAATTTTGGTTTATTTTCATTTAATATTATTTGAGAGCTGACTTGTGGCTTCTTGATGATCTAGAATGATCTATAAGCCATTTTGGGTAGTATAAATAGAGTGTTTAGGCTTAGAGCTAGGTAGAATTAGTGAATTGGAGAGGGGATGGCAGAGTAGAACTAGAAAGTGTGAATTTGTTGTTGATCTTTGTGTATGAATGTATTTTTGATCTAGCCGTAACCTAGAAGGTCTTATAGCTGGGCATGTATGAAGATATTTTGATGAATCAATAAAAGTATTTTACTATACTTCCTCCTTTGTTTGTTTTTCTTTGTGTTCACTTCTATTGTGTTAACTCTTGCAGGGTGGTTCAGAGAGCTAGGTGTGCCATTGGCCCTAGTTTTCCTTGTCCTTCCTTGTGTTAGGTACCCTTTATCCCCTTTCAACCCATTCTATGAAAACATATGTTTCTAGGAGTCCTAGGAACCATAGGGACATCTCATTTATTCAAATGGGTCAAAAGGATAATAGGGTATCATATGACCCCCTTCAACCCATTTTATGATAAAAAACATCCGTAGGGGTCTTTAGACCCTTAGGGACATATCTCATTTGTTCAAATTGGTCGAAAAAGGTCATAAGGTATCTTATGACCCCTTTCCACCCATTTTATAAAAAAATAAATCCCTAATGGTATGGAGGAATCACTACTTAGGTCCTTACCTCCTCTTGGAATCCTTTATGATTCTTCTTAAGCCTCTTAGTGTTGTCTTTCTAACCCTAGCTCAAGAGGAATATCTCATCAATTCCCTTCTTCATTGACCATCACCTGTCAAGTTATCAATCTCCAAAATCCTTACCCTTTTGCAATTCCTAGGTCCAATCTTCCAACTAGAACTCTAAGGTCAACTCAAATGTTAATGGTTTGGTAGGGATTCTTTACATGTCATTTTCATAGTTTTTAGGTTCATCATGATTCCAAGACTCATAGTTTCCTTAGTGATCTCTTCAAACTATCTTATATTGACCTTGTAGCACTTGAGCCCCAATTAGGTCTCCTATTATGGTTTCTAAGAAATACCTCCTTAAATCTCTTAACAAGGTTCTAAAAAAACCTTGAATGTTGATGCCCTTTTGGAAAATCTTAAAGATTCTTCTAGTCTTAGACCCCCAACTCATCCATATATTACTTTTCCAAAATATTCCCTATTTCCAAGGGTTTAAAGGGTTTATAGTAGTTAGTATTTTTTTGTGAACAAAAGACACCCAAATGAACTCAACTTCTCACAAACTCATGGTCTAAGGATCTTCATTCATTAACCTACACAACTATAATCCTAATTGGCATAAACCAATCCATCTGCCATGGCTTCCAAGCTCTGCAACTTCTTCAAACACCTAGTTGGGTATCACAGTCTCGCGTAGGGCTTGATTGAAAAATTAGCAAAACATTACCAAATGCTCCCAAAATTCTTATTTACATAGTATGTATAATTCTCTTCTTGATTCCAAGTGACCTTAGAAATTTGAATGTTGGAAATCAAGATAGAGTCATTTCTTGCCTACTAACTATGTATATTCCAGTTAACAATACATTATAAAAGAATTTACAAAATGCCTAATCAAAACATAAAGGTATAATAATAAACTAGAAAGAAAACACTAATTATTCATGCAACAACATTTTTCAACTCAATCCATTGATGTGTGGAAAGGTGACTTGTTATCGGACTAAAAACACATTTCTTGTATTGTCGATAGCTCCAAACTAGAACTCCTTACAATATCAATAACAACTCTTGTCTAGGCCCTAACATGAAATTATATAGCTCCTTTTTATGTATGGAAACTTCTATAACAACCATCTAATTTATTCTAGGCAAGTTTCTCATTTGTTGTCAATGTTGTCATGAGCAACTAGTGTAGGAGCACCTAGGCTAACTCCTACTCATAGTCCCACACTTTGGTTTTTGGCTTATATTGATTTTATCCAAGTAATTTTTTTTTTTTTTATCCTTAGAAGGTCATTTTTTCTTTCTCCTAGATGTATTTTCCTAGGCCCAATCCATTCTAGTTGTTTTTGAGTTGTTTTGCTTACTTTGTGCTTAGGTTGTTAGGAAGCGGGATTAGGGGTATGGGTCTTATACCCTAGAAGTCTAGGGAAAGTTTGGTTTTGAGTTCAAATTATCCTCTATTTTGTTTTTATATCTTTTTTTGTAGGATAGAGGTCATATATTGTCATTTGAGGTAAAGATGGGAAAGATGTCAAAAAGATGTAAATTGTTGCAAAAGTTATCAACTAGGTGAAATTGGTCAAAACTATGTAAGTTGATTCTATAAAGGGTAAATCATAGCTAGAATCATAATGGGACCATATTAGGCCTATTTGGAATTTTCCAAAGGTCAAAAAAAATTTTTTCTAAGTGTTGCAAAAAGTTGTCAACAATTTTGAAAAATTGTTTGACAACATTATGACAAGAAAGTTGCATATTGTGGAGATGAAACTGATGGTTAGTATAACTATCTAAAACCTCTTAGAAAACTTATAAATCCACAAAGGAAACCCATTAAAATGGTTGGAAGTTGTAATAAGTGAGTTTGGAAAATTAAAATACACACGTTGTTATTCCAAAATTGATACTTTTTGGGGTTTTTCATTGCAAGAGTGCTTTAATGGGTTGAATGAATTTTTTTTCATTTGATACTTGAGATACATGCTCTTTTAGTGAATTTTTCTTTATATTTCAATTTTATAGGATTTATTTTGAGTATAGTTAGAAAATCTTTTGTAGATAGATAGTTTATTATTCCTATCTTGGTAGTTTTGTCAAAAATGGCTCATCCATGAATCCTTATTATGGAGTCACCATGGCTTTGAGGGAAATGGAAGTGGAGTCTTTTCATAGTGTGCATAGAAAAGGAGGAGCCTAGAAAAACTAGGTTGCCATCTTTCAAGTGATTCCCTAGGCAAGCTTGCATTGTGTGGCTAGGAAATCACAGTGCTTGCAAGAGGATTTTGATGGATTGAATGTATTGAAGATTTCAATCTGAGAGGTATAGAAGGAGGAGGGATGTGTGAGGAAGATATGTATGGAAGGATAAGCCTTCAAGATAATTTTTGTTAGGGATTTCATCAGGCCTTAGGAGATGTTAATACAAAATGCTTGAAACCATTGCTTTTAGGCTTAAAAGTAGCAAAGTGGTGTACAAATAGGTTTAGGACTTGAGACCTACAAAATCTTGAATTATTCCCATAAGGGTGTCCATAATTGAGATTATTTTTCCACCTTGTTAACAAAACTTGGATTTGTGGCCCAAAAACTAACTTTTGAGGCCTAATTAGGATAATTTTGCTAAAATTGATGGAATCAATATGGAGAACTATGGAATTTGAAGCAAAAAGTTTGGTAGAAGTCTAAAATCCATCAAATTGAATAGCTCACTCCATGTTGGAGGTAGAATGACTAAGTTTGATGAAAGTGAGAGTTTAAAGGATAAGGGAAGATGTCTCTAGGAGGGGAGCAATTGTAAAAACATTGGTGTCACTAGATAGGGAAGATTGGAGGATAGGATAGAAATTCTCTTGAGGTTAGGGTGACAAAATGGAAACAATAGGAGGCTAGAAGAGAAGCCTAGGTGAGCCCTTAAAGAAAGAAAGGGCTAGAAGCAATCCAATTTACATCAACAACTTTTATAATTTTTTCATTTTGAATCTTTCTAACCTCAAACCCACATTCAAAGAGTCAATTTTGATTCAATTCCATTCTTAAACACATTTTCACACCTTCCCTACTCTCCTTGAGGTCAAAGTCAACTTTTGATCATCTTGGAACTATGTGAGTAACTTGTATAATTACAAGCATTAAATTGACAACTCCTAATACGATAATTTTCCCATGATCCATGAGACTTCTAAACTAAAAAAACACACACTCTTGGGATTACCAAACATCCCTTATTCATTTATGGTCTAGCCAAGACCAATACAAGCCAAAATTGATACTAGAGTTGACCCATTCTCTAGGTGCTCTTGCACACCTAGGAGTCTTAGGACCCCTAGTGACATATCTCATTTATTTGAATAGGTGGAAAGGGGTCATAGCTTATCCTATGACTTCTTTCATCCCATTCCATGACAACACACATTTCTAGGTATCCTAGGACCCCTAGGGACATATATAATGTGATTGAATATGTTGAAAGGGGTGATGGAGTATCTTATAACCCCTTTTGACCCATTCCATGATGAGACATGTCCCTAGGGGTCCTAGGAGCTCTAGGGAGACATCTCTCTTGTTCAAATAGGTCAAAAAGGACCATAGGGTATCCTATGACTACTTTTAACCCATTCAATGATAACATATGTCCTTGGAGATCCTATGACCCCTAAAGACTTATTTCATTTGTTCAAGCAGGTTGAAAGGGATCATAGTGTATCCTTGACCCTTTTTAACCCATTCTATGAAAAGATACATCACTAGAGGTCCTAGGACACCTAGGAACATATCTCATTTGTTTGAATGGGTTGAAAGGGGTCATAGGGTATTTTGACCCATTCTATGAAAATACATGTCCTTAAGAGTCCTAGGACCCCTAGGGACATATCCCATCTATTTGAATGACTTGAAAAGGGTGATAAGGTACCCTATTATCCCTTTTTTAATCCATTCCATGACAACATACATCCCCTAGGACCCCTAGGGACATACCTCATTCATTTGAATGGGTCAAAAGGGGTCATAGGGTATCCTACAACCCCTTTTGACTCATTCAATGACAACATACATCCATAGGCATCCTAAGACATCATATGACCCCTATGGACATATCTCATTCGTTCAAATGGATCAAAAGGAATCATAGGGTACCTTTGACCCCTTTTAATTCATTCCATGACAACATACATCACTAGGGGTCCTAGGACCCATATGGACATATCTCATTTGTTTGAATAAGTTGAAAGGGTTCATAAGGTACCTTATGACCCCTTTTGACCCATTCCATGACACCATAAATCTCTAGGGGTCAGACCGCTAGAGACATATCTCATTTGTTCAAATGGGTCAAAAGAGGTCATAGAATATCTTATGACCCCTTTTGACCTATTCCATGATAACATACATCCCTAGGAGTCCTAGGAAACCTAGGGACATATCTCATTTGTTCAAATGGGTAAAAGGTGGTCATGGGGTATCTATGACCACTTTCAACCCATTCCATGACAACATATGTCCTTAGGGGTCCTAGGAACCTAAGGGATTTATCTTAATCATTCAAATGGGTCAAAAGGGATCATAGAGTATCTTATGATGCCTTTTGACCCACTCCATGACATAATATGTCCTTATGGGTCATAGGACCCTAGGGAACATATGTTGTCAATAAATGAGTCAAAAGGGGTCATAGGGTACATTATGACACCTTTAAACCCATTTGAACATATAAGATATCTCCATAGGGGACCTAGGAACATTAGGAATATATGTTATCACTAAATGGGTTGAAAGGAGTCATAGGGTATCTTGTGACCCCTTTCAACCCATTCAAACACATGAGATATGTCCCTAGGGATCCCATGACCTCTAACATATATTGTCATCGAATGGTTCAAAAGGGGTCATAGGCTATCATTTGACCTCTTTTGATCAATTTATTCATATTTTATCATCAAATGGGTTGAAAGGTGTCATAGCATACTCTAAGAACCCTTTCAACCCATTTAAACATATGAGATATGTCCCTATGGGTTGTAGAACCTTCACAAACATATGTTATAATTGAATGGGTCGAAAGGGATCATAGGGTATCATGTGACCCCTTTCGACTAATTCAATCATATTATATATGTCCCTAGGAGTCCTAGGACTCATAAGAATATGTGTTGTCATGGAATGGGTCGAAAGAGGTCGTATGTTATCTAATGATCCCTTTTAACCCATTTGAACATGTGAGATATGTACCTAGGGGTCCCAAAATAGAAACATATGTTATCATTGAATGGTCCTAGAACCCCTAAGGACATATATCATATATTTGAATGGGTCGAAAAGGGTCATATAGTATCTTATGACCCCTTTGACCCATTCAAATATATGATATATGTCCCTAGGGGTTCTAGGACTATTAGGTACATATGTTGTCATCAAATGAGTGGAAAGGAGTCATAGGGTACCCTATGACCCCTTTCAAATAATTAAAACATATTATATATGTTCATAGGGGTACTATGACCCCTAAGAAGATATGTTATCATCGAATGGGTTGAAATGGGTCATATGTTACCCTGTGACCTCTTTCAACCCATTTAAACATATGTGATATGTCCCTGGGGTTCCTAGAACCCCTAGGAACATATGTTATCATTGAATTGATTGAAAGGTACCCTACAACGTCTTTTAACTCATTTTAACATAAGAGATTTGTCCCTAAGGACCCTAGGACGATTACAAACATATATTGTCATTAAATGGGTTGAAAGGGGTCATCAAATACCCTATAGTTCCTTTCTACTAATTGAGAAAATGGCATATGTCCCTAGAGGTCCTAGGACCCCTAGGAACATATGTTGTCAACAACTATATATATATATATATATATATATATATATATATATATATATAGATATATAATCAAAATTATACTATACTATAACATATACTATAATATACTATGATACAATACATATGATAATATATGATATTATATAATATATACTATAATTAAATATATATTATAATCTAATAATATTATAATTAAATATATCCTATAATAGGTAAGATCCTACAATGCAATGGTAAATTTTGAGCCTCTTATCGAAGAGGTCTTGGGTTTGAATCTACTCACCTTTAATAAATAATAATAATTAATCACAACACATAATAATTAATCTTGGCTTTGACCTCTTACTAATAATAAATAAATATAAATATAAATATATACTATACACTATAAATATATATGATATAATTAAATATATAATATATAGGTACTTATTATGTGGGTATGTGCAGGATCATGGTGTGCCAAAAAGTGGCGATGTGAAAAAGGTGGAGTTTGAAAATGTATAAAAGTGTTTCAAAATCCACTCTGAATTTTTTCCACCCATCCTGATACCAAGGCTAATAAGTTAGGACCAAGCCTTTTCGGGTATCCAATTAGTAATCAGGTATTCGATATGAAATCAAATATTCAAAACCTATAAGATAGATTAAAAAAAGAAAAAACCCAAGAGCTCTTTTTACATTGCATTTTTTTTTGTTTTACTATTGAGCTCCATTCGGGTATCAGATTTGAAAACAAGTATTAGATAAGGGTTATTATTTTTATTTTATTTTTTATGCTTTGAATGAATATTATTATAAATTAGTTATTTTCAATTGAATTTATTAAAAACTGAGTTTTCTTTAATATAAATTGTTGAAATTTAGGTTATTTTTAATAGAAATTATGTTTTGCAAATTAATAGGTATGGCTGACCCAAATGATGATACTGAGGTAGGAAACAATGTTCTTTGTAACCCTCCATCAAATGATCTAGTACCACCTCAAAAAAATCCACCAAATGATCCCCTACCCCCTCAAAACCCTCCTCAAATTGAAGAGTTGATATTTGAAAATCTCATTGAACTGAGGGTTTTGCAAACCACATATAATAGTATACCCACATTGTCTCCCGTGTTATCCACGTTAAACACCATAGTGGATAATATTAAAACACTTACCAATGAACAAAGTGTTCCTCTTCACTAGCATGAGAAAATGCATGCCATGTTTGATGATGGGTTGGACTATAATGAGTTTACAACCCTAAATATAACTAAAGATGATATAGTTAGCCTTTTTGCAGACCCAAAAATTGGTAAACAAGTAGAATGCACAAAGCCCAAACTATCAATTAAATGGTGCACAAATGAGGCCATGCATGTGAACTTTTGGGATCGTTGGTGGATGGTTTTTGACATCCCTCCACACAAAAATTTAGAGGTTCCATTCTATTTCATTAAAAAATTGTATGTCAAATTTGTGTTGCACCTCAAGGTGAACTATTGGAGCATGAGGCCCAACATGGGTGTAGAAGGAGGAGCTCCTTAGAATAGACCCTTTTCCCAGTGGAAGAAAGATAACACTTTTTTCCCCCCTACTAATGTCTTCCCCAATCCTCTAGTGCAACATCCTAATATCATTGCAAAGGCTAGCTCTCAAACTATTAGAGCCATCCATAGATTTAGTAGCCTATTGATGTCCCAAGCTAGTTTAGCATTTCCTCCCCATATTGATGATGCTGGCATGAGTTCATCATCGGCAAGCTCATCACATGTTTATGTGCCCCATACTTGAATAACATGCAAGAATATTTGTCTCAGTCCCATAGGTGATCTTTCTAAGTATCAATTTGTATTTGAGGAGGATACACAAGATGCATGTATAGAGGCTACACACACTAATGTGAGAGAGTCTTAGGGGCATGCAGAGGCATGGAATCCTTCTGTGGCAGTACATGTATACATTTTTTTATTATGACATATGTGATTTAAAGTTAATTTTTATAATAGATTAATCTTAATTTTTAACCCATATTGACTTATACATGTATGTGATCTTCATTCATGTTTAGTTGATGACTGAAGAGGAGCTTAGATAGGTTGATAATATCACACTCTTGGCTATTTCATTTGGCCTTGAGACATCTACAATACATTATGTTGTGTTATCATTATTATTTTTTATTTGATATTGGAGTATATATGGTTTCTATTCATTCTTTTTCCTTGCAGGTATCACCTGTCAGTGGGGGGAAGAGTGCGAGGGATGAGGCACAACCCACTAGTAAATTTGAACTCAATTTTTGATGAAGTTTGGTCAAAATTTTGACCCAGGTTAGTCAAAATTTTGACCAAGCAATTCACGATAATTTTTCTCATTGAAATTTTGACCAACCTGCAAGTTGGTCAAAATTTCAACCAATACATTCATCTAAAAATTTTGACCAAGTAGTTCATGGTAATTTTTTCTCGTTGAAATTTTGACCAACCTGCAGGTTGGTCAAAATTTCAACCGATACATTCATCTAAACATTTTAATTTTTGCTAGCTCTGATTTGTCATTGTTGGTCAAAATTTTCACCAATAATTGGTCAAAAAAATTTAGAATTGGTGTAAATTTTGACCAATTCTTGGTAGAAAACTATCAAGAATTGGTCAAAATTTCCACCAATGTTTGGACGAATTTCTTTTATAATTGGTGGAAATTTTGACCAAGTCTTGGTAGAAAATAATCAAGAATTGGTCGAAATTTCCTCCAATGTTTGGTCGAAAATGTTTTATAATTGGTGGAAATTTTGACCAATTCTTGGAAGAAAACTATCAAGAATTGGTCTAAATTTGCACCAATGTTTGGTTGAGATTTTTTTATATGTTGTATCAATCAATTGTTTCTTATCCAAGCCATTTAATTTGCAACCTTTTAAATCTCTGTAAAGATAAAGTTGGAGCAAGAAAATTTATCTTCTCAAAGGTGTCCTTTGATTGTAAAGTATCCATTCCATTATCTATTCAACAAACAAGACATATCTAGTTCAATAGATAATGGAATGTATGCTTTACAATTAGAGGACACCTTTGAGAAGAAAAATTCTCCTGCTCCAACTTTATCTTTGCAAAGATTTAAAAAGTTACAAATTAAATGGCTTGGATAAGAAATAATTGCTTGATACAGCATGGAACAAATGGACATTTATGCATAGGACACCATCAATTATGTGAGTGATGTAAGTGTAGCCAAATTTCTTGGGGTCAAAGCCACCAATTAATATAAGGTTTCTAATCTCCACGAGGTTGAAATTGTGGTTGTAAGGGCTATGGAGAAGGCACTTCTTCATTGTCCACTCCATCACTAATTAACTTACTCCACTTCCTATGCATGGATGGTACCAAGGGTGTTGATTTACTACCAACCATTGGATGCTTGGTAGTACTAAGTCTATACTCAACCTCTTTGGGTCTTGCATGTGCACACAAACATATTCATGTTATAGATCACTTGAAAAATTCAATCATCTTAAATTTTCTCCTTACTCTAACAAACAAAATATAACAAGGATTTAATAATAATAGTGTAGATAATAAAGAACAAATTAAGATCCTCATGGAAAATTGGAATTGAACTAAAATTTGTCAAAAATAGCCTGCTACTACCACTCTGATTGGTGGACTTTCAAATTGCTAAATTCTATGAGAATATCATGAATTTGGAATTTATGGACAACAATGTATTGAAGCATGTATGAATATAAGAGAAAGAAGAACATAAAAATATAACATGGACATGTATTCTTTGAAATGAAAGCATCCAAGAATGTCATTTATTGCAATGGTATATAAGATTGCCTATTACCACAATTTCATTACAACATTAATTACTAAATGCTCACAAGACATGAATACAAAATCACATAATTATCAAGATGCACACACAAAGGCCATGTAAGGAGTGTTTTCCATGATGACACATAATTGAATATTCAAAAAATTACTATTATACAAATGCCAAGTTGCAAAATTCATAATATCTTACAACATTCAATGGTTGCAATGTCATCTAAGCATATACTTCATATGTCTCCACATCTGCCTGGCATCCATGGAAGCACTATTTTATCAAACTTCTCTACACTGCCAACTTATAGAATCACAAGGAATGAAGTGTTAATGAGTCCAACATAAGATGAAAATGCAGTAAAAACTCACATGCATAGTGACATTGTGAAGCTGACAGACTAACTAAGGTGCAAGATTTGGATAATTTGGTATGTGAGCATCGACCTCTTTGTTTGTTGAGGTAGCCACCTAAAATTATTTTTCAAAAAAATAAAACTCAACCAGTAGAAATTGCATTTTTTGAAAGTTGGGTACAAGAAAATAATAGATAGAAAATAAGCATATATTGACTTACTTTCTTCAACCTCTCTATTGAATATGTTTCACATACCATACATAAATCTTGAGTTTATAAAGCCAAAATTTTACCTGCTCACTGTGACCCTATGGAAAATAGACAACCCTACTTCCAATACTAGGTAAGGACGCCAGAGGTCCAGCACTGGCATGTCAAAGCTCTGAGTTAAGACAATGCCTTTCTCCTATTGATGGAAGGTGAATAAGAAAATTGGGTATATCATATAAATTATATAGCTGAAATTTTACCATAAAGAAAATAAAAACATGCAATTCAATTACTTTCAAGAAATGGAATATTCTCTTCTCACAACAATTTTATCTCTAGTAATGGAATTTTCCATAATGTTACACATTTCTTCTTGAAATTGAATAACATGCATACATAGTACTGAGTGTGAAATATTCTTTATTTGAATTATTTCCCCAAATCAGATAAAAACAAATCAAAATAGATACATAAATGAAATACCTCTAAGTTTCTTTATTCCTAAAATAATCCTAACCCTTACAATTTCACCTTCAATGGAGACTTCACAAATTTGGCAATGTTATAAGATCCATCACAAATCCACCACTTAAGAAGAGTTAGGAATTCATCCAACCCCTGTATAGTACTCTTTTAGGTTTTTGTCTCTAGAAAACATAAATAGTTTATCAAATCTAAAAGCACATCTTACTTCATCCATGCAATATTTTTATAAAGACTCTAAGAAGAATCTAAATTATTAAGCCAACTTTGCTGACTATAAAATTAATCATATTTGGAGAGCTTTATTTAATCAAGTGACATTTGATAATATTTTCCTATTTATAATTTTATTATTATTAATTAAATTAATGGATATTAACTCATCATTTGAATATTTTGTTTATCTTTTGAGAACTTGATAAAAACCAATTTAATTGATTGTCACCATAAAAATTGAGGAAATTACATTGGATTTCTTGTGGTCTTACATGGCAATAACTATTTTTTTTATTAAGGGTAACTACGAACACTAACTAGCCTAGAATTGTCTAGGATTGAACAGACCCTGGTCATGGGCATGGTAATATACACCTATATCAACTAAATTGTTAGGATTTTGAATTACAATGTTAATATCAACGAGGTTAATCCTTGTTACAGTGTCAAGATTTCAAAATGAGTCAAATCTCTTTACAATGCACTTAAAATCACAGAGTAGCCTGTTAGACATAAGCAATATATGTAAGTTAAGCCCTCTGAAGTAAAGAGAAAAAATGGACTACCTAACTGCATAAAATTGCTAAGATTGGAAGTTCTATTCTAAATAGGAATATTTAGCAAAGAAATAGTCAATTAGTAGTTGGGCATTGTTGAGGCATAGATAATTGCTTGATTGTCTGGGAGTTTACTTTATCTTCGTCTTGAAATCTCATTTCATATAGATGATGAGAACAAATCTTAAAGAGTTTAAGGGAAACTTGCTGGTTGATATAGCTAATGGCATGCACTTAATCCATAGAGCTAAAGACAATCTACAAATCATTGTAACTACAAAGAGTGGTCTTGGGAGTTGCATTAGTAGTTTTTCTAGGAAAGTTTTATGTTTGGCAACACTCCACTATGAAAAGAAAGAAAATAGATTTATAGTATATACAAACAAGGGAAGAACAGAACCATCAATCTCAACAAATTGATTTTCTTTCCTTGAGTGGAGGATCTACAAGAAAGTTCTATATAATAGAAGATTTACAATGTGCCATGTTTGAGGTTGTTCGCTCCCTTGCTTGGAAATCAATGATCACCTTATCAAAAAATTACCGTATCCAACAAGTTTATAAAGAGCAATTGCAGGTAATCTTTTTTATTCGACTAGGCATTCAGTAGAATAGAAGGGATATTTGCATGCAATAGAGATATTAAGCATTATGGGTAGTGTAAATGTGGTCATGTATTATTCTTTTATGCACCACTTAATGGATGGAATACACCAAGAAATATTGTGGAGCCCACAAATAGTGAGCTCTAAATTGTTTAATTTGGTTATTAGAAACAATAAGTTGTTGAAGAGACAAGGCAGTTCCCAAGTGTCCATCAGACATTCCTTAAATATATACTCTAAGGGACAATATCCCAAAATACTTTATGCTAGGTCCAACAATAGTGAAAAACATTAAATACTGGAAACAGTGGGATCTACATTTTAGCAATTGTTCCTGTATGGAATCAATGATGAGAAATTTCCACAATCCATATAATTAGGTGATGCTATTTCAGGATTCAATTATGTGTGAGATTTTTGCATCAACTTTTTGGAACACACTCCATGACCCATTACCATGATGAAAGTGAGCATGAGCATAAGAAGATCTATGAGGAATGTCAATTTTTATCAATGGATTTAGAGTGCATATAAAAACAATCTATACTTATGAAGCCCCAAGTTTCTTTATTTAGAAGTGAGCATTCCTTGATCTAGAGTGCTTCCTTTAATGGACTATAATGTCTCTCAATTTTTAGAGTGTAACCACCATTAAAAGCCTCCATTTAAATATTCAAAGATATTATTTGAATGCAATTTAGGCAATAAAAAAATCTCCATCATGCTAAAAATGGAGGCTTTATAACAAAAATCTCCATAAAATAAAAATATATAGAGTGCAACCACCATTAAAAGCCTCCATTTAATGGGCAATAACAAGAAAGGATAAATATGTGCCAAATGCCATAAAAGGAATATATAAATCAAGAGTATTGATGTCATAGGTAGGCGGCTTGTATGTGAGACCTCCTAGAATCTACTTAGCTACCCTTAATAATAAAATAAAATGCATGCCTAGGTTAATTATAATTGATCTAAAAACAATCCTCAACTAGAGCATTTTGCACATCAATGAGATATATTTTTAGTGCAGCCAAATTGTAAGTTTTCCAACTTACCTTGTGCAAGAAAGGAAACAGAACTACTTTTAGCTTGTTCTTCACATATTGATCATTAACTTGAAAGTAATATTAAATAGTAGAAAAATATTTGCTAATCTACTGACAAAACATGTTCCATCAGAAAAAAATCAAATATACCAAAAAATGATTTGAAATGTACTACTGTTGTATGTTATGTATGATAACTGTGGAGTCAACTTGACTAGCACCAAATTAAAACATATGGTCAATCATTTTTTAAAGTCTAAAGCCAAAAGTAAGAAATAGTATAAATTCTTCTAAAATCAAGTCTATATACAAAAAAATCAAAAGCAATAAATAGATTTCAAAAAAAAAGCAATAAGGAGATAGAGACATTACACACATTGCTTTGCACATACTCTAAACTAGTTCCAAAAATCACTCGCCATATGCCCCTAATCCATCTCAGATAAATGTAGAACTAGCTCCTTGGAATGGAATATTAAATGGATTTGGTCCTTTGTTAGGTGGTCTCTGCATGGTAGGTTGTCCTCTAAGATCTTCAAGCATAACTCTAGGTCATTGTACCAAAATAGAGGTTGTTCAGTGTACAAAACAAAACAAAACAACCTATTGCACCTCGAGACAAAAAACTAGTTACAAATTATACATAACCATCAGCACAAAGTTCAAAGATTTGTTCAAAATATCACAAACTAGTTCCATCCATCATTTAGCAGTCTCCCTTTGTTATAGAACACAACCAATAGTTAGAAATGATGCAAATAAGTGTACAAATAGCCTTGCCATGTCACATTTTGTTATAGTAATTGTACAACAAAGGATTTTTTATTTCCCTTGTTTAAATTGATAATGCAACTGTACTTTAAGAGTTTATGTAGCTTGAAAAGCATAAATTTCATTGATGACATTTTAAAATTCAATACCCAATGAGTTGTTTGAAATTCAAATTCAAAATGTGTACTAAAAAAATAAGGAACTAGATCCCCACAAATATTGAGACATTAGATTTTGTTAATATAAAAAAACAATCAAGTCACTTAGATCAATTCCGTCAGTATTTGGTGAGTGCAATGGAGCAAGGATGGTTACATCTTTAATGTGCACATTGCTACATTCACCATAAATGCCAAAAATAAGCAACATATTTCACCAAAATTGTAGCACAAGAGCACCATTATTTAGCTTGCATTAAAATGTTCAAAAATAAAATACTACCTCAATAACAATGATCATAGACAAACTTGCAAAAAAAACCATCAAGAACACCCAATCCAGGGGATTCCAAAGCGCCATTAATTATATACAAAATTGCACCACTACAATCCAATGTAAGCATGGCACTCTCTGCTTGCATCAACATAAAGTGTGATTTAATAGATTTAAGTAATGTCTTCAACACAAATAATAAAAACATTTAACTTGGTTTATGACAAACATGCCAACTAATATATAAGGCATTCTATAGGAAAATACAACATCCTTGACTTAGGTAGCCAAAATTTGAATCAAATCACACATTTAATATCTTCCTAAAGCAATATCTTGACATGTATTCAAGCTATTTGTTGGATATTAGAAACAACCTCCAATCTATTTCTTAAAAACATCCCTAATTTTGAACACGAATATTACCAAAGCATAATCAGCTTGAGACATAGGCAAATAGGCACCAGTATGGAAACAGAGATGCCAATCAAATTAGAGTCCATAAGAAAATGACTAAGATAAAACTAATATATGTATATATTAGCAATTGAAAATGTTAAGAAGGGTATAGAGGTTCAGTCTTTGTTCCTATAATGAATTTTCCTAGTAACTATGATCCAAACTCAAAAGTCAAGAAGAACATTTCCAAAAACAAAAATATAGATATCACACATGACATTTCCAACTAGAAAAGGAAACTCCAAAGTAACTAACCTTAATATAGAGCACCAATTCTTTGTAGGACTGCCATGATAGGAAAAGAATGATCCTTTTGTGGGCCTGCAATACTTGTAGTATTCCTCCCTTTCAGAGTCATATAAAACTAAAAATTGGTAATGGGAATGTGGGCAAATTAAACTCATCCTTGAGTAGATTGAGCTACAACCTGTTAGTGAACAACACAAATTTGAGAACATTATATGGAAGTCACAAATCTTTAACAAACTCTTCCCTCAAATGCTCATAGGCATTGAATTTATCAATTGTTAGAAATTTTTTAAGTGATGTTGATAGCATCAATCTTAATTCAAATTCACTTTGACATTTTTGCATATCTGCAACTAGAGGAAATGAATTTATCAGCCCCATCAAGACATCCATCTTCTTATTATCCCTATTAAATGTCCAACAATTCTTGACATCATGCCGAAGCTGCATTTGGCTAATAAATTGAGTGGTCTGTAATGATTCTGCACTTCTATTTATATTAGTGTTGAATGACCTAGAATAACCTCTAATTTCATGTTGCATGAGAAAAAAGGTTGGGTATGGTTCAAAACATAACGGGCACTTGTTGATGTTGCCATTGCAAGTGAGAGCTCTAATTCAGTCAGCTCTAAATTTTGAAGTTCTTACAAAACTAATGCTCCTACGACCAGCTCTTCGTGTCTAAATAAATTGATAAGAAACAAATTAAATGCTTTTTTTTAGTCTGTGAACTAGACAATTTAACTATGTAGAGATTATTAGTGCCTATCTACTTCAATCATTTTGGATCAGTTCAAATACTTAATCCAAATGAAATAAAATATATGATGTGTAGTAAAATGGAGGAGAGCAGAATTTTCATATTTAAGATTTGCGTCTGCCAATTTTGTCCTTCCAGAAATAGTTTATAGAATATTAGGTTTACAAGATCTCCACAAGATTGTTTCTTTGTCTCTATTTTCTCTACTAAGTGAAGTTTCCCTTTCACAAGTACAAGTGTTCATTGGAATGCAAACTAGAATCAAGGAATGGTGTGGAAAATTACATCCAACTACATTGTAAAATTTATAGACAAAGAGAATTAAAACATCATAAGTAGCTTAAATGATTGGAATAATTTGCCATCATTATACAAGAAGGCACATAATGGAAGTATTGGCCATCAAAATACGACCAGACAATCTAAACAAGGATGATGGATGGATCTTAAAGAAAAGTTTGAAAACCTATCATCAATAAAATTAGGAGTCATAAAATCTATTCAAAATACATATGTAATCAAAACCAAAAGTTCATACATCAAAGCTATAAAATCTATTCAGCAATTCACTTCCATAATTTTCTTCATGAGCTATCCTCGCATCTTCCCTTCAGGCTTCAATAAAGTCAATATTTATGGATGACAATTTCTTTATAGCAATCCAATCACACTTTGATTTATGAGGGATATGGAAATATGACAAATGTAAACATCACCTCGAAGTGAAATTGCACCTTAATTCAACACTAAATTCTATACTTTTTTAAATGATACTTCAAATCTTAAGAAAACTAGAATCATTTGATATACTCAATAAACAATCTAATTCTTCTAAAATAATTATGAATATTGTCCATGCATCAAAAATAATCTAATATCCAAATGCATTTTAATCATTTAGACCTATTTCCCAAATTAGTGTTTGAAAGAAAGTGAAACTAGATGTAGCATAGATTTCTAATGAAAACATATTACCGTATAACTCAACATAACCCTAAGTATTATCTCCAAGCCACTGTACCTATATGGATAAGAATCCCACCATATCCCATGAACAAAAGTATCATTCACAAGAAGCAGCTAAATCAAGTCAAAGCCAGTCTTAACTAATAAGTCAACAAGCAGTTTTAGGTCCAAAAATTGACCTACTTCTATGTCATCCTTTGCTCTAAGTGAAAAAACCAGAATTGCAACTCTAGCACCACACCATGGCATTTCCTGTATATTCAATGGTGACAAGAAAAATGATTAAAATTTTATATACTGACACTTTCTTCAAAATAAGAAAAAAGAACTAGTACCAATCAAAGGATATCTTATTAGAAATTCATCCTTTCTAATTGTTAGAGTAATTATTTTATTTCGCTTATTAATTAGATCATCTTGATTTAGTTAATTAAGTGGTTTCTTACTCTAGTTACTTAAGCTTGCTTTTAGGTGCATATAATTAATATTTTATATTAATTATAATGCACAAACCTAGTTTTCTTTCCCTTTAGGGTTTTGTTGACCTTTAAGGTTGAACCTTTGTACTTTTCATTTTTAATAACTTGGAATACATGTTTCTCTCAAATTGTTGAGAATTTTTGAGCTCTTCTTTTTCATTTTTTGGTTTCTATTCATTGCAGGATATTTGCATGTAGGTGTTCTTAGTGATTTGTGAAGTTTGTTTTCTCAACTTCTACATGGTATCAGAGTAGACTTGTTGCTTCCTCATTTGAAGATTCTTGAAGCCATGATTTGGAGACAGAAACCCCAACTTTTTTAGAGTTTTTTTCTTCAAAAGGGTGAAGGGAAATTTTTCAGGGCACTTTGGGCCCAAATGGACACTGCCATTGGTTCTGAAAGGCTATTTGCAGTCAAGAAACACATAAAACTTATCATTTTTGGCTTCTGAGCATCTAGGAAATTTTTTTAGCCCCTCTGCATGTTGTCGTACGATCGTACAGATGAAATTTTTTTAATTTTTTTTTTTTAAAAATGCACCACTGGCGCTCCACCCAATGGCCACCACCATGCGGCCCTTGCACCAGTACAACCGATAGTAGCACCGGCGGGCCACCACAGTGCCACCCACATGCCTCTACCACCTCAACGCAACCAACCTACCACCTCTGCCCTACCTCAGACAATGGCACCATTGGGTTCTCCTCCTAGGTGCCACCGCCATCAGTGATTTCCACTCTATCTCTACTCTGGCCTCCTACATCATTTTCAGACTATGCCACATCACTTTTGCTAATGTCACTTCTAGGTGACACATCAAAATTTTTTGACTGTTGATGTCATCCCTGTCAGTGACCTGCTAACATCACCTTTATGACTGTTGATGTCACCTTCTTGGCTGCTAATGTCATCTTTTTGGTGACCATTTTTTCTAGCGACAGCCTTGTGATGTCCGTATAGGCATCAAATTTAACATAGTGACTATAATTTTCTAGCGAGGTGGTCTTTTTGGAGCAGTAGTCAATTTTTTGGCTAGAAATTGAGCATACAGAGATCTTTTTTTGATCCAAAAGAAGTGTCAAAAAGTTGACTTAGAGACAAAGATAATGGTGCTAGTTTCATTTGATTCTAAGTTCTTTTGAGCTTCCAATTTTGGCATTGAAGTAGAGGCTTCTATTTTCCTCTTCTTTGCATCTGAATTCTAGGTTCTTTTCTTAGTTTTTGTATTTTTCAATAGTTGTTGCTTTAGTTTTGAGGGATATATTTATTCATTGTTGGGGGAGAATTTTCTTTTCTATAATTTACTTCAAAATAAGATCCTTCTACTTCCATCTTCTTCTCTCAATGTCAAATCCTTCTGTGATCTGGCTCATGCCACACAACTATCACACTTGGAAGACACAAATTACTAGGCTTCTCAGGTCAAGAGGCTTATGGTCATCTCTAGATGCAAACCAACCTATTCTATAGTGCACTTTTGAGGTTCTTCAGCACAAAAACAAAATGGATGAAGCCATGGGATTAATTGCACTAAACATCTCAGATAGTCTACTATTTCACTTGGATGGTTTGACCACTCCACTGGCTATTTGGACCTAATTCCAAACTTTTTTTGGCATAGTAAATGAGTTCTAGGAACTACAGCTTGATGTAGAGTTGACTTCTTTGACATCTACCGATTTCCCACCATTGAGGACTTCTAGATGAAGTTCAAATCTCTACGCACAGTCTTACAAGGATGTAGAAACAAAATAGATGATGAGTATATTTTTTTTATACTCTCAAAGTTGTGAGGATAGTATCAGATCTTTTCTTCCACTTTCTACTCCATTATGGATGCCTTGGGTAACAGACATTAGATGCCTTCTTTTGTGATATTCTATAACAGGTTAACTCGTGAGTAGTCCAAGTTCACTGAAATGGATCCACTTACAGATTCACCATCATAGGCATTACTTGCCAAGGATACATAGGAGCAGAAGCCAAAGTAGATATTTGATTCCTCTTCTCAGCACTCTACTGGTCCATCCTCTTCTTCTAAGAAGAAGGAGAAAAAAAAGGCTGAGACTCCTTCTTGTTCCTATTATCGGAAAGGAGCTCATAATGAGACACATTGTTTTCAAAAGAGATTTGATGGCTATAAGAAACAAATTGCAGATTTGCAAGCCCTTCTTCAGAAGAGCTCTATTTCATCCCCATCCTCTTCTACCTCATAGGGGTCTACCTTTCAGTCTTCTTCCACCTGTTCAACATCTTCAGTAGATTTTGGACAAGGTCATGCATTATGGGCTTCCATTGCATCCCCTTCCCAAGACCCTTAGATACTGGATTCAAGAGCTTCTCACCATATGACATCTTCTCAAGGGGTCTTCTCCTCTATTTGAGGCTTCTCCCATTCCTCATATTCTCATGGGGAATAACACTACTCTAACAGTCTGCAGGAAAGGTTCAGTTTGCATTCAGGATGGCACATTCAATGATGTGTTTTATGTTCCATCTCTCTCTGCAAACCTTCTCTTGATGTATCAGATTACACATAGTGGATCAGGGAAGACAGTTGAGTTCACTACAAATTTGGTCTACATTCAGGATAGTGCAATAGGAGGCCTTATTGCTATAGGGATAGTTGATCATACCACCCATCTCTACACCTTCTCACACTTTGGTCCATCATCTCCATCATCGGAGCATAGTTCTTCTCTTTCATAAGAGCATCATGTGGTGTAGTCAGGACACTTGAACCTTTGTATTGTTCCTGAGACCACCACACCACATCTTGTTGAAGTCTTTTCTTCTTTAGCTCTGTTGGACCCTCTAGCTCCACTCATCAAGCCTTTAAGAGCACTTGTGAATTCTTTAGACTACATTCATCTCCTCTTTCATGACAGTGTCAGCACACCTACTTTAGGGATTCCTTTTCAAGATCCTCATGTCTACTCCTTTGAGCATCAGTTAGGCCTTCCTGTCATTCAGTGGTTTCCTTGTTTTGTGCCCTTATTTCTTCTACATTGGTGTTCCATTGGTTCATTCCTTTCTACAGGGGCTCCATCCTTCTAGGGGGGCTTTGATGTCTCATCTCTCTCTCATGGGGGGGTTGTTTATGGTTTTGAGAGAGTCTCTTGAGCCATTTTCTTTCTATTGTTTCTTCATCACTTTTTGGAGAGGGGTTTTTCCCACTACTTTTTCTCCTTTGTCTCCAATTTATAGAGTTTTCCTTGTATTGGGTACCTAATCAGGCCTTATTGTCGGGACCCATTTTCCTACTTTCATAGCTTTGTTAGGTTAGCTTCCTCTTCAGCTTCGCTTAAGGTGGGGTGTTAGAGTAATTATTTTGTTTTTCTTATTAATTAGATCATCTTGATTTAGTTAATTAAGTGGTTTATTACTCTAGTTACTTAAGCTTGCTTTTAGGTGTATATAATTAATATTTTATATTAATTATAATGTGCAAACCTAGTTTTCTTTCCCTTTAGGGTTTTGTTCACCTTTAAGGTTGAACCTTTATACTTTTCATTTTTAATAACTTGGAATACATTTTTCTCTCAGATTGTTGAGAATTTCTAAGCTCTGCTTTTTCATTTTCTGATTTCTATTCATTGCAAGATATTTGCATGCAGGTGTTCTTGGTGATTTGTGAAGTTGGTTTTCTCAACTTCTACGCTAATTATACAATTAGCCTACCAGTAAGTATTTTCACAAAATGGGAGTCTAATAGACTCCTTAAAATTCTAGTTTCCTAATGCTGATGCATTGCTAGTCAAGAATGCCTGCAGCACTCAAAATTCAGTTTTAAAATACAATCAAATCCATAACTTACAAACCCCTAAAAATGAATAATTTACCTAGTATGCACATGCTTAATATTTTGGTGAAA
The DNA here is from genome assembly GCA_028749045.1 of Cupressus sempervirens. Taxonomy (NCBI): domain Eukaryota; kingdom Viridiplantae; phylum Streptophyta; class Pinopsida; order Cupressales; family Cupressaceae; genus Cupressus; species Cupressus sempervirens. The sequence continues at coordinate 173,927,175 of CM053792.1, read as the reverse complement.
TCTAATTAGAACATGGTGAAAACCTGACCAGCATAGCATATGCTGTATAAAACAAAAACTTACAATTTTCCCACTTCCCATTTTTGGACAGAAAAGTATGAAGCAGACAAGGACAAAGTCTACACAATCTCAACACAATGTTGCTAGATACAGCTAGCGCAATAATATAAAATAACAATAATTTGGTAATCTAGGTTCAGAGAACATATAAACATCAACATTACCCTTTGATTTGAAACATCTCTAGATCTATTTAAATCCAAATTTTAAATGTCACTAAAGAAATATAAAAGTTAGGAGAACGAAATAAAATTAACCTTGCCTGTTGAAAGTCCCTACATGGACATCATCTTGTTGAATAGTTGCTTTGAAATCCTCAAGCTTCTCTTTGTTCTCATCTTGGTGGAAGATGGCCTTCTGAAAGGAACTTTTAGAAAGCAGGGATGTAGGGGTAAGAGGAATTGAGAAGCATAGGACAAGTGCTTGAGGCAAACATGAAGAAGTTGGCTGAACTTATGGAGTAGGATAGGAGTAACACTAAGAGATGGGAAGAATAGTGTAGACCAACTTTAGGAGTCTAGATGGATATAAAATACAATTAGAGAAAAGACCAGAACCCACACCTATCATCTTTGAAGAAAGATAAGAATGTTGTTGGTTGTACCCACCCAACCAACTATATCCATCTGGATTCCAAAATACATGTTTCAGCTACTACATTCAACCATCTCAAATTAGAGAGTTTTTTTAATTAGCTAAGAAAATATGAAGACGACCTCTCAAATTAGAGAGTGACTGAGAAAATCCTCACATGTTTGCTAAAGAAATTTTGAAGTAGATATACCCATAAAGGAGTTTAAACATTATAATATAGCTATTAGGATTCAATTGTGTAGTTTTTTAGTCAAACTCATTGGCCCATTATTCATGAATAGTGGCTTACAAAATCTCATCTCCCATGAGAAGTAATGAAACATTTAGTACTCATTGCATCTAGGTGATGCTTATAGACCTGAACCATTAAGACTTCAACAAAAGTTACCCATCTTAACACTACGACAGCTCAAGTGCACTTGAGAAAATTAAATTTAAGATTCTGCAATGGATTATCATGACATATTGTCATTCTCAATTCAGATGCAATTCAAGAACCAACTACTTAATCAATTTCCATTTGAAAAATCTAGGAGCAAGGAAACTAAAGGTTTGATGAGTCAAATTTACAATGTTTTTATTGCACAAGTATGGTCATTTTGCTAACAAGTGCTGGAAGAAGAAAGCTAATGCTAGTAAGCACTTTATACACATCACAGAGGAGTCAAAAGATAATTTGAAATCCATCATCTTGATGTGTAATGTAACTTGTAAAAGTTCAAACAATGTTTCATTTTTGGATAGTGGATCCAATAATCACATGACTTGAAATAGAGAGTTGTTTACTAGTCTAGACACTAGCAATCCAAGTGATATTGGCTATTGATTTCCTATGTCTCATCTAGTCTTTTGATTTTTTGTGATTCCTATTTATGTATATCTGATTGTGTCAGTTATTTTTAGACTGTTATTTTGCTAGTAAAGTTCTTGTCAATGTTTGATAGTGAATCTATAGTAATCTATTAATATTTGAAGTCTTCCATATATATACAAATACATGTGCCCCTCATGGTTTAATGGTTTAAAAGGGTGTGGATTGTTGTCACAAAGATATAATGATTTACTTGATATATTTTGATGCTTTCCACATAATGTGCCACTTAGATCTAACTCTTCAATTTTTACAGTGTTCTAATCCTAGAAGCACAGTAATCCTATTTTCATGAAGAGAGCAATTTGGATTGTTAGGTGGTGTTTTTGTTTTGTTTTATAGAATAACATATTGGGTAGATCATATGTTCAATGCTTCTATTTTTCTGCTAGTTAGGAACCACTGGAGTTACCAAGCATACATACATTTATCTTCTTTACTATCTACTATAAATAGAACTACTTTTGTAGTACTGATCTTTTAAATTTTTATGCAATGAAATACTTGAATAAGGCAATCACACTCTAAAATTCTTTGAACTCAATACAGTTCCTACATAAATATATATAAACTGATGTCCCCACCTTGGAAATAGTGTGGAACATGGTAGTTTTACAACACAATTTTTGACTTGATATGGCTCAAGTCTTGTGTCTTTTAACAATACCAGAATGCATAAAAAAATTGAAAATACTAGAAAAAAATCCAAAAACTTATCTGTCAGCACTTTTACATCGTTACCCCCACCAAGAAAAAAAATTTAGCTATCATCAATGAAAACATGTAGAGCTGTCAACTACATTTACATAGGACACGAGTCAATTGTACATCATTGATCTAGCAATCTAGACTCTCAACAATAGAGAGATAAATCAATAGATAATTGCATCATAATTCTGAGTTCATTTATTACAATGAGCATAATGATCCTTGTGCCCCTCATTTAACATTTGATTGAGATATGTACTATAATGTAGTTAGAGAGAAAAAGCAAAGACAAAAAAGCTCATCCAATACTTTTCCAAAGCATGATAGTGAAGACCCATTTGACTTTTGACCTTTGTTGGAACTCTTCAAGCTATAAAAACAATGCAATGTATAATTAAAAATAAACGTTAAGAAAAATTAAATAACTATAAAAAGGATGCACATATGCCATACAAACTACTATTACAATGAGCATAATGATCCTTAACAAACTACTATACGCATTCTCAATTGATGTCCTAGTGAGTGTTTGCAAAATACTACATGTAAAGAGTTTGGACAGGTCTTAAGCCTACCATTGATTATTTTTGTATTTTTGGGTATGTTTCTTTTGCACTAGTTAAACATAACATTGAAGATAAACTAGATGTAAAAATTTATAATTTCAACTTTGTTTTCTATAGTAAAAAATCAAAAGCATATTTTCTTAATTGATGTAACTATTGATAAATTAGTTGTTAGTAGAGATATAATTATTCATTAAAGAAAAGACATCTTACTTTGCAGATGACGATTCATGAAAGAGTTTGTAAGTATAGAAGATGATTTATCAAGTAGCTATTATTTAGAGTCTGGTGATGACAACAAAAAGGATAAACCACAATTCCCCTTGGATACAATAAGTTCTCCTCCAAGTCAATCTTTTGACTATCCACCAAAAATGCCCTGAACTCATCTAAAATGGTTTGATAAAATCATCAAGGATGTAAAAGAAGATGGGAAAAAATGCTCAAATAAGACAAGTTGCAAAAGGAAATAGCCAAAGTTGTTGAGCATGCGATTTTTGCCTAAATCCTAAAATTCAAACCAACCTAATTTAAACAAGCCTTTGGGTAAACCAAAATGGGAAGCTGCTATGAAAGTAGAACTTGAAGCCTTGACAGAGAAAAACACATGGAAGTTTTGTGAATTACCTCATGCAAAGAAGCCTACAGGTGACAAATGAGCACACAGCATGAAATATAAATCAGATAGGCCCATTAACAAGTTCAAAGCTCCACTTGTTGTGTCAACATACTAATGGAAAAGGATTTCTAATTTATTTTTAGTTCTATTAAAGCAAAGTATACATATTACTGCTATGTAAGTTAATAAACCTTCAAGAATACTTCAAGCCCAATCTCAAAAGAACCTATTGAAGTAAACATAGAGTATACTGTCACATGAGTAGACATGAGAATCATCTTTTTGGACTATCACACGTCCCCTCCCCTTGTAGAAGTGGATGTTTGCTACTAGCTATTTCAAGGAAAATACAAACTCACAATTCAAATTCAGTACTAAACCAATTGGTTTATCAATGCCTTCTATTGGAAATTATTATGTAATATATTAAAGATAACTTTCATGATTCTTTCACTAGGTAAGTGATTAAAATAGATTAGGTATATATGACTCAACTCCTACTAGATAGAAGACTTGTCTGCACGTCCACTGCATTGTACTTTTAGCCTTTTACTTTTGTTACTCTTCAATAATTGTATAGAATTTTTTATTTTTAAGAACTTGGTCAAACATTAGTGTAGGGTTAGGGTGTATTTTCAAGAGAATGGATGTTGAGGAATTTAAATTAATGGGCACTGAATGATAAATTATACACTTGAGTAGAAACATAAGTTGCATATTGTAGTTTGCTAAATAAATTTGGTAGAAAAATCTTAGGAATTTGTTCAACCATTTTTAGGATTCAAGGAACATTGGAAAGAGATGTGAGGCTATAAACTTGAACTAATTCCAATTACAATTAAATTTACATAACCATTGAGTAATAGTGACAAATATGCTTCATAGTTTTGATAAATTGATCAGACTTATGTGATTATATGGAACCCTAGAGTGGGTGAGAGAATTAGTCTTTCACATTAGACATAGATCTATCTATTTGAAACCTCCACAAAAATTAATAGTAAGAGATGAATCAAAGAAATGATCAAATTAATCTAAATCATTTTTGTTTTAATTGAAGAGACAATGAAAACCTACAAACATAGGGGAAATGAACAAAGATTCTCCAAAAAATAAAATTTTGTTGAACATACTAGAAGGGATATTGCTCACCTAATACACAAGAAAAATTTTCATTAGATAATCCTTCATTCGGAATAGCCAAATTAGATAGTGACAGGGAACTAATGAGTACCTATCCCTAGCTCTATGGTAATGGATCAAAACCTCTATCCCACTACACCAGCACGAAAACTATTGAAATGTCTGTACCACCTACTAAAATTGATTTCCTATCGTCAATGTCTGTACCACAAAAAATGATGTCATTGGATGCAAGGAGACTTGTGATTCTACTACCCACCGACCAGCTAGTAACTTTCTATAGTTTTTCTCTTAGCCATATCTTAATTTTAGCTGGAGATGAACTATAGTTCAAGTAAATAAAATCTTCAATTATAGCCATTGCTCGAACATCAGATCCTATTGATGCCATTGAAAGGAGTGCTCCATCCCGTCTCCTCCATACTTTGAGGTTGAAACCATCTACTAGGGAACCTATAGTATAAATCCAATCTCTAAAAGGGACTATTGCATACATCGATTTCTTTCCCATCCAGGTTCTTGCACATCCTTAGATTTGTTTCGCCTAGCTACCTACCACATCTATCTATCCACAGAAGATTTTTTCCTCAGACACGACAAGGCTTTGAACTTTCTTATTTTCATTAAGAACCTTTATTACCTTCTATCCATGTTGTACCTTAACTCCACAACTCTTGGTGACTAGAAAAACCATCTCACCATGGGAATCGACCTCATGTATTGAATCCATTATGTCCATCACCATTATACACTCCAATATCCCTTGTAGACCATTCCAAATTTGCATAGTTTTATTTACAGATCCACTAATAAGACACTTGTTAGGTTTGAGCAATGAAAAACATGTCACTAATTTTTATGCTCCCTGACCTATTGCATTCATCCACATCTGTGCAACCTATGCCATTAGAGTAACCAATCCCTCCATAGCTTGGAAGATATTGTCCTTGGAGAATCTTTGTTGAAATGCGGTAAAGAAAGGAATGAAGAAAATATACCTAGCTCAGGCATGCAAATTAATCTTGCCCATGCTCATACCTTACTTGCAAATGAATAGATTTTTTTTCTTTTTTACCCATGAATGAAACTTTTAATTTTTTGCCCGTGAATGAGTTGATCGAAATTCAACTTGGGAAAACATAGGTTGGTCAAAATTTTGATTGAAGGGGGCATATAATTTTTTTTTTGACCAACATAGGAATGAACATAAAAAATAAGGAGCATTCATAGCTTTGGTCAAAAAAAATTGGTAGAAAAATAGGTACAAATGTAAAAGTGACCCATTGACAAGGGAAAGATAATTAAGTGCTTTTAAAGTGATTAAATATTGATGCATTCTGGTAAAATGTGTGTGGTGATGAAATTTAATTACATTCTTTATTGTATAGGGTGTGGCTCCTGGTGATGAGTCTAGGAAAATTCCACATAATAGACCCTCTAACATTTCCATTTGTAGTGAGAGTCCCATTGTATGTATAAGTATCATTTATTTTTTATTTTCCTTATTTTCATAAATAAATTCAAAACTAATTTCCATGATATTAAAAACTAGTGTTTTGTATCTCATAGGAAACACCTAGTGCACAGGAGCTTGGATGCCAGAGTTTTGTATCTTTTCTAATGCAACCATTATATCCAAAGGAGTTGATAGAGGTAAGTTGTAGTTTGAATTCTCAATTATATGTTATGAATTTAGCATGCTATGAATTAAAATGTTATATTTTAAGTTGTAGATTCATCTAACAAACATACTAGAACATACACAAGCCATAATCAATGAGGTTCAAGCATTGCTAAGGACATATGAGAGGACTCCTAACTAGCACAAGAGATCAATGAGAGAGGTATTTATGATGAAAGTTTAATACTATAAATCTTCATTAAGAAAAGGGTCAATATGCATTTGAGTAATTCAATGTTAAATACATAAAATCATATAAATTTAGTAGTCTAACTTTGGGTTTTCCTTTTTTGTTTATGTAGGAGGCATCTGACCCACCTAGTGTAGTGAAAAGGCTACATTTTGATCATCCACCAATAGCATAGGATAATATAGTTGTCATAGGATGCATCATGAGACATTTTGAGATGGCATATGCCACATTGTATATAGAAACATTGATATTATACACATTTTGATGGCATGATCAGCCACATTTTGTTTATGGATCTATGTATTTTGATATATATTTGCATAATTTGTTTATGGATATATGAATTTTGATATATATATTTGTGTAATTTGTTTATAAATAAATGTATTTTGATATATATTTTTGTAATTTATGTGCATAATGATATACATATTAATTTAGTATAGTATTGTTCAATTTATCATGGATCATGTGTATTTTTCATGTTTATGGAATATCATTCATTTTGATCATGTTTGTTATATTCGATTCAAATGCAATAATTTTTTAATAACATTTTAACAACCTTATTATCAAATTTTGATGCAACGTTTAATATGAAATGCTATCATATATGCTTAATTTGAAATAATCTCTGCAATCCCTTAAGATATCATTATGATTCACCTACCCAAATGCACTTAGAGAAGCTTGGAAATTAGATAGGTTATTATAGGCCTTGACATAAACATCCTATAATATTTGAGATTTCATTGATAGCCCCCATGAGCTCTGAGTTACAACCCTCAAAAGATTGACCTTGAAACACCCTTAGAGCACATTGGAGACTCTTCAGTATAGGGTGGTCACAAATGATGGAGGCTCTCCGTAGCTGGAACAAGGGTGTCACTAGGGTTCACCTACCCATCTAGAGCTAATGGTACTGATGATTCAATGCCAAGATTAGTAGTTTCAAAGTTATGTTGTGATGCACCTATGAATTGAGGCACACTGCGAGTTTTGGCATCAAGCGAGATTGTTGTGCCGAATCCAACTAGAATGTGATCTCTCAAAAATGAGAGATTATTGTAGGCCTTGGCATGACCATACTATAGCATTAGATGTTTCATCAATCTCCCCTACGAGATTTGAGTTAAGACCCTCAGAAGATCAACCTCGAAATGCACTTAGAGCACCTTGGAAAGTCTTTAGTATGGGGTGACCACAAATGATGGAGGCTCTTTGTGGCTAGAACAAGGGTGTCACTAGGGTTCACTCACCCATCTAGAGCTAATGGTGCTAACAATTTGATGCCAAGATTAGTGGTTTCAAAGTTACGCTATGATGCACCTATGAATTGAGGCACACTACAAGTCTTGGCATCGAGCGAGATTGCTATGTTGAATCCAAACAGAATGCAATCTCTCAAAAATGAGATAAGTTATTTTAGGCCTCAGCATGACCATATTTTAGCATTCAACATTTCATTGATAGTCCCCACAAGCTCTGAGTTATGACCCTCAGAAGATTGACCTTGAAACACACTTAGAGCACCTTAGAGACTCTTCAATATGGGGTGGCCATGAACAATGGAGGCTCTCCACGACTGGAACAAGAGTGTCACTAGGGTTCACTCACCCATATGGAGTTAATCTTATTGATGATTTGATGCCAAGGTTAGTTGTTTCAAAGTTACGTTGTGATGCACCTATGAATTGAGGCACACTATGAGTTTTGGCATCAAGCGAGATTGTTGTGTTGAATCAAAATGGAATGTAATATCTCAAAAATGAGATAGATTATTTTAGGCCTCATTATGACCATCCTATTGTATTTGATATTTCATTAATAGCCCCCACAAGCTCCAAGTTATGACCTTCAGAAGATCAACCTCAAAATGCACTTAGAGCACCTTGGAGACTCTTCAATATGAGGTGGCCACAAATGATGGAGGCTCTCTGTGGCCAAAAAAAGTGTGTTAGTAGGGTTCACCTGCCTAGATAGAGCTAATGGTACTAATGATTTGATGCCAAGATCAACAGTTTCAAAATTACACTATGATGCACCAATGAACTGAGGCACACTACGAGTTTTAGCATGAAGCGAGATCATTGTGCCAAATCCAAATGGAATGTGATCTCTCAAAAATGAGATATTTTATTTTAGGCCTTGACATGATCGTTTAGTAGCATTTGACATTTTATTGATAGCCCCCATGAGCTCTAAGTTATGACCCTCAGAAGATCAACCTCGAAACGCACATACTTAGAGCACCTTGGAGACTCTTTGGTATAGGGTGGTCACGAATGATGGAGGCTCTCTACACCTGAAACAAGGGTATCACTAGGGTTCACCCACCCATTTGGAGCTAATGGCACTAAAGATTCAATGCCAAGATCAGAGGTTCCAAAGTTACACTGTGATGCACCTATGAACTGAGGCACACTATGAGTTTTGGCATCAAGTGAAATCATTGTTCTAAATCCAAAAAAATTGTGATCTCTTGAAAATGATATAGGTTATTGTAGGCCTCGACATGGTTGTCTTCTAGAATTTGACATTTCATCGATAGCCCCCATGAGCTCCGAGTTACGACCCTTGGAAGATTGACCTCGAAATGCATTTAGAACACCTTAGAGACTCTTTGGTAAGAGGTGGACATGAACGATGGAAACTCTTTGCAGCCAGAACAAGGGTGTCACTAGGGTTAATATTAAGTAAAAACATTATTTTTTACCTCTCTCAAGCTTTTGGTATTGGGCACAGTGAAATTTTGGTGTTAGTATGTATTAAAATCATCATTTTTTAGGTCGCTCCACATAAATTGCATTAAGTAAATTCATTTTTGTTTCTTACATTAAATCAACAATTTTACACTTACAATATCTCAAGTGTTTCATTGTTATTGCATCAATACACAACTATAAAAAAATTGTAGTGTCAAAAATAGTAGCGTTAAAAATTGTAGTGTCAAAAATAGTAGTGTCAAAATTCATAGTGTCAAAAATAGAATAGATTTTTCTTCATTTCACTCATTATTTAGTGTTTTATCTTCATGCATGGATACTCTTCATGATGTACCTACATTCCAATATCATAAAAAATATTATTAACTTATTGTATTAAACAAGATAGTCATCGGTTCACTGAATCCTTATGAACGAAAGAACAAAAGAAGTAAATATACCTAGTCTTGTGTTCTAATAGGGTCCTATCTTTTTTTTAAGGTCTCCAATAGGGCTTCATGATCAGCATTAGTAATAGTAAAAAGTTCTTTTACTTTTGGTCTTCCTTGATGCTTCAACTTTGCATTTGTTGGTATAATAAGATGTGAATAAATGAGAATTGTTTTGTGCTTCTGATAGTCTTCAAATGTAGGAATACCATTCCTTATAAGCATGTATGTTTGTAGCCATGTTCCAGCAATAACCATTGAACTAGTAGGATATGTGAATCCATCATCATCTATGATCAATTGTGCAAGCTTTTTTTTACCTCTTACACAATGTGCTACCCAATAATCTAATTTCTCATCATTCCCCCATGGTGCAACCAATGCAAAGACATGTCCTAGATAAAGAAGATTTGATAGATGGTTGTGCTCAACTAAACTTTCCATGTCATCATTTATGATATAGGGTATGATAGAAAATGAAGATAATGTGGAGCCCATGTGTCCACCCACTCACTCAACTCACAATGATCCCAATCATGCTAAAAACAAATAGGATAAAAGCAAGCTAGCTATCATGTCCAAATGGTCCATGTACTAGAATTAGAGCTTCGGAACAAAGTGCATTTTGTATGAGTCTTTCACTATAGCACAATCTGATCTATCACCTATGGGCCCTTCCTCAACCAACCAAAAGAACTTGTGTATGACTGAATTAAGAGTCCTCCTATGATAATACCGAACTACACCAATCAACAATGTTATGAGCATCAACAAGCTCTACTCCTAAAATCTTCAATTGCTCCTTAACTAGAGCTCTCTTCCCACATGCCCCTAATCCATCATGTTCCCCTTTCCCATGGATGGACTCAAAAAAACTCCAAATATGAGACACGCCCCTTTCTATGTCCATCCTACACAACCAATAAAACATGTGAGCATTCTTGAATTGACATGTGCAATTATCTAACCAAATGATATATCTATCCATAGCAATGTCATGCTCCTATAAGAAATCAAAATAATTCTTGAAACAATGTTGCACAAACTTGTGAGAGCAAGATCTATCATCACTCATATAAAAATGGTACTCTCTAATAATCTTCTGATTATCTTCCACACTATTAAGGACATGTCTCTATGTTATGTGGACAAATATAGCAATGTGTAGTTCTCAGTAAAGTCAACAACTAATATAATAGTGCCAATGTGAAAAGTCTTCATACACATTCTAAATTGTTGATCCAACCACTAAGACTTGTGACTATGTCTTACATTCCTGTAGAAAAGATTTGTCTTGAAATTTGAAATAAAACTAGCCATAATGATTTCTTTTGCAACCAATTCACATCTAGAGCCCTCACCCCCACTCTTCAATGTGTATTTCATTGTTTCATACACCATTTTCTTTTTACTATTGTCTTCCCAAGATCTTGTTCGCACCCCTCATGGAAACATGTGTCAAACTTGGATAAGCCACCATATTCTGAACACTTCTCATTTAAGAAAGCATTTCTATAAAAGAAACAACCATCAACTCTATAACATAAAAATTGATCTAGCAAGTCTCTTGATGATTTTAGAAGCCCACTAGCACCACAGTTCTCCAACATTTCTTTACTATGAAAAGTAGAACAGATGGAGCATAATAGTTCATGGTGCATATAAAACTCGACATGATATTTGCAATATGTATTTTAAAGTTTAAGTGTCACACAATAAAATGGCTTCAAAAATTCAAAAACACTTTTTGATATATGCAATCTTGGATGACTCTCTCTAAATACTTTGAACAACATAGTTTGACTTACCTCCAAATAATTTTTTAGATGTGGCTTGCAGTCTTTGATGCCAATTCTTAACTTTAACATGTCTTTAGCATTGGGTGATACTCTTGAGCTAGAGTTCTAAAACTGTGTAATTTATTCCTTTACATCATTGAATAGCTTCTTATGGAAGGCTCCCACCAAAAGCCCATATTTCATTTTGAAGAGGATCATCAATTCTCTCTCATCTACTAAGTACTCTTCTCAAAGTAGTATGATTTAGGTACAAGTCAAGACAAGTTTGTCTCATATATCTACCCTTTCTCAAATGATGACTTACCAAAGAGGTTGTAATAACCCTTTGAGCAGCTCTCTTACCCTTCTCCCTACTATTTTTCTCAATGCTATTGAAAGCACTGAAAAAATTCTTCACAATAATGATATTTCTTTCTAATTTTTTATTGACATGAATCTTCAATTTGGAAATTATACGCTCATCTTTTGCATCTATAATAAGTGCATAAAAAGTTGACATTGCTCCACTATCTTATTGTTGAAAAACATCTTATATAGTCTTGAAGCCCATAACCGAATGGTTCTTTGTGATCGTTTCCTTTCCAAATTGGTAATAATCATTTCATCAATTTCAATTATCCATTTTGGTGTTCTAGAACCTTTATGTCAATTATAATTAGGAGATATGTAACATTCCTATGAATTGTCATTTTCAACATGGTCAGTCATGCAATTTACATTATGAATTGGTAAAATTTCATTCTCTGAATTTTCAATCCTGGCATTCTCATTATCAATTGGTACATTTTCATTCCCCAATTGTACATATTCATTATCTGACTCTATGATTTCACCTTTGATCAATACATCGTCAACTTGACTCACATTTAACATACCTTGTCTCTTCCTTCGGTGATTTACTTTGTCCCTTTCCCCATATGTTGCAATGTCTTTATTTGATACTTTCCTTTTGCATTTAGCCTTTCGATGACTACTTCTCCCCATTTAGAAAACAATATCTAACACATAATCATACATTATATAACCTTTTTTGATCATATGGGCCCCAAGAAACCATTTTTCTCCAAATCTATGAAAATGCCCCCCAAAAAATGTGATTGTCGGGTTTGTAGTGACAGATAATATTTTAGAAAAAGTATGCCAGTATTTTGGGTAATCGATACGATATCAGATACCAGAAATGGATGGCCAAATTTTTGAGGGAAGTCAAAACTTGGCAAGTGTGTGCAATGTGAACAAATTTATAGATTATTATATATTAGTATTTTATTAAATATAATATTTGTATATAATTATTATTATTAAATTAAATGTAGGAATATATATGATTATTATGATTTTTACTATTATTATATATAATATAGTAATATATATGATTATTATATTATATTATTATGATTTTTACTATTATTATTAAATATAATATAGTAATATATTATTATTATTATTAATATTATTATAACCTATTTGGTTGGTTCGAATGCGTCGAAAGGGGTCATAGGATAACCTATGACCTCTTTCAACACATTTCATGACAACATATGTCCCTAGGACCCCTAGGGACATATTTGGTTGGTTCGAATGTGCCAAAAGGGGTCATAGGATAACCTATGACCTCTTTTGATGCATTTCATGACAACATATGTCCCTAGGGGCCCTGGGACCCCTAAAGACCTATTTGGTCTGTTCGAATGCACCGAAAGGGGTCATAGGATAACCAATGACCCCTTTTGACAACATATGTCCCAAGGGGCCCTAGGACCACTATGGACCTATTTGGTTGGTTTGAATGCATCAAAAAGAGTCATAGGATAACCTATGACCCCCTAGGGACATATGTTGTCATGAAATGCATCGAAAGGGGTCAATGCATTTCATGACAACATATGTCCCTAGGGAGTCATAGATTATCCTACCTATGACCTCTTTCAATGCATTTCATAACAACATATGTCCCTAAGAGCCCTAGGACCCCTAGGGACCAATTTGGTTGGTTCGAATGTGTTAAAAGGGTTCATAAGATAACCTATGACCCCTTTCGATGCATTTCATGGCAACATATGTCCCTAGGGGCCCTAGGACCCCTAGGGACCTATTTTGTTGGTTTGAATGCGTCAAATTATCCTATGACCCCTTTCAACATATTTCATGACAACATATGTCCCTAGGGGCCCTAGGACCCCTAGGGACCTATTTGATTTGTTCAAATGCATCAAAAGGCATCATAGGTTATCCTATGACCCCTTTCAATGCCTTTCATGACAACATATGTCCCTAGGTGCCCTAAGACCCCTAGGGATCTATTTGGTTGGTTCAAATGCACCCCTTTTGACACATTTGAACCAACCAAATAGGTCCTTAAAGGTCCTAGCACCTCTAGGGACATATTTGGTTGGTTCAAATGTGTTGAACTTAAGGGCTCTAGGACCCCTAGGTACCTTTTTGGTTGCTTTGAATGCATCAAACATATATGTCCCTAGGGGCCCTAAGACCCTTAGGGGACTACGTGGTTGGTTCAAATGCATCAAAAGGGGTCATAGGATAATCTATGACCCCTTTTTACACATTTCAAGACAACATATGTCCCTAGGGGTCATAGGACCCCTAGGGACCTATTTGGTTGGTTTGAATGCATCAAAAGGGGTCATAAGTGATGCATTTCATGACAACATATGTCTGTAGGGGCCCTAAGACCCCTAAGGACCTATTTGGTTGGTTCGAATGTGTCAAAATGGGTCATAGGATAACCCATGACCCCTTTCAACACATTTCATGACAACATATGTCCCTAGGGACCCTAGGACCCCCAAGGACCTTTTTGGTTGGTTCAAATGCATCGAAAGGGGTCATAGGATAACCTATGACCCCTTTTGATGCATTTCATGACAACATATGTCCCTAGGGGCCCTAGGACCCCTAGGGACCTATTTGGTTGCTTTGAATGCATTGAAAGGGGTCATAGGATAATCTATGATCCCTTTCAATGCATTTCATAACAACATATGTCCCTAGGGGCCCTAGGGCCCCTAAGAACCTATTTGGTTGGTTCCAATGCATTGAAAGTTGTCAAAAGGGGTCAGAGGATATCCTATGACCCTTTTCGACATATTTCACGACAACATATGTTATTTGGTTGGTTCGAATGCATCAAAAGGGGTCATAGGATAACCTATGACCGCTTTCAACACATTTTATGACAATATTATATTTAATAATAATATAATACTGTATATTTTAATATAATAATAATATATTACTATATACAATAATAATAATCATATAATATTACTATATATATTTAATAATAATTAATATCATATATATTAATATATTATATTTAGTTATAATAATAATCATATTTATTACTATATTATATTCAATAATAATCATAATCATAATCATATATAATAATAATAATGCCCACACTTCCCAAATTTTGGTTTCCCTCCAAAATTTGGGTGGTTTCCCTCCAAATTTTCCAAAATTTGGGCTAGGCTATGAATGTTTGAAACAATTTTGGCCACCATTTTTTGGGTACCCAATTTCATATCAAGTACTCGATCTAGTATCAGGTACTCAATTTGAAATTGGGTACCCGATTAGGCTTGGTATTTACCAAACCTATTTGGTCAACTCAAAAAACATGTTTGAGAAAGGTTTCACTGACATTCAAACCTCAAGTGGCCATCTAACAATATTATTTTCATCGAAATTCAATAGAAAAAAAAATGTTTTTTAATAACACTCTCAAGATTCCATTAATATAATTGCTGTCAAATTCTAAGTTTGATAAGTATTTATTAGTTAATTTTTAATGAAGATGTCTACAAAGTGCTAATTGATATACTAATTGAAAAATAACTATAACTTTCAAACGGTATAACATTTTTGAAATCCAAAAGTTGTGTCACATTTTATGCTTTGCCTAGTATAAGGGAAAAAATTTTTGGTTAAAATTTTCAATTAGTTAAGGTGGTCAGATGCGGAAGTTTTTTTTATTTTAGAAAAGCTATAGTAGAAAATTCATAGTTAATTATTTATTTGGAATAAAAATACCCAAAAATATGCGTCACATCTAGCCATGAGTCTACTTTTTTTCTTTAATTATACTTAAAAATATTATCATTTGATTTTGATTAAGATGGTCAGACATACACATGCTTTTTATTTTTGCCCTAAAATTTTTGTAGTATTGCATTAAAATCCAAAATTTTGACAAATCAAATTATTTTTTCTCTAGATAAGGCCTATTAATTTAGAAATTAGATTCAATTTCCTACTAATTTTTTTTCTTACAACATTTTGATATAAAGCCTATAAATACTTTAAAATTACGTGTCAAGTTAACATAACCTTGATTTGTTGGTGTTTCACTGCCACTTAAGGATATGGTTTGGTTGACCATGATCTTACACATACCCATGTGTAAATAGAACCCTATATTCAATTATAGAAACATAAAAATTTATTTGGGTGACAATATATCAAGTATCTGATATATCGGGTATCTAATTAGGCTTGGTAATTACCAAGCCTAGTTGGTCAACTCAAAAAATGTGATTTTGTCTATTTAGGTGACTTCTAGACTTCAAGGAGGTATCTAATGACTTTTAATCCATTTGAATTTGTTGAAATGAAAAGGGTTTCTTAAGGATGTTCTTAGTTTTGCAATGATATAATTATTGTCAAAATATTAGTTCAATAAGTATTTACTACTTATTTTTAAATGAAGATACCTATAAGGTGTTGATTTACATACTGATTAAAAAACAACTATAACTTTCAAACTATAAAATATTTTTCAAAACCGAAAGATATGTCACATTATATGCTTCACCTAATACAATATAAAAAAATAAAATAAAAAATTGGTAATGTTTTGAGTTAGTTAAGGTGGTTAGGTACAAGCCTTTTTAATTGAAAATATTGTAGTAGAAAATTCATATTTAATTATTTCCTTCGAATAAAAATACCATAAAATATGTGTCACATATGGACATGAGTCTGCTTCTTATATCTAGAATCTTATAAAAATATTATTATTTTATTGTGATAAAGATGCTTAGACATACACCTACTTATTTTTGTCTTGAAACTTTTATAATACTAAATTAAAATATGATTTTTTGACTGGTTCAATTAAATTATTTTCAAATAGAACCTAGTAGTTTAGAAACTACATTTAATTTCCTACAAATTCTATTCTTATGAGTTTTTAACATAAACTTCATACCTAGTTCAAAATTTAATGCCAAGTTGACATAAACCTAATTTATCAATTTTACACTGCTACTTAAGGGTATATTTTGGCCCATCCTAATCCTACACATACCCAACAAGAAAAAGTAATTAGGCTTGATCAAGTATTTCAAGATTATCACATTTGATCCTTATTTCTCTTGTTATCTTATTCAATGCCCTCTTCTTAGAAAGACTCAAGGATTTAATATTAGCAAGTGATCTCAATTTCTCCACATCCATTGTAAGTAAATAATCTATGTTTCTACAAGTAATAATTTCTTTATAGTTTGAACCATCTTTGTGTTTTATCCATAACAATCAAAGCAACTATTCTTGACCCTTCTCCAACTTACGTTGCTTGAAATTTTGTATTGTCAAATCTCAAACATTCTCCAATATCCATTTGTTCAACTTGGTTTGAGCTTTTGATTCATCTTGGTTGCGATATGCATGCAAAAAAATGAATCAAATTAGAGATAGTTAAAGAAATGGAGAAATGGAGAAATATTAATATGCAAATGCATACCTTCTTTTTTCTAGTAATAATATGCCAATGATGCTTCATGATTTTTGTGCTCTCTACTAGGTGACCTTTTTCTTGCAAATTTACTATGCCTTCCTTTATTATGACCCGTCTTCATTCTTTAAAAAAAAAATCATTTGAAAAAATTGTGAAATACAATAAGACTTGCTTCTCTTATAAAATTGTTGTTTAGATTGTTATCTTCTATAATAATGAAATAAAGTGATTTTGATTTTTTTAAAGAAAAAAAAAATCTTAATTTATATTTAAAAAACTATTTTTTAAAAATGGCCAACTAGAGGGATTCAAGTGAGCACCCCTCTGCGAAAAATTGGCCACATCAAATCTTGTCGATTTTTTGCCCAAGTGTTTGCTTAAACCCCCCTTCAAGCAATGGTTTCAAAAATAAAAAAATTGTCTAAAGACATGAAAAAAATTAGAAATTTTGCCCTTCTGAGGACTCTAACAATGACTAAATATTATCATATTCTAAAATTTTAAAAAAATAAGATTTTCATACTTTGAATAAGCTTTCTAATGACCATACTTTTAGTACATATATTATTGTTATCAATTCTTTCTATTTGTAGTTTTATTAAATATAGCTTGTCTAACCAATTTGCAAGCTCTATGTTTGGCACTTCCAGAAAAATAGAAAATTAGAGGAATTTTTTTGAAAAATATATAACCCAGAGATATTTTATTACCTTTCTTTCCAAAAAAGAAACATTGCAGTACGATCTATACAAATTAAGTTATATCAAATCGAATAAATGAATGTCTAAATTACGATTAATGTCACTTCATAAATCATAAAATTTAATATTTTGAACCAAATTGAATGAAACCAAGTGCATCCTATATCTATTGATGTTATAATTCTAACCTTGAAATAATTTTTTCATTATCGTATTTTTAAAAAATGTTATGTTGAACATGATAATTGACACTCTTTAAAAATACAAAATTTTCATATAAATAACTTTTTGAAGGAGAAGGAAAAATGAACTCAAATCAATTCAATTTATATATGTTGAAAAACACTAGTTTATATCATCTTCAAATTATTTAAGATTTTGTAGTAGTACACGTCTAAAAGTGATTTTTTTTTAAAATATTTGTTTTGGTGTCAAAGTTGGCCAAGAAGTGGGAACCAGTACTGACTAAAGATGATGAGTCCTCTTCTACAATTTAGACTACATATAGATCCATGATTGGAAAATTGCTTTACTTGACATAGTCTAGACCTAATATTGCAAATCTTGTTGGTATTATTGCTAGATATCAAATTGAGCTAATGAAATCTCATGGTGCTTATATAAAGAGAATCTTAATCTATTTGAAATAAATAGTTGATTATGGTTTATGATTTTTTAGAGAGAAGAATTTTACACTTTGCACTTATACTAATGTAGATTGGAAAGGAAATGTAGATTATAGAAAATACTAATGGTGAGATGCTTTTTTCAGTTCGATTGTGATGGATTTCATGTCCATGTTGATGTACAATCATTGAAATAAGATCAATAAACTCAATAGAGGGATAGATAGATGATATTATATGTGAGAAGTGTACCTTGCTAATTTAGTTGTAAGCGTTTGTGTGTATGTGCGCCTTTTGTTCTCTATTTTTCACACTTTTAACTAGTAGCAATTTTAGAAGAGTAAATCATCTAGAGTGATTTAGATCCCCACTGAGGTTTTACCTAATGGGTTTCCTCAAGATTAAATCTTGTGTTATCATGTTATGTGTTAAGGATCTTGCATTCATTGTTTATCATTTAGATCAGTTTTTCTTTGAGAGGTTTTATGCATTTAATTTGTTACAATTGATTAACTCCCCTCCCCACCTTCCCCCTTTAGTTGACTTGCCTTCTTTGGCCTAACAATATTCAAATCCAGATGAAAAGATTTACAACTTGGAATATCAATTATAAAATCATACGTCAAAAGGATAAAGCTAAGAGATGACATGATTAATTTCATGTTCAAGTTTAGATATCAAGAAAATTAAATCTTCCTAAATGCAAGACATCGTACAATTAGTTAATTAGCCCATAATTATAGATAATTATCCTATGCTAAAATGTGGTGGCTAATTACATCATAAATATGTAAGTGTGGATGTACACTAAAATATTTAAAGGGTATTAGGGCATTCATCTTTGGATTTGATGTTAAAATATTCATGATACATCATGTTGCTTTATGATTTATTTATATTTTGAATTTATATTTTTTTTAGTGTCAAAATGCAATTGTAAAATATTGAGATCCATTTTGTGACTATTTAAATTATATTTGTAGCATATATTTAACCTCTACCCCAATGGGTCTGACTTATAGACATAGATTTGATCTTTCTTTTTAAGAAAGCAATTAATGCATTTCTAAACAATAATGAAATATTTATCAGATTATTATGAAACATGCCCATGTAAATATGCGATCATCTTTATGTCACGTTGATGTTATACTTTGGAGATAATGCAATGTGTAATGTAGCACATATGCTCTATCCCAATGATAGGTATTTGATCCAATACTAGGCCTCAAAGTGTAAGGAGTCTTTCTAAACAATCATGCTTGATTTGATTAACTCCGCGTAAACGTCAAATGAAACGTTAACAAGATGACAATTACCTACGTAAGAGATGGTCATTGCCACATCTACCAGATACAACGACCAAGCAGAGCATCTTCTACTTTGGAACCCCACTCATAATAAGCAGAGAGATTGTGATAAAAGTTGGTAAGGCGGAAAGGCGTCATATCATATTCTACCAACCAAGCAACACGAGATAACAGTGGCTTGGATTTCAACAGACAGGAAGATCCTTTCAACGACGTTTTACCAACAAAGTTCAAACTGGTGTAAACAGATTCCTTTTCATTCCAAAGCTGCTTTCGCTTACCTACTTTTCCATCTACGTTACCAGTTCCCTTTCCTCTCAACGTCAAAACTCTTTTGTTATGAATATGCAGAGCAGGTGAACCTGTCCCACCTACGCGTTTGAAATGGAAAACAAAGAGTTAACGTTGTCTTGATCTTTTTGACTCGCCTGTCTTAAGTCTTCTAATCAAACACAAATGACGGAGACTGCACGATAACTCCCAAAATGTCGCTCGACGTAGCTTTGAAATTGTCTTCCACAGGTCCCTACCCATTTGTCTTGGTGTTTTTAATGTTTGTTCAAGGCTCATTTTTGACTGCTTCCATTTTTTTAACAGTGTTGATTCTCATAGTTGAATTTCTTTGCAGTTTCTCATAGAATATACTATGTTTTCAGCTTAAACTTTTGGGGGTGTGATTCTATTTCATTTATTTTGTTTTATTTTACTTTTGTTTGGACTCAGATTCATGAATAAAGTCCTGGTTTGTTAGTAAACATAAACTGAAATGTTTCATTTTGTCAAAATTGTTCAAGGAAATGTGTCAAGGAACCTTGCATTTAGTAGGACTATATTCTTAGAACCATTCAAATATACCAACTTAATATAGAATATATTCTTATTGATTCATTATAACCATTCAAATATACCAACTTAACATTGAATAAATTTTATTATATGATTAAGTGTGGTTGAGATTAGAATAAGAAATGAGATTACAATCATACTAAAAAGTTGAAATAAGCAATAATATAACACACATATCAAAAATGAAGAAAAATAAAATAAATAATTACCTCCCTCTCTATCTCTCTCTTGTGTAGACATTACTTGCATATATGTATATTATGTTGACAATATTTTTCAAAATGTAAACAAAGGCAAAAATAAATTAAGGGTGTTGAATTTAATTGGCTAAAACATTGACTTCATAATGTGGAGATATAAGTTTCAATTTCGAAGAGACATTTAATATGGACATTTAAGTTGTGGCTCTTTGCCATAGTTAGCTTCTAGTTGTGGGGAGCTTTCTTGAATAAGTAAATTTCTAAGTTGTGACGCTTAGCCTTTCATTTTCACAAAAGTTTATATTAACTTCTCATAGGCATACTCGTATTATATATATATATATATATATATATATATATATATATATATATATAGAGAGAGAGAGAGAGAGAGAGAGAGAGAGAGAGAGAGATCATACAATTAGGTATACAAAATTAATATGTAGAAATGTAAATTAGTGCTTCAAATAAAAATAAAATATCATTAAGAAAAATTAAAATACTTATGCTTTATTTAAGACTTTAAGATATAGATAGATATATTCAAAATATCTATATCACTCTTTCACTATTGAGAAATATAAGATATCTTTTATGAGTAATATAGAAATAAATGTATATTTTTGAATTATATATTTATATATCAATATATATAGATAGATGATGATTTCTAAAATAAATTTAATATTTATAAAATCATAATTTTTTTAATTTCACTATCTACTGTAAAAAGGTAATAAATCTAGAATAATATTTTCTTTTCTAGGTTTATCTAAATCGCTTTTCTATATTGTTATGTGATTATGTGTTTTTTATAGCTTTTCTTTTAATATTAATTATTATGGTTGTCTTATTTCTCAATACAACATAGTGATTTCTATCAATAATGTAAGAACTTTTAAGATTAAGTGAGGCTACAAATAAGGGACCACACCCCTAGTATGAATGTGCAACAATAATTTGAGAAGTCTAAAATTATGAGCACAATAGCTAAAAAGAGTGTTAGCCTATTAGCATGTCAATCCAACAAATGTAACTTTAGAACTTTTATGTGAATTAGTGTATCGAACATTAGAAGACACCTCCAAATAAAGAACAATGACTACATATAGATGGAAATGGTGTAATATTATGATGTGACACTTAAGATTTGATGTGATTTTCAAATATGAAAATTGTAGTTTCAAAACTATGGGGTTGGCATTTATTGATGTTATAATATAACTATGCAAAACATTGAGTACAAATTTTTTATTTCATTCCTTTTAACAAATAGGTGCAAAGTGATTATGTTAAAGATGGATGATTGAAATGATTTGTGTATGATGTCCTTTTATGCATGTCATATTTATACAATTTTCAATATTTTCTCCATGCAAGACAATGTTGGGATAAGGTGACTCAACCTTACCACAATTTATTGCTTTATTTGTGCTTTCTTGGAAAGTTGCTAAATGAAGCTGGATTCTTCCACAAGAAAAGACTTGGAGTAGAAAAATAGAAAGCTTCTATTTTTTGTTGATTTATTCTCTTATGCTTTGTTTTTATGCAAGGGTTGTGCATAAGAAAGTTTCTAAAATAATTTGTAGATGCATTGAATGTAGATGCTTTAGAAATTGTTTCCTCTTGTATGAAAACTCTATAAATACAAAGCATTTTTGTAGAGAGAGAGAGAGAGAGAGAGAGAGAGATGAGAAGTTATTTGCATAGGGTTATGCTTCTAGATTTTCTCTAGAATGGAGAAAGATGCAAATCTTCATGTGAAGCTGAAAATGTATTGTAACTTGTTGCTAAATAATACATTAGCTTGATGGTTTGGAGGGTGGGGTTTTTTACCTGGAAAGGTTTTCCCCACATATATTTGTGTTCTCTATTATGTTTCATTCTTCTATATCTATGATTGTAGAATAATAATCTATATGTCGTAATGTTGCTGAAATTTATTTAGATTGATCAATTGCAATTACTTTCCTTTAAGGTTTTAATTGTGGGAAATCAACTATGTCTATTTCTGCTTTTATGGCATAGTAGTATGCAGTTGTATTTGCTTATTAGAAGTTGTTCAAGGAAATATTAGATACAAGATGTGCATACTGATCTTAGATGAATATCTGGGGTGCTCTCATTTCCCTTCAATTGGTATTAGAGCTCAGTTTTGTGAATTGCATATTTCTTGCATTTGAAGACTCATAGTGTTTCTAGTTCTGGGTATTTCTTTTGTTAAGATTTCTTAACTTGTAGAACTTGAATTTTTTTTGAAGAAATTGGCTAATAATTAATCCTTTGATGAGTGGGAGTCTTGCAGTTGATTTAGTTTTTTCAGGAGACAAAAGACATTTCTTGAAGGATGGTGAAGACAGAAAAAATAGAGTTGGTCATTTTGAGATGGCATTGATCTAGAGCTCTTGGTTGATAGCAGAATAATTCTTGATGCATGGGTATTTGAAGGTGTCTCTTTTATTACCTAGAATGCATAGAGGTTATGGAGTTGATCATTGGATGATCTGGAAGCTTCTGGATAACCTATCTCTCAAATGTATACACTAGTAGTGGTTGTGGAATTGGTCTACAAGTGGACCTAGAGTTCTAGTACTATATTTTCCTCTTGGATGCTTATACATGCATGACTTGGATTCTTGTTTGTTGGATTTGAGGGGATTATATATTTTCCTTAAAAATTTATGATGATGCTCATTTATGAAAATCCATTATTGGGCATATGCACCAAGTTGTGGTGCCAAAACGGTGACAAGGAAATTTTTTTTTCCTATTTTAAAAAGCACGTATGCACTATAGTGCATACGCGCTTTTTAAAAATAAAAAATATATATGATGGGCTACAAACCCGCAGCCCATCATTTTCATCAACATTTTCTTCTACTCCTACAACGAGCAGCACGTACGCAAGTTGAAGACTCAACATTTGCACCACCATTTGCCAAAATGCCTCCTCGTCGACGAAATCCAAGACCACAAGCGCACCCACGACAACGCCGTAAGTGATATAAACCTAACTTTGCAGTGTTTGATATATTTTTCATATTGTTTTGTAAGATTTTTATATTCTTTTGTAGGTTTTTTGCAAATTTCACTTAGATTTGTTTATTTATTTGAATTTCAATTGATTTTTTATCAGGAAATGTTCATAATCAACCAAAAAATCCACAAGAACATCAAAACCCTCAAGAACCCCAAAACCAAAACCCTCCTCAAGAAGAAGAACAAATTCCACAACCTAAACCAATTGCAAGACCTCCACCAGGCACACAAGAAAATATAAGAAATGAAATAGAGAGAGGCAAAACTGAATTAGAAGGAATCATTGCTCCGTTGAAAGAATCCGGACAAACCAATCCAATGAGGGCTCAATTGGCATCATCCCTCGAATCCATTAACACTCAGATAGCCTCAGTTAGTGGTCAGTTAGATATTTGGCAGGCTAAGAGGGATGAACAAAAAAGATTTTATGCAAATAAATTGTCATATGAAGATGTTAGAAAAAAGGAAATACCAAAAGGTAGTATATGTGCATTATTTAGAAAACCCAGTGAACAAAATACTGTTAGAGAGGGTACTAAACGATTCCCCATCCATTGGTGCATACATGATGCTATTAGAAATAATTTTTGGGATAGATGGTGGATGGTTTTTGATGCCCCTCCTTGCAACAATCACGAGGTCCCCATGTATTTTTTGAAGAAATTATATTGTGAGTTTGTCCTTGGGGAGATCCCCAATTATTTTGATATGTTAGACTCCCAGGGTAGAGGTGGGGGGTCATCATTTGAGAGCCCAGGAGCACGTCGTGACCATAGTGTAGTTAGGGCAGCTGTGGTCCATCCACAGCGTGAGCATGTGATTATTCCTTCAGTTGTGAAGGAACATGTAGAGGCCAGCACTCTAGGGACCATTAATGCTTTGATGCAGACCCTCATCCATTCCATGAGCCCATTAGTTGAGGGGGAGCCTTCTATACGTCGTGGTCACATGTGCACTTCATGTAGATCCCTATGCACATTTGGCACTCATGTCGGAGATGGTGCAGATGATGGGCTTGTCACCGATCAGTTCCTGAATGAGACATTTGGCATTGACACACAGGTAAATTACTAATTTGATCACATTTCATACGTATAGTGAATGCTTAATTAATTAGGATTTATTGACATTGTTCAAAAATTAGGGTCAAAGTGTTCCTGGGCCTAGCAAGGATCCTCCAAGCCCATTTTTTGTCCCTTCGACGAGTCCTGAGGTATGTATCAATTTAATCATTTTAATTAATACATATGTTTATTATGTAATCATATTAAGGATTGACCAAAAAAAAATGCATGTGCATCAGTTCTCCATAGGACCCTCAACCTTTATGACAGACGCAGAGCAGAGACATCATACGAGCTTCACACAGGTATAGTTGTTTCATGTTAATTTAATTTATTTTATTATATTTATTCCATGTTTCATGTTAGATATAACATGTATTGTATGACATGCAGGTCATGATGTCAGACACACCTCCTCATCTGTGACAGTCTGTTGATAGTGGAGTGGCCGCAGTTGTGGCTAGCTCACAGCCACTGACGGAGGTATGAAAGAATTTTCTTCATTTTAGTTGTTGTTTATAATAGTTAATCTCAAAATTTCTAATGTTATTTATAAGTGATTATATTTATTGAATTGTTGTAGGGTCTTGTCACGCCTGATCATCCACGAGCATTTGAGGTGGACTTACAGAGTGACTATTTGTTGGCGGTAAGAAAATAATTGATTTTGTGAGTACATATATTTGATTTCAACGTATAATAAATATTGAGTCATATCTACTTTCTTTGTATTAGTTGGACCTAGAGAAGAGCCTCAACAAGAGGTCAAGTGAGCGTGTCAAGAGGGCCCCGTCATCTCCACTGTCTCCCTCCACACGACGGCAGAGGATGTCGAGAGACTTGTTTCCTTCCCCTCGTGGGAAGGAAAAGATGTAGTTGAGATATTTGATACATATATATAGAGACTTGTTTCCTTCCCCATGTATATATATATAGGCATCTGAGAGACATATTCGATACACATTTGATGTACATATGACATTCTATATTTGATGTATGACATTATTGGTTAATATATGATATGTTTGTTCATATATGACATTATTGGTTATCATAATATATTATGTGTTTGTTAATGTATATGACATTATTGGTTATCATTTTATATTATATGTTTGTTCATGTATGATGTTAAATTAGATATGTTCGTGTATGACATTAAATTAGATATGTGCATGTATGAAATTAAATTCAATTGCTAGAGAGTTTCCATTATGTCTACCAACTAGTAGATGTTCTTTTTTGCTTTATTAGTATTTCTCAAAAATTGCAAAGAAGTTGTTTCTGGTGAATAGTTGTAAACAATTGTGATCATCGACTTCATGCACTCATGGCTTTGGCTGCGAACACTTGTAACTTTGGCTATAAGCATCCATGGCTTTGGCTATGTGCACTAGTGGCTTTGGCTGTGAGCATTTATGGCTTTGGTTGTAGGCACAATATAGCCTTGGCTATAGGTTGTCTTTCTTGCTGCATGTCAAAGTTACCTTCAAGAATATCATTAGTCTAAGATCATTACAATTAAAATACTATGGCATAATACCTTGGAAATAATAGTCTTTAACCCATTACTTTATTTGTTAAAACATCATGTAGTATGTACTGTAGTCCTTGTACTCAAATATGTTTTCAAAAATACTTAGTATGGCAAAGAAATGTCTATGGAAAGCTTGTCAAATAGGATATTGAAGAACTAAATGTCGATAGTCATTAGTACCCATCAATAAGAACACAGACATCTTTCTCAAGCAAGCCATATGACATTAGCAAGTAATTTATAAATTTCCTTTGCAAATAACTAGAAGATGCTATGAATCTTGATACAGAGTTAATCACGAACTCATTATTCCATCCAAGAAGCATATATCACCCTAAGCCAATTAACCGACAGGATAAAAATTAATTCAATTTCAACAAAAATTTTAGTATAACAAGCATCTTAGGAATTCTTACAAGAAGTAACACGATGTTCACAAGAGCATTACAAGTTCTTGTAATGCTATTTCACATATTGTAATCATATTCAGTTTTGAATGGCCATTTGTGTTACAAGCATAAATGTTCTTTAAGGTCTTTTAATTCTAGACATGAATTTTATTATGAAGCTTTTTTATGACAACCCACTCAATGCATATATTGTTGTTCCACATTATGCTAATTTGACTTTCATTGGTTGATTTGGGTCTAGACATGACGTTATTCACTACCTTTTTTATATATTATTTTTTTGTAGTGAGGTTCTGGCCTGAATGAATGTATTAATCATCAAAGTTGTGAACCTTGGTCGAGATCCTTACAAATATATTTTCAAATTGGACCTCAAATAGTTTTCTTAGTCACCCCCTGTACACAGATACTAAAATTGTAGTTAATTACAAAATTAATACTGAATTAACACAAGTTTAATTAAGAAGTATTATGTTCCTCAATAGGCTAGATTATTATTGACCGGGAATCTTTATCTTAGAGCAGTTGGTTTCCTAAATCTTTAGCGCAATGACAATCTTATGGAATGTGGAATTAGGTCTGCTAGCTAAGGAGCGTTATTTAAAAGGTAGAGGAAAGTCAAGACTCACGTGTTTCCAATCAATATAAATGTTTAAATTGTTTCTCTAATTTTTTCTATTTATGATCTTCTTAAAACTTAACCTTCTAAATGCATTGATGGGAAAATAAAGATCTTCTAGGAACTAATAGCTAATCATGTTTAATACTTACAATTCTCTATTTTTATCTAATAATTTAAAAAAGATTCTACAAGTGTTTTCAAAGAGCAACACTTGTCACTAACATCATAAGAAGGAATATCCAAGGAGACTTACCACTGATCCCCCACCACCAAATTCAAGAGAAAACAAAATTCCACTACTAAAGAGATAGTAACAATGATCATCCCTAGTCTCTCCCTTATCACAAAATGATTACCATCAAAATTTGCATTTCCAATTGCGTCATGTGCGTTGAAGCGATAGTAACATTTTCACTCTCTTACCTAATGTCTCCCATTTCTGAAACTCCTGGGGAAGGGCAAGGCCATCTTCTCAGTACTTCAAAATACAACGAGTTCCATTTTTTCACATATTGATAATCGTTGACTTAAAGTATAGTCAAAGTATTGACAGCCCATAGATATGCCCCGTCAAAGATCGCAGCCCTGTGGCATTTAGTGACCCTTAGGAACATTCTGGTTCAGCGTGCCTGAGAATGTTTGAGCACTGAAGGGGACAGGAAGAGGTTGGGGATAAGGTTTACCCAGCCACCCGGAGCTAATGGAGTAGACAGTTTGATCCCACGACGAAAGATGAGAGAGATTTGGTAGTTGGCAACTTTGTACTGGCCAACACTACAAGTTTCAACATCACCTGAGATGGCATTGTAGAATGAAAATGGAATGTGATCTCCAAAAAGTGAGAGAGGTTATTGTAGGTCTCTGCAACATAGTCCTGTAGGAATTGAAATCTCATCCATATCTCGCACGAGCTCCGAGATATGCCCCGTCAAAGATCGCAGCCCTATGGCATTTAGTGACCCTTAGAGACATTCTGGTTCGGCGTGTCTGAGAACATTCGAGCACTGAAGGGGAAAAGACAAGGTTGGGGATAGGGTTTACCCAGCCACCCGGAGCTAATGGAGCAAACAGTTTGATCCCACGAAGAAAGATGAGAGAGATTTGGCAGTTGGCAACTTTGTACTGGCCAACACTACAAGTTTCAGCATCACCCGAGATGGCATTGTAAAATGAAAACGGAATGTGATCTCCAAAAAGTGAGAGAGGTTATTGTAGGTCTCTGCAACACGGTCCTGTAGGAACTATAATTTCATCCATACCTCATACGAGCTCGAAGATATGCCCCATCAAAGATCACAGCCCTATGGCATTTAGTGACCCTTAGGGACATTCTGGTTCAGCGTGCCTGAGAACGTTCGAGCACTGAAGGGGATAGGAAGAGGTTGGGGATAGGGTTTACCCGGCCACCTAGAGCTAATGGAGTAGACAGTTTGATCCCATGACGAAAGATGAGAGAGATTTGGCAGTTGGCAACTTTGTATTGGCCAACACTACAAGTTTCAGCATCACCCGAGATGGCATTGTAGAATGAAAATGGAATGTGATCTCCAAAAAGTGAGAGAGGTTATTGTAGTTCTCTGCAACATGGTCCTGTAGGAATTGGAATCTCATCCATATCTCACACGAGCTTTGAGATATGCCCCGTCAAGGATCACAGCCCTGTGGCATTTAGTGACCCTTAGGGACATTCAGGTTCGGCGTGCCTGAGAACGTTCGAGCACTGAAGGGGACAAGAAGAGGTTGGGAATAGAGTTTACCCGACCACTCGGAGCTAATGGAGCAGACAATTTGATCCCACAACGAAAGATGAGAGAGATTTGGCAGTTGGCAACTTTGTACTGGCCAACACTACAAGTTTTAGCATCACCCGAGATGGCATTGTAGAATGAAAATGGAATGTGATCTCCAAAAAGAGAGAGAGATTATTGTAGGTCTCTGCAACACGGTCCTGTAGGAATTGAAATCTCATCCATATCTCGCATGAGCTCCGAGATATGCCCCGTCAAAGATCGCAGCCCTATGGCATTTAGTGACCCTTAGGGACATTCGGGTTCAGCGTGCCTGAGAACGTTCAAGCACTGAAGGGGATAGGAAGAGGTTGGGGATAGGGTTTACCCGACCACCCAGAGCTAATGGAGTAGACAGTTTGATCCCACAACGAAAGATGAGAGAGATTTGGCAGTTGGCAACTTTGTACTGGCCAACACTACAAGTTTCAGCATCACCCGAGATGGCATTGTAGAATGAAAATGGAATGTGATCTCCAAAAAGAGAGAGAGGTTATTGTAGGTTTCTGAAACATGGTTCTATAGGAATTGGAATCTCATCCATATCTCGCACGAGCTCCGAGATATGCCTCGTCAAAGATCGCAGCCCTGTGGCATTTAGTGACCCTTAGGGACATTCGGGTTCGGCATGCCTGAGAATGTTCAAGCACTGAAGGGGAGAGGAAGAGGTTGGGGATAGGGTTTACCTGGCCACACGGAGCTAATGGAGCAGACAGTTTGATCCCACGACGAAAGATGAGAGAGATTTGGTAGTTGGCAACATTGTACTGGCCAACACTACAAGTTTCAGCATCACCTGAGATGGCATTGTAGAATGAAAACGGAATGTGATCTCCAAAAAGTGAGAGAGGTTATTGTAGGTCTCTACAATATGGTCCTGTAGGAATTGGAATCTCATCCATATCTCATACGAGCTCTGAGATATGCCCCGTCAAAGATTGCATCCCTGTGGCATTTAGTGACCCTTAGGGACATTCGGGTTCGACGTGCCTGAGAACGTTCGAGCACTGAAGGGGATAGGAAGAGGTTGGGGATAGGGTTTACCCAGCCACTCAGAGCTAATGGAGTAGATAGTTTGATCCCACAACAAAAGATTAGAGAGATTTGGCAGTTGGCAACTTTGTACTGGCCAACACTACAAGTTTCAGCATCACCTGAGATGGCATTGTAGAATGAAAATGGAATGTGATCTCCAAAAAGCGAGAGATTTTATTGTAGGTCTCTGCAACATGGTCCTGTAGGAATTGGAATCTCATCCATATCTCACATGAGCTCCGAGATATGCCCCATAAAAGATCATAGCCCTGTGGCATTTAGTGATCCTTAGGGACATTCAGGTTCGGCGTGCCTGAGAACGTTCAAGCATTGAAGGGGATAGGACGAGGTTTGGGATAGGTTTACCTAGCCATGCGGAGCTAAAAAAGTAGACAGTTCGATCCCACGAGGAAAGGTGAGAGAGATTTGGCAGTTGGCAACTTTTTACTAGCCGACATTGCAAGTTTCAGCATCACCCGAGATGGCGTCGTAAAATGAAAACGGAGTGTGATCTCGAAAAAGTGAGAGAGGTTATTGTAGGTCTCCAAAAAGAGTGTTTAAAAATGAAAAAAAAGTAGAGGGTCCTTTGTATGGTTTGGGAGTTTGACCGTTAAAACTAGAAATTGTCCTAGTAGTAAGTGCTGGTAACAGTTTTGAAATTTGATTGTTGAGTGTTGAGAAACCTCAAGTTTGGGATTTTTATTGTTGGTTTGAGTCTATAATAACCATTTCCATCTGAAAAGTTGAGTGTTGAAACCATTTAAGAAGTATTTGCATAGTTTTCCCTAAAATTTGAGTGCATAAAAAGGGGTATGTGATTGCTCCCAAGGTGGATTTAGTGTTTTCTCCAAACAAGAGTTGCATTTTATGTTTGAATTCATATAATATAACCAAAGTGAAGGTGTTTGAACCATTTTGGGGTTCTAGAGATGTTGCAAAGTAAGAGTTCTAGAAAGCCCTAGGGTAAAGGGGCTAGAAAGGAGGGTTTTGTAAAAACCATTGTAAAGTTGATCATGAGACCAAAAAAATAGAATAATCCTTGCATTTGAGTCATTTCTTAAGACTTTTTTGGGTCATGGGAGTTCCAAAAGTCAAGGGATTGTGAGTTGCTTTGTAAATGGCCTCAAACTAGGCCTAGTTGGCAGACTGAAATAGCCAGTTTTGAGTGATATTTTACAAAACAAGTGTAGTTGGTTTTGAAGTATATTTTAGAGTGAGGAAAAGGGTATTTTAATCACCCAATAGTTTAGGAAGTTCTGTGGAAAATTTTTGAGAAAACAACAAATTAGTGACTGGCAAGGGCTAGTTGGAACAAGCCTAGAATAGGCAAAATTGAGAAAGTGTAAGAGATGAGTTGCTGAGAGTGTGCAAGGAGTTGGAACATGTTAGATGAGATGTTTTGAGATGATCCAAGGTGTTGAGGCCATGATATGATTCCAAGGATGAGTTTTGGTACTTGCATAGGGTGTTCCAACCAAGCTACAAATGCATAGGATAGGACCTTGTAAGGTACTTGCAAATTATGGTGGATCGGATCCACAACCCACAAGTAGTGGATCGGAAGAAACAACTACTGTAGATGATGCAAATATTGATGAGTTGTAAAGTGAGGGGGAGGAAATCACTATTGAATCCTTCCTAAAAATCAATGGCTTATTAGATGAACCAATTAACACTTTGTTGAGGAGTTATGGACAAAATATGAAGGAACTAGGTACAATTGCACCTAAAAATACCCAACCAGAAAACCTGAACCAGCTAGTGGACTATTATAGGAGATAAAACCTTGAGCATACAACAAACATTGATATTAGATTAAGCTTGCTAATGCAAGATTCACAACCAGATTGGTTGTAGGAGGTTGTCACAAACCTTGGGTAACCAAATACTTGTGGGGATGAAAATGTTTCCCTTTTAATTCCATCCCCACCACATGTTGACCCCAAGGACGTCATCTAATGCTTTGCAAATGGTGGCAACCATAATGAAATAAATAGTTAACAATTTTTTGATCCCCAAGCCCAAAATGACTATGATGGAGATGTTGATTTTATACATTACATGCCACTAAACAGAAAACAACATAATGGTTTACCCAGTAGATTCCTATAGCTACCAAAGAAAAGGATACAAAATTCTAAGGAACAAGAGAGACTAAGAAGTTATTTGAGGCTAATTCACTTTACATGAAGGAAATATTCTAATATACCTCTTCTCCCATAGCATAAATCACATTCTGATATGTTCAATGCTCTAATCCCTAGATTAGGAAATATTCTTACTTAATAAGTGTAACCCCAAGCATTGTCACCATAGTTGGCAACAAATGGTGAGAGTCCCAATCAACTAGTGAAAAAATGACTAAGTTGATGGAGCTGAATCCTACATTACACACATCTCCTAGTAGTGGACAGGAGGATGTTGGGATTGGGAGCATAGCACCTATTCCCTTTCCCAGTTTTATGGACAATTGATGGGAACTCAAGTAGATGGGAGAAATTCCAATTCTTTTGAAGCGATAAAGTTTTGTGATGTATTTATAATATCTAAGATAGACTTATTTTTTATGTGAACTAAACCATTCTTACATTACTATTTAAATGTATTTGTATTGTTATAATAGTTTGATTGTTGGTCGTGGTGTACTACTAGCATACCTAAAATTTTAATTAATTTTTTTGGTAAATTAAGTCGAGAGATATCTAATTTAAAATATGTAAAGTTTAGAAATATAAATAGTTCATCATAGAGATATTATAGAATTAATTTATTTTAAATAATAGAAATAATCATAACAAATAGATAGAAATAAAAAATAATAATTTTATACAAAAAGTTTTAATTTATTTTAAATAATTAAATAATAGAAACATCATAGAATTAATAATTCAATATAATCATAACAAATAGACACTAAACATACGAAGGTCCAACTAGAATAATGACTTTAAATAACCAAATACCAAAGCCAAACAAAGGAAATGGAACTTTTACCTTAATAAATTACATGAAGAAGGGTGGCTGGCTGTTTGGAAATCTACTTATTTTTCTTCTCTCCCTCCTGTCATCCAAGAGAACATGCAATGAAAGAAAAATATCGTCACAATAAGAAAATATGAAAAATATTGTTCTAGCTTTAAAAAAATTGGAGACATCAAAACATAAAATCTAGATTCTAAACAAATCAAAACATAAAATCTATGATTTAAACTAAATCTCATCACTTACGCATCATAACAATACGGTCCACCTTAGTCATGTGGACAGTCTTGGGGAAGAGGTTGCAACAATGTATTTGGATCCAGTTGATCACTCTTTCTCTCTCTCCCTCTCTCTATATTCAATCTAATGAGCCAACTAGATCTGCTCGACATTTTAATGTCTCAAGTATTGCCTCGTGGTCTGACTCGCGAACTTTCCAAAGATTCTTATTATGTTTTTTTCCACCATATTTTATCAAGTGGACATTTGATGTGACAACAAGATTTGAATAATGAAGAATCTTCCTCTCTGTTTGCCAATCCTCGAATAACCACAAGTTAGGGTTCTTCATAGAATATTGTCTAAGCCATGTGCCGGTTACAACCACCGCACCGACATGGTACTCTAAACCTTCACCATCTATAACTGAGTGATCCAATTTTTGTTTGGCTTGAACACAATGACACAAATAATAATATGTCCCTTCTTCATTGTCTTCAGGTGCAATAATAGCAAAAACATGGCCTGCAGTGACAAATGTACAAAATGCGGTCATTAATTCAAAAAATACTTGTATAAAAGTTATAAAGTTACATATTGAAATTACAAAGATATATAAATATATATATTACCAGGTTGCACTAGATCAAACAAGTGGTCAAAGTCAATAGACGATTCCATCTGTACCATTTTCAGTGCTTGTGGGGGACAATAGGTGTCAATTGGGTCCAAAACCTGTATATCCCATTTGTCCACCCATTCAGTCGACTCACAGTCATCCCAATTTTCCTCTGCACATGATGGACAATAGTATGCCATTTTTCGTGTGTGGATACTCCACGGACCTGCATCAGAGCTTCTAAAAGAGTGCAACTCACTGGATCCTGTTAGTGTGCAACAATGCTGATATGATGCAATGTTAGTATTATCTATCAACCAAAAAAATCTACGAACTGTAGACTCACCTTCCTTACCTGGACCCATTGTAGCGTTACACCACTAGACGATGGATTTTGCATCTGTCAATATTGCTCCATTTTTATAATTTAGTTCTTCATGAGCTAAGGCTCTTTTGATGCATGTGCCTGCACCATCGTGCTCTCCCTTTCCATGACCAGCCTCTGTAAAATTCCACATGTATTGAATTCTACACAACTTGTGCATCCTACTCAACCAATAGAACATCCGTGCATTCTTGAATTGAGATGCACAATTGTTTGACCAAATAATGTGCTGACGATATGTGATGCCCCTGTTAGCCAAATCTCCATAAAATAGTTGAAAACAACCATGTACGAACTCCGTAGAATGTGATCGATCATCGCTGATGTAAAAATGGTACTCCCTCAAAATCTTCCTGTCATCCTCTATACTTGTAGGTGAATGCATGAATGTTATGTGAACAAAAATGGAAACCTGTTGAGAAGTATAATACTTTGCTTGCACCTCATTTTGTGTTTTTAGTGTGTAGTTCTCTACAAAATCTAAAACCGAAATAATGGTCTCCAGTGGAAACGTATCCTTGCACAACTTGAATTGCAAATCCAGCCATCGAGCTCTATGGGTATGCCTTGCATACTCTTAAATAATGTTTTCACGAAAAATCTTCATGAACTCATACACTGGAATCTTTTCAATGACTAAATCACATCTTTTACCATGCTTCCCATCTTTTAGAGCATATGTCACTATCTTAAATTTTTTGTAATCTACTATTTCATTTCCAATTGCATGTGTACTATCC
This sequence comes from Cupressus sempervirens, assembly GCA_028749045.1. Lineage (NCBI taxonomy): Eukaryota > Viridiplantae > Streptophyta > Pinopsida > Cupressales > Cupressaceae > Cupressus > Cupressus sempervirens. The sequence goes on along the minus strand of CM053792.1, from coordinate 173,891,904 downwards.
ATATGTTGACAAGTTGATAAAAGTTGCAAAGAACCACAAAATAAGCACGTACCATCCAAGTATGATGTCTTGTAAAATTGTTGGCCGTCCTTTATTTCACATTAAATGTTGGATATGAATTCCCTTGAAGATCTTGGTGGCTCATTTATGTCACAATCCTGCAAAACAAACTGAGAATGCAAAATTATGCATATATGCCTAAAAACATCAAAATGGTTAGAAAATTCAATATGTATCGTACAACAACAAGTTGTGCGTGTGTGATTTATCTTCACATAAAAAGGTTTACCCATCTCAAAAAATCTTTGACTTATTCGAATTTGAGGATACATACCAATAAATTTTGCAAAAAATTGTGTCTGAGTTGTGTCCAAAAAATGTTTCGCATGTGGCTCACGATTTTGGCTACCAATCCTCCTTCTTACAACATATCTTTGATTAGGGGGAACAAATGTGTTATTTTTCCAAAAATCTTTGATCAATGATTTCAAGGCTTCACTAATTTCTTTATCCTAATGTCCATAACTCATTTTTTGTTAGATCTTCCAATCTCTCACGCCTTAGCATGGCTCTCCTTAGAGTACCTCTACCAATTTTTAATGTTTTTCTTGTCTTTCTCATGTGTCAAGATTTCTTCATTTGGCTACTTACTATTGTCGATGTAAGTACTCGTCTTGCGATATTACTATCTTTGGTGCGTGATTTAGAACCCACTTTGTCATAAGCATTCATTAGATTCTTTACAATGTTTTTTTCATTTGAATCATCCATCGTTCTTAGCCCAAGAATCTTCATGATAGGCCTAAATTTTAAATTCCTCATCATTTCAACAAATAATTGGCATTGACCTGTAATATTTAATTCATCAAAAAATAATCTCCACATACGATTAACTTTTCTTTGACAAGTACGCTTGCTAATCTTGTCAGGCATTGATTTCAAAATGTTACTATCAATATCAATCAAATATTTTGGTCTTCTAAAACGAATTCTAGAAGGTGTTATAATCTCTTCAATTCTCTCAACATTTTGAACATCAACATAAGGTTGAGTGTATTGCGTACCTTGAATCGAAGATGATGTGCCTTGGCAATAAGATGCAAAAGATGGAATATCACCTACTTGATGTGTTGATGTTGTGCCTTCAACATGACATGATGGAGTGTGTATATCGTCAGATCTACAAATCGGTGTCTCTTCAACATGAGAGGACGATATGACTTCAACATTGGAAGATGGTGTAGCGGATGATATGACTCCAACATTAGAAGATGGTGTAGCTTCACAATTCAATTGTCTTCTTGAGCATAACAGTCTCATTCGTTCTCTTTGTCTTTCCAATTCTTCCTCTTTGTTTCTTGGTATCGATGGTTCTTGATCCTCTTCGAAAGTCAATTCTTCATTATTGCTTTGCAATTTTCTTTGCTCACGTAGTAATTTCATTTTATCTCTTTTAATTGCCAAATCTCTCTCCCTATCTTCATTTGTTTGATTTTTTGGTTTCTTCCTTGGCATGATGATGATTTCTACATGTCAAATTATTCAAATATTTGAATTACTTAAAATGTGTAAATTAAAAATTATTCAAATACATATAAAAATTATAATTATTTGAATGAATACACAAAATATATATAAAACAACTTGTCAAGTTTCTAACCATTTCGAAATAACATTTCATTGAAACATACAAATTTCAATGAATTCACTATATATTAAACAACATGTCAAATTATAATCAAATTTGTATCTATATATCAACAAACAATATTTAAAATAGATTGCACTAACCTTTTCTATACAAGGAATATTCAAAAAGTCTTCAAATCGTGTATCCAATGATTGAATTTGGTGTTTGCTAGCTTCCAAAAGTGTTTGCCACCTTGAAATAGTGTTTGTTAGCTTGAAATAGTGTTTGCCACCTTGAAAGAGTGTTTGTTGTGTTGAAACCCACAATTTCTGTCAAGATAACAGAGTGCAGAATAGAACAAAAGCAGAGAATGAATGAAATGGGCCCCAAAGTTATTTTTTGACCGTTTTTAGGTGATTTCACATAGCGCATATGCACTATGTGATAACACATCACTCTCCACCCTCCCTACTCTCTCTCTCTTCCTACTTTCTCTCCCCTCTCCCATCCTCTACACACTCTCTCTCTCCCCTCTCCCATCCTTTACTCTCTCTCACTCTCCCTCTCCCACTGCCTAGTCTCTCTATCTCTCTCACCCTCTCTCCTCTCCCATCTCCTACTCTTTAGATCTCTCACACAAACTCCCATCCTCCCTCTCCCACTTCTTACTCCCTCTCTCTCTCCCCCATCTCCATACTCTCTCTCACACTCTCACATCTGCTACTCTCTCTCTCCCATCCCCTAAACTCTCTCTTTTACAGATACACACTCCCATCCCCCTCTCTCTCTCCTCTCCCATCCCCTACTCTCTAATCTCTCTCTCCCATCCCCTACTCTCTCTCACACACTCTCTCCCATCCCCTACTCTCACTCTCTCTCTCTCTCTCTCTCCCATCCCATTCTCTCTCTCTACCACCTCCTACTCTCTCACACACTCTCTCCCATCCCCTACTCTCTCTTACACACACTCCCATCTGCCCCTCTCTCCCATCCGCTACTCTCTCTCTCTTGGGCTGCTCTCTCTCTCTCCCCTCTCCCACCACCTACTATCTCTCTCTCTCTCCCTCTCTACTCTCTCTCTCCCATCCCCTACTCTTGCTCTCTCTCTCTCCAATCCCCAACTCTCTCTCACACTCTCTCCCATCCCCAACTCTCTCTCACACTCTCTCTCATCCTTTCACTCTGTCTCTCTCATCTTGTACTCTCTCTCTCTCTCTCTCAGCCACCTCCTACTCTCTCTCACACTCTTTCCCATCATTTCACTCTGTCTCTCCCATCTCATACTCTCTCTTTGCCACCCCCTACTCTCTCTCACACTCTCACACTCTCTCCTATCCCCTACTCTCTCTCTTTCACACACACACACACACACTCCCATCCCCCCTCTCTCTTCCTCTCCCATCCCTCTCTCTCCTCCTCTCCCACTCCCTCTCCCAGGTCACCTACTATCTCTCTCTCTCAAGTTCTCTCTCTCCCTCTCTACTCTCTCTCTCCCATCCCCTACTCTTACTCTCTCTCTCTCTCTCCCATTCCCAACTCTCTCTGACACTCTCTCCCATCCCCTACTCTCTCTCACACTCTCTCCCATCCTTTCACTCTGTCTCTGCCATCCCGTACTCTCTCTCACTCTCTCCCATCCTTTCACTCTATCTTTCCCATCCTTTCACTCTGTCTCTCCCATCTCATACTCTCTCTTTGCCACCCCTTACTCTCTCTCACACTCTCACACTCTCTCCCATCCCCTACTCTCTCTCTTTCACAGACACACACACTCTTATCCCCCCACTCTCTTCTCTCCCATCCCCTAGTCTCTATATCTGTCACGCACACTCCCATCCCCCCTATCTCTCTCCCTCTCCCTCTCCTACCGCCTACTAGATCTCTCTCTCTCAAGTTCTCTCTCTCCCTCTCTACTCTCTCTCTCTCTCTCTCCCATCCCATCCCTTACTCTCACTCTCTCTCTCTCTCTCCCATCCCCTACTCTCTCTCACACTCCCATCCCCTAATCTCACTCTCTCTCCCATCTTGTACAAGCTCTCTCCGCCACCACCTACTCTCTCTCTCTCACTCTCACACTCTCTCCCATCCCCTACTCTGTCTCTCTTACACACATTCCCATTCCCCCCCTCTCTCTCTCCCTCTCCCACTCCCTCTCCCACTGCCTACTTTCTCTCCCCCATCCCCTACTCTCTCTCTCCCCTCTCCCATCCCCTACTCTCTCTCTTTCATAGACACACACTCTCATCCCCCCCTCTCTCTCTCCTCTCCCATCCCCTACTCTCTAGATTTGTCACACACACTCCCATCCCCCCTCTCTCTCTCCCTCTCCCACTCCCTCTTGCACCACCTACTATATCTCTCTCTCTCAAGTACTCTCTTTCCCTCTTTACTTTCTCTCTCCCATCCCCTACTCTCACTCTCTCTCTTCCATCCCCTACTCTCTCTCACACTCTCTCCCATCCCCTACTCTCTCTCTCTCTCTCTCTCTCTCTCTCTCTCTCTCTCTCTCACCCCCATCCTGTACAAGCTCTCTCTACCACCCCCTACTCTCTCTCAAACTCTCACACTCTCTCCCATCCCCTACTCTATCTCTCTTAAATACACATTCCCATTCCCCCCCTCTCTCTCTCTCACACACACTCCCTCTCCCATTGCCTATGCTCTCCCATCCCCAACTCTATCTCTCTTACACACTTCCATTCCCCCTCTCTCTCTCTCCCTCCCACTCCCTCTCCCATCACCTACTATCTCTCTCTCTCTCTCACTCTCTCCCTCTCTCTCCCATACCCTACTCTCACTCTCTCTCTTTGCCACCCCTACTCTCTCTCACACTCTCACACTCTCTCCCATCCCCTATAAGGAAACTTGGCAATAAAGAATATAACCATTTCCACATAACCCATAATAGATCTGAAATAAACATGAAATTAAAATCCACATGCAAGAGAATAGACAACATACCCACAAAATTGTGACACAAGATATACCCTGGGAAACCCTCATTGAGGGAAAAACCCAGCCTCGAAAAGCATCCATCACCATGTATTATTCAACAAAAATACCATTGCCATACAACCATGGAAGCCTTCATGGCCATAGCCACAACCGAGCAAACTATGTGAACAAGCATGAATCCACACATCCCATGCCATGCTTCTAACCTTCACAAATGCTCCCTTGGCTAACCTGTCAAGCCTTGTCCCGCTCGACTCTTGCCTTTTGTCTTCTCCTTGTCACTCTCTCTCTCTACAACAACTACCCTTGTGGCTGCTTATATAGTAGCAAGTCCCACAAAACCACTTAGTGGTATTACATAAACCATGTGCTACCTAACCCACCGACCCCACATTTAATATTGGGCATTTAATTCTTTTCCCCAATATTAAATAATTACATGAAATATTATCACAATGTTACAATACAACTCATCAAGAATATTTCATGGGAATCTTTACATGTTGCACGTCCATCTAGGCACAACATTACATAATAAAATAAAATAATAAAATAACAATATTATGCAATGTGTGCAACACCCATTATCTCAACAATCTCCCACTTGTTGTATACATTGCATAGGGTCAATCTGTAGCCACATAAATGAACAAGGGAACAATCCCTCCTAGCACATCCACCATCATGGATCAAAATGCACCAAGTGGTCCATCCTGGTACCCGCAACAAAATCAAATTATCCAGCATCTCGAACATGAATGATCTCACCTCCTATTATGCCACTCCCACTGGACATACATAGAAGCCATCCAAAGAGAAAAAACCTCCCAACCTGTTGCATTAGAAGATCATAAAATCTTGTACCAACTGAAATTCCAAGCACAAAAAACTTGATCCAAAGGTAATCACATGTATCCGTAGTTGTCAAAATATCCATAGCTGAAATAGCACCCACAGCAAAGTGCCAAACTCATACAACTATCCATACCTCAAAGGTATAACAAGTGAATCTCATATCACCGACATATCCAATCTGCAACCTGCAATCACAAGCCTCAAGAGCAATACCTGCCACATATATACCAAGAAGCTCCCACTACAGAAGATAATTTCAAATCTATAACCAATCCACTCAACACATCTCAAAGAAGTGAATCCATGTAGTATCAAGGACATCCACAATACATCAACTAATAACCTGCAAGAACAAATCTCATAACAAGTCTCCAATGCTCTCCCAAGTTCACCACAACCAACAAAGGAAAGAGATAAAGAAATAACCATGTCATCTCTCACATGACATACATGAGCACAAACTAGTGATCACAATCTCCAACCAATCTCAAATCCAATGTAGGCAAAACTGAATATCCAAGAAGATAACCAAGACCAGAGAAACCATGCAAATCATAACATGTATCATGTCCTTCTACACACACCTCTAGATGTAAACTGTGCAAGTATGATCTCCTCCATAAAACCCCAACAAGAAGCCTCAACAACACCCAAACCATACCATATAACTAATCATGGATGTAAGCCTCTCACAAGAAGATCAAACTCAATAAAATCATTCCTAAACCAAGGAATAACCATTCCTAATCCAAGGAAAATGCCCAATATAAAACCATCTCCCAAATTCAACCAGCATAACAACATATGCACATGGAGATAACCAATGCTAAACCATCTCTCAAATGAACCCTCTAGAACTAACTCATGTACCATAGCTCAAGATCCATATCCATGAAAGACAAGCATAAATATAATGCGACTGAGAGAAAGAATGGGCTATACCTCTCAAGTAGCAAACCGCCGAGTAGACCAAGAGTGGGGAATGAGAATGCTCATCAAGATACCAAAGTCTCCAACCAAGACTCATCTAAGAACAATCTCCTCTCAAGTCCATATCAGGTGACTGCCCCTCGGACTTCTTGCTGAAACCATCAATCGTCCCAACAAATACTTCTCTAATCCAAGAGAAATCAGCATCACCACTGTCTCTAAGTATCCATGAGCACCTATAACCAATCAATCTATGCCAACTCCAAATGCAACATAGCAATAACATGAAGTATCCAGCTTATGATCAGTGTACTCAATACTAAGAAACTAAACCAAGATCAATGTCCAAGTTCCAACCATGGCCTCAAGAACATAAACATGACAACATGATCTTACCATCTCAACTAAAGAGATAACATGCTCCATACGAACACACCATAACATGTCACAACTCTAAACGCGTATCAAGAGTATACCATGACATAATAATGAAACCATCCTCATACTAAGGATAACATGCCAAATAAAAGCATAAACCACACCTTTTCCAAGAACCCTATGAGTCCTCAAGATGCAACCATCTCCACACACCATGAAGAAAAAACCATCTCCACATACCAGGAAGAACCATCTCCACACACCATGAAGATAACCAAGAACTCCATGAGTCCTCAAGATCTATCCATCTTCAAACACCATGAAGATAACAAGTGCACCATGCAAATGTCAAAGACACTTCTGCAGGAACATGATCTAAGACAAACCTCCAACATCTGCAAACACTCAATAAATATATCAATGCCAACAACTCCCACTCAACCGTGGTACCAAGTCACCAATGGTATCATAAAATTCATCTTCTCCAAACCAAGAAGATATAAACTAAACCAAGAACTAATCCTGCACTGTCACCCCATCACTGTCACAAGCTCCCACTAAACCGTGTATCCAAGCTATCCATGGCATCATGATGAAAAACCATCCTCTAACCATGAGAATCAACCAAGGCATAAAACCATCAAAGAACTCAAAGTGCACATCATGAGTTCCTCAAAAGAAATTAAATAACCATGATCCTCAACCAAGAAGATATACCACCATAACTGAATCAAAAATCCAAGCTAATGAACATCAAGGATGTACCTGTATATCCAATCATGTCATGCCAAAATCCATGACACCATGATCACATCCATGAACCGAGCATCTGGCTCTCAAAGTGTCCAACCTGTTAGCATAGTCAACCACAATCCTCCACCATGACTGTCCCTGGTAACAACATCTCATCCCTTCTACATGAAGAAAATAGTAAATCATGTGACTTAGGGCATAGACAACCCAAATCCAAACCACCAATCTGAATATGCATCAATAACGAAAGATCAATGGGCAAAGACAACCCATAACCAAGCTATAAATGCAACCTGTAAGTATAGACCGCTTACAACACTGCACAACTTGTAGACCCAACAAGTCATCATGCATATCCAAACCAAACACTGATAACCATATCATCATGAGACCAATCTGAAATATGAACTGAGTATACAATGACATCAAATCTTAAATTTCCAATGTCATAAACTCACAATGTTACCATAGTCAAAATATACCTATAACCTATTCAGATCAATATATCAACAAATAAATCATGCCAAACCTGCACCAAATCTAAACCAATTTGTAGAGCTCTCTAAGAGCTTTTCGTTGACTACTCGAAGTCCAAAATCCGACTCCGTATGCCCAAGTTATGCCCTAATCCGTGCTCAAAATAAATAACATCTGACTTTAGGGCTCTTAAAACCTGACAAAATTTCAAAATCATAGAACCAAACCTAACCATCTTATAGTGCTTTGAATTAGCTTTCCAACGCCTATAAGAACTCTAAAATCTGATATTCTGAGAGAAAGTTATGGCCATTTTACTAAGACAGTCTTTTTACCATTTTCAGTGCGATTTTTCATTTTTAATTTTTTCAGTGACGAAATTCCGACGGGACTAAATTTGACGGCCATCATGGGCTGAAACTAAAAAACTCTTTCATTTCCTTTGAACATGGCCAAACTAGGGCATATTATATATCAAAATTTATGAAAATGTCGACCTGGATCCAATGGTGAGGTCTTTTTTTACCCAGGAGGTCATTTCTGCATGCTACCCCCCCAAAACCCTCATTTAAATGAAACATCCAAAAAAATCCTTTTCTCCAACAATTTCACATGCCCAAAATATTTTAACATCCCATCATAACAGCAAACCCAAAACCCTTAGATCTGCAATAAATCATTCATATATCTTGCCCTTTTCTTTTATCCTCTCATGCATTCCCATGGATTCAATCTAGGGTTACAAATAATAAAACCATAGCTCTGATACCACTTGTAAGGAAACTTGGCAATAAAGAATATAACCATTTCCACATAACCCATAATAGATCTGAAATAAACATGAAATTAAAATCCACATGCAAGAGAATAGACAACATACCCACAAAATTGTGACACAAGATATACCCTGGGAAACCCTCATTGAGGGAAAAACCTAGCCTCCAAAAGCATCCATCACCATGTATTATTCAACAAAAATACCATTGCCATACAACCATGGAAGCTTTCATGGCCATAGCCACAACCGAGCAAACTATGTGAACAAGCATGAATCCACACATCCCATGCCATGCTTCTAACCTTCACAAATGCTCCCTTGGCTAACCTGTCAAGCCTTGTCCCGCTCAACTCTTGCCTTTTGTCTTCTCCTTGTCGCTCTCTCTCTCTACAACAACTACCCTTGTGGCTGCTTATATAGTAGCAAGTCCCACAAAACCACTTAGTGGTATTACATAAACCATGTGCTAAAACCATGTGCTACCTAACCCACTGACCCCAAATTTAATATTGGGCATTTAATTCTTTTCTCCAATATTAAATAATTACATGAAATATTATCACAATGTTACAATACAACTCATCAAGAATATTTCATGGGAATCTTTACATGTTGCACGTCCATCTAGGCACAACATTACATAATAAAATAACAATATTATGCAATGTGTGCAACACCCATTATCTCAACATCCCCTACTTTCTCTCTTACACACACTTCCATCCCCCCTCTCTCTCCCTCTCCCACTCCCTCTGCCATTGCCTAATCTCTTTCTCTTCGATCCACCCTCTCTCTCCCTCTCCCACTCCCTCTGCCATTGCCTACTCTCTTTCTATCACATCCCCTACTCTCTCTATCTCTCTCTCCCCTCTCTCATTACCTACTCTCTCTCTTTCACACACACCCATCCCCCCTCTCTCCTCTCCCATCCTCTACTTTTTCTCTCACTCGCTCTCCCTCTCCCACTGCCTACTCTCTCTCTCTCTCTCTCTCTCTCTCTCTCTCTCTCTCTCTCTCTCTGCTACCCCCTACCCTCTCTCACATTTTCACACACTCTCTCTTTCTCTCTTACACACATTTCCACCCCCCCCTCTCTCTCTCCCTCTCCCACTCCCTCTCCCATCGCCTACTCTCTCTTCCATCCCCTACTCTCTCTCAAGCTACTCTATCTTCTCCCTCTCCCATTCCCTACTCTCTCTCTTTCACACACATGCACTCCCATCCTCCTCTCTCTCGCTCTTCCTCTCCCACTCTGTCTCCCACCACCTACTCTCTCTCTCCCCCATCCCCTACTCTCAATCTCTCTCTCCCAACTTGTACTCTCTCTCACACTTCCTCTCTCTCCCATCCCCTACTTTCAATCTCTCTCCCCCATCCTGTACTCTCTCTTTGCCACCTCTACTCTCTCTCTCACACTTCCTCTCTCTTGCATCGTGTACTCTCTTTGCCACCCCTACTCTCTCACATTTCCTCTATCTCCCATCCTATACTCTCTCTGCCACCCCTACTCTTTCTCACTTCCTCTCTCCCCTCTCCCATCCCCTACTTTCTCTCTATCTCTCTCACACACACAAATAGCCATTCCCTCGCCCCACCCCCTAGCTCTCTTTTGGTTTTGGTTTGCAATTTAGGTCTCTATAGCGCGTGCGCACTATAGCGCATGCGCACTGAATTCAATAGCATTTTAATAGCGCGTGCGCGCTATAGGGCACATGCGCTATTCAAAGATTTGCATTAAAACGAAGCCTAAGGCTTGGTTTTGCCTTGGAGATCCAACCCAAAGGTTTGGAGTTTATAAATAGGTCTAAGACGTGTTTTCGAGCAAACATACAAAAAATGATTGATTTTTCTTGTGTGCTCCCCTTCAAGATTCCTCGTGGTTGGGTATCGATAAGATCAGGTTACATAACATTATAGGTCTCTTTGTTAGCTATCTAACCATATAATTTATTTTTAATTTGAACTATTTTAAGTCTTTCATCTATAATTTCTTTTGAATGTATGTTCATTTTTTGTCAAAAACCACCATGTACTAATTGGGCTGTAGATTTTAGCTCATTCATCAAATTTTGTAACAACTTAGTTTTTTAGAAACTAGACTCCATTCTACACACTTTGAAAAAAAAAAGTTTTGATTTTAGATTAGTTTTCAATCATTTCTAGGGGGAGCACACAGATATTTCACATTTTTGGGATGGGTCTAATTAAAAAATTCATTAAAAAAAAATACACATTATAAAATTAACTTAAAAATCTGAGATAAACTACATAGTGTTAGGTAACTTTTGACCAGAGCGATTAAAGAATTTCAAAAAAAAAGTTAAAATTTTAGGGGGGCCACACTTTGTACTATGTTATGTTTTTTTGGAATAAATAGTACCACTTTCTGTGGCCCCCTTTTTTGAGGACCTAAAACTAAACCATTTTGAAAAAAAATTAATAGTTTAGAAACTAGATTCAAAGGACTACGACTTTTGTTTTTATCATATCTTAAAATTTTGAGCGTAACTATCTTCAAATTCTTGTTGAAGTCCAAAATTTGCTGATTTCAGGAAAAAGGTGTCCACTTATACCCCCCTTTTGGCACCACAACTTTGTGCACTTACCCTATTCTGGGTTCAATTATTTGGTGTTTTTTCAGACTTTTGAGTCTTTCAAATGAGAAGTGGGTGTGGATGTGCATGGGTGTTCTTAAACAGAATGTTTTTGCAAGTTTTGCATGCTGAAATAAAAAACTTGCAGTTTTTTATGGATCTACTAATGAGTTATTTTCTTTACTCTTGTTCCTTGAGAGTGGTACTAGATGAGATAGTTGTAGTTCTACATGCATGCATTCTTTGTGCATGGTGAGAGGAGGTGTTTTTCTTTCTCTACATGGAGATGTTGGTACATGAGTCGTCACTCAACATTTCTGTGGTGATGCTTTGTTGCATTCCTGGATTATGGTGCTTGATGTGGACATGATTGGAAAATCAAATTTGTGGTTGTTCTAGTGTTTGAGTCATGTTGTCTACATGATTATTATATTTGATCTCATTTGTACATGTCACTAATGTGATAGTGGGTTTGCATGTTGCAATGATTGGATGTACAAGTTACGCAGTCAGGTGGGTAGGCCACCCATTTAATTATAGTGGGATAACTTGGATGTGGACTATCTATATCCGCTAGATTTGATTCAGTGTTGTTGTTGACTTGTTATATGGCCTTGTTTGTGGTCACTTGTGCATGTGTGGTTGCTTTGGAATGAGAGGATGGATGATATTTGAGTACTCGGATAGTCAATTATGGAGTCCTATAGCATGATGAATTTCCTCATTATGGAGATCTTGGTTTCACTCAGTGTGATGTGTGGGCCTAGATGATTTTTAGATTTGGAGGATGGTGTGTCATATTCTTAGATAGCTTGGTATCATGTCTCAGTGGGAACTTTAGCAGTGGCTATATTTTTCAATCATATGGTGATGGATCATATTCTTTAGTGTTGTAAATGTTGGAGGATGCCTTAGATCCTGTTGCTATAGAAGGGTCCTTCACATTTGTTGGTTCACTAGTTGGAGATGGTATCTTCATGTGATTGGAGATGTTGACATCGTTAGGATTCAAGGGGTCCTTGGTAGAGATGTTTTTTATGCTTTTATTTGATATGTCATCATGGTGGCTTTTATGTCATGGTTTTCTCTTTATTACTAGTTTAGAGTTGTGACATGATGCAGTTATTTGATATGATCACATAAAGCATGTTATCTCTTTAGAGGAGATGGTTTAGATCATGATGTCATGTTTATGTTCCTAATTCCATTGTTGGAGCTTTGACATTGATCTTGGTTTAGTTTCTTCGTATTGAGTACTTTGATCATTTGCTTGATACTTCATGAAAGTGTTATGTTGCAATGGAGTTTTGCATGGAGTGATTGATTACATGTTCTTGTGGATACTTGGAGATTAAGGTGAGGCTAGAGTTCTCTTGAGATGAGAGACATGTTTTTGAGATGTATACTCTTGATGAGATTTCAATAGAAAATTTAAGGAGCCTAAACCCTTGTTGGACGTTAATTTAATAGAGACCTATGAGGATATTGTTCATGGATAAGTCATAGGGTGACTTGCATATCTTGGAGGAGCATTCTCATTCCCCATTCTTGGTCTAATCGAAGGTTTATCACTTGAGAGGTATTGCCCAATGTTACTTTTAGGTACTTTATCTTTTCTTTCATATTCATGGATCTTGAGTTGTAGTTAGATGATTCTGGAGTATTCATTGTGGGAGATGGATAGCATAACTTGCATATCTTGGAGGAGCATTCTCATTCCCTTCTCTTGGTGTACTTGGTAGTTTATCACTTGAGAGGTATTGCCCAATGTTACTTTTAGGTGCTTTATCTTTTCTTTCATATTCATGGATCTTGAGTTACAGTTAGATGATTCTGGAGGATTCATTGTGAGAGATGGATAACATGGTTATCTCCTGTAGGTTTATTTTCATTTATGATGACAATAGGAGATGGTAGTGGGCTGATTTCTTGAAATGGGAAATCGAGTTATTTGATCTTCTTTGAGAGGCTTACATCCATGTAGATTCATGATATCATGTTATGTTTGAACTCTTGAGGTTGAACAATTTTGGATGTTGTTGTGGCTTTTCTCTTGGGGTTGTGAAAGAGATCATACTTGGCATAGTTGACATTTAGAAGTGTTTGTAGAAGGACATTCTGCATGCTTATGATTTGTAGTTTCTTTCTATGGTCTTGGTTATCTTCTTGGATGTTTTGGTTCACATAACATTATTTTCGAGATCTGCTGGAGCTATGGTGGTCACTCTTTTGTGGTCATTTGTTATCACTTGTACTTCATTGTTTTTTGTGATGACAAGGTGGTTCATTTATCTCTTTTCTTTGTTGGATGTGGAGAACATGAGGAAGTTGTGGAGACTGGATGAGAGAGATGTTTCTTGCAATATTTTCACTACAGGATTTGCATGTCTTTGTGGATGTCCTTGGTACTACATGGTTGCACTTTTTTTTTGTTTTTATCAGTAGACTCGGTATGCTTTTGATTTTTTAGATTTGGCATTACCCATGCCATGGGAGTTCTTGTATGTGTTTGGTCTTCATTGCCTGGTTTGCACATAGAGCTTGAGGTTGCATTTTATGGGTTGGTTATGTTGTTGGCATGAATTTTCTGATGTTGGATACCTTTGAGGTATGGGTGATTGGATGGGTTAGCATTTACTATGGATGTTATTTCCAATCTCGTGGGTTTATCAAATGGATTGGACAAATCAATTTGGTTGTTGTTTTGGCTGATGTTTTATCTTATTCTCTAGAGGATGACTTCATGGTTTTGTTGGGCTAAGAAGTTGATGTTTTTGATGCTTCTATGTAGCTCATGAGCATAGTGAAGTGGTGGCAATGTTATGTAGCTTTTGTTATCACTAGGATCTTATGCTTGTGTTATTTGGACAGGTGTCTAGTTGGAGCACGAGAGCATGCGTTAAGATTTATGTGGTTTCATGAATGGTTGTGATGATATAGTTTCATCAGTTTAAATCTTGTAAGGTCTTTGTCAAGTGGGAGATTGTTGGGATAAGGTGACTCAACATTACCACAATTTATTGCTTTATTTGTGCTTTCTTGGAAAGTTGCTAAATGAAGTTGGATTCTTCCACAAGAAAAGACTTGGAGCAGAAAAATAGAAATCTTCTATTTTTTGGTGATTTATTCTCTTTTGCTTTGTTTTTATGCAAGGATTGTGCATAAGGAAGTTTCTAAAATAATTTGTAGATGCGTTGAATGTAGATGCTTTAGAAACTATTTCCTCTTGTGTGAAAACTCTAGAAGTACAAAGCATTATTGTAGAGAATTAAGAGAAAGAGATGCAAAGTTATTTGCATAGGGTTATGCTGTCAGATTTTCTCTAGAATGGAGCATGATGTAAATCTTCATGTGAAGGCTGAAAATGTATTGTAACTTGTTGTTGAATAATACATTAGCTTGATGGTTTGGAGGGTGGGTTTTTTTTACCTAGAAAGGTTTTCCCCACATATATTTGTGTTATCTATTTTGTCTCATTCTTCTAGTTCTATGATTGTAGAATAATAATATATATGGCATAATGTTGTTGAAATTTATTTAGTAGTTCTATGGTTGTAGAATAATAATATATATGTCGTAATGTTGTTGAAATTTATTTAGATCAATAAATTGCAATCACTTTCCTTTAAGGTTTTAATTGTGGGAAATCAATTATGTATGTTTCCACTTTTATGGCATAGTAGTATGCACTTGTATTTGCTTATTAGAAGTTGTTCAAGGAACTATTAGATACAAGATGTGCATGCTGATCTCAGATGAATTTTTGGGGTGCTCTCATTTCCCTTCAGACAAGAGTAACTAGTTATGATTTAAATTCAAATCGAGACCATAATTACTTTTTAAATTGAACCAAATAGGTTAAAATTCACATGTGGTTTTAGACTAAGTAAGATTGTACCTATATATGGTCTTAATTTTGGATGGAAAAATACAAATCTAAGTATTGGGAATGTTACAAGAAAAGATAAGATGTGTTTTATTCTAAACTTGAGTATAGGATCATTATTAAGAATAATTATATTAGGACAACCTATATAGAATGCCTGTACAAAATATTGTAAAATAAAAGATGAATTATTAGAAATGATCCTTCCAAATAATAATAATGAAACTATAGCAAATATAACATTACACATATTTACAAAAAAAACTTAGAAATAAAATTGATAATTTTGTAATATATAAGATACTAAATGTATATACTTAAATGTGTTTAATCTCATATATTTTTAAATTATTTTAGATATGTTTTCCTTTTTAATGAACACATAACTTATATGTGAAAATATTATGCTAAAATAGTGTGTATGTTGATGTTTGCATTTTTATGAGTCATTATAATAGTTTGATTTTTAATTATATATGATTAAAACCTTTCCTTTTTATATATTATTATTTTGAAGGGGAGTTTTTAAGAGGAGGGAAAACATTATTGTTTTTTTGTTTATGAATTAATTTTTTACTGTACATCTCACAACAAAATTAAATATTTTTAAAAAATAAATTTTTTATTTTTTAACAATCAAAATTTAATTAGAAATATTTTAAAAATAAATTAACATTTAAATAATATCTATTTGAAATTCAATCAATAATCAAAAATTACTTTTAATTTATTGTTGATTCACCTCTTATATAAAAAAAGAGTTTCTTATAGATATTGTCACTATACAAGTAATCTAATGTGTATGAGGAAAAATTAAGAACCTCTTTAACTCTACAAAGTTAGAAGAGATTGTTAGGAGATTGTTATAATAAAATCAATCTAATATGTTTAAAGGTAAAGTAACAACTTCTTAATTCTACAAAGTTGAAAAAAATCTCATTATACAACCAACCTAATATGTATGAAGACAAATTAGGAACCTTAATATTTTACAAAGTCAAATAGATTCCTCACAAGACAAGCAATGTAATATGAATGAAAACAATTAAACACCTAATTATTTTACAAATCGAAAGAAATTTTACAATACAATCTATACCTACCTATCTATACCTACCTATTATATAAGAAAAGATTTAAAACCTCTCAATTGAATAAAAAGATTCTAAATCCCCTCTTCTTTTCCAATGTTCTCATTTATTTAAGAGTACAATTCTCTTTTTTTAAATTGTTTTATTTTATAATAAGAATTAGTGATAAAAATAATACTAATTTGACACATTCATTGTATATGAAATAAACTATAGAGCGAGACTCGTTCAATGAAGATTCAACTATTGAAGGGCATATGTTCTACTAATCTCACAAGCTTATCTCTTATGATATAGAAAATGTTAAACATTGTATATTGATAAACTCATTCAAAAATTTCAATTTCTTCAATAATCCAAAGACCCATTCATACTTTTCAATTTTAATTAATTACAATATGTTTTAAAATGTAATATATATACACGTGTATAATTCACATAAACACGTGAATTAGTATTGCGCGGGAGAAAAGTCAAAGAGTCGAGTTCCTGCGGAGAAGGAAATTTGACTTTTTAAAAGAGTACGAAACACCCGTTCAAATTCGAAATGCAATTTGAATATCATTTTCCATGCTTTCTTTTCGTCCGGACTTCTTGAAAGGATACGACAAAGCCTTCCAATTTGGAAAGCATTCGTATAAGACATCCTTTGGAGATGAGTATTTTGTTCAAAAGAATTGTATTTCGATATCATAAAGTAGAATAAAATAAAGTAACATAGAGAATGAAAAACAAATTATATTATATTATATTAGGATATAATTATATACATGAAGCTTAAGCATTATTTTTATATTGTTATGGTGTTTTAAAATTTGATAAATTCATCAAATAATTTTAATGATGAATCATGTGTTGGTGAAGGTTGATTAATTAATATAATTGAAAAATAATAAGATGTTTATGTTTTTGTGTAGCAATGGTTTGATTATATTTATGAATTAAAATGTAAATAAAAGACTGAAAATTCGTAACAAAGCAATGGGAAGAATGTAGAATGTTACAACTACACTGAGGATAATGTCATGTGGATTGTTTTCAAATGAAGTAGTTTCATGAAGATTAGAACATGTGATTTATTATAGTCTTGAATTAATGTGATGTTAAAGATAACCGATTTTCACTGTTTGAACTAATATGATATTTTGAATCTAGTTACCTTCTCTTTCGACCTATCTCTAAATAGGGTTGTACGTAGAAGTGTAATACTAACTATGCTTCCTTTAAGAAAGATGAAATGATGAAATCTTGCTTACTTTAGTGTCATCTAAGCTTCTAAAAAAGAGCACTTGATATTTGAAAACAAAAAATAAGTAAATGAGATTGCAGATTTTTAGTTGATGGTGACTTCATGAATTTATAAAATACAAAAATCTAGCTTCCATATATGTGTCTTGTAACTTTTTCTATTATTCAAGTAATGATTTTATTGTTGGGATGAGAGAGTGTAAGATGGGCATTCGTACACTCTCTCATCCTGATGATGGATCATGGAGTATGATCTGAAACGTTGATGATTAAAAACTTTCTACACAATCTGACCTAGAAAAATAGCTGCATAATTCATGGATTGTGGAAATCTCCTAACTACAATGTAGATGGTTGTCAAATTTAACCTAGAAGAATAAAAGTTAACATTAACACGCTCACACCATCTCACTCCCCCATTCTGCCATTGTAGAATGCCTATTGGCATTAATTAGTTTTTAATTAATCAAACATTCACATATTTTAATATTTTATTTTTAATCAAATAATATTTATTACTCAACTAATAATATTATTTAGGGTTTATTACTAAAATAAAACTCCTAAATAATAATTATTAAATAAAATAAATATAAATATGTCAAAATTAGAACTTTAATTAAATCTTTTAAATTTAATTATTTTATTGAATTAATTTATCAATTAATTAAATATAATTAAATATTAAATTTTCTTTATAAAATTTTCATTAAATTATCTTTTAATTCAATTTAATTATAACAAAAAATCACCACATGCCCACAAGACTAAATACGAAAATCCATCATACAGAACATAAAACTAAATCGAACACTAGGGTCAAAATCATGAATTCACATCAATTGATGAATTTAGAAAGGTGAAATTAACTCAAATAGTTGTCCTATTTTCTAGGACAATTGGCTTAGGTTAGGATTTGGACTCAAGAGTTATCCCCCAACTTATACCATTGAAATATTGCGATAAGGTATGCTCATCCTAGCAATTCAAGGAAGTCAATATGCAATACCTGCAATCTACAATAAATCCATGCATATACAAACACAATATTCTAAACTAAACAAACAATGGCAGGAAGTGGTACATCATGTAGATCCCAACTACTAGGTGACTACGCCTCCCTTCCTCAACCACATCAGAAATGTCAAACATAAAGAAAACATACACGCACAACATACACATGCATGTATGGGGGTAAGTATTCATAGAAACCACATAAAAATAGTTCATCTAACTAACATCATGAAATAATTAGAATCATTGTATACAATCATCATCAAAGTATAATCATGCATACATGAAATAACTAGTACTAAAGTAAATCAACACATATATCTTAACTAAATATAAAAGACAATTAATCTAATCTGGTAACTAGGTACTGCTAATCATAAAACACAGTTAGAAAACTGGATTAAAAGAATCTAGCAATATAACAAAAAAGTCAAGTAGGGGTAGGCATTACATACATCCACTCCGCCTAGACTTAGGCTTACTCCCAAAGGCCTACAAGAAAGATAAAACTAAACTAGGGGTAGGCATCACATCCACTCCCCCTAAACTTAGGCTTACTCTTGGAAGCCTACTACAATGACTAGGGTAACCAAAAGTCAAAGAGTACTATCTACAATGTCAAACAAAAGTTCATTTAAGAAACTAATACAAATAAGCTAACTATGTATACACTTTCAATCACTTAAAGTAATAAGATTTTGGTTTAATAATAAACTGAAAACCATATTGATCCAACATTTATCTTTTTAATAAATACTAAAATAGATCCCCTAAAACACTCCAAACGAAAGATCAACATCTCTAATTCCATCAGAGACACAAAATTTATAATGTATAGACATAAATCAAAAGTCAAGAACATAAATGTTATGAGTTTCCAAGTTTCATGTTCAAAAGTTTGACTGCTTCTAATTTTTGTTTTCAAATGTTCAGGTTCAAGTTTGTAACTTTATTGAAAATACCAGAACAAGAACAACATAATATTTGCAAAAATAGTCGAAGGCATGCTACCTTAAAGCACAATCATAATAAAACATGTCTAAAATCCAACTCACAAGTTTTACCTTTTTCTATGTTTCAAGTATCAAGTCTAAAGTTTCAAGTGTTCAAGTTTGAAGTTTCCAAGTGTTAAAGTTGCAAAAGATACATAACACTATTTATGTTTCATTCTAGTTCAACTAGTTCAAGTGTTCAAGTTTGTAATTGATACATATAACAGTTCAAGTTTTGTTTTAATTCAACTAGTTAGCAACTAGTGGCGTTCCAATATACCAGAGCTCCCAATGTAGAAACTCAAGCTTTGATACCAGATGTAATGCCCTGCTATGTGACCCAAAAGAAGTTAACCTAAAGTTTCACTAAGTTTTTCAAATAGTTTTTTTTATAGATAAAAATAACATACACAACAATAGTTATAGAAT
This sequence comes from Cupressus sempervirens, assembly GCA_028749045.1. Taxonomy (NCBI): domain Eukaryota; kingdom Viridiplantae; phylum Streptophyta; class Pinopsida; order Cupressales; family Cupressaceae; genus Cupressus; species Cupressus sempervirens. The sequence continues at coordinate 173,871,894 of CM053792.1, read as the reverse complement.
AGTGGAAGCAATTAACATGCACTCATACATCAACAACACATAAATAGGTTACAACTCTTAAGGGTCTCATGACATTGAATCACATTTAAGTTTAATTAATATTAAAACCAATATATAATACATCCACATTAAAGAATAACTTCAAGTACAAATTTCATTTAAATAAAATACAATTATATATGATGCCACTTGGCAATAACCATAATGTAGAATCATCCCTTGTATAGGTTACAAGGTATGAAAGGCTGAAATAATATACATCATGAAATAGATCACAACAACATCTCATAAGATCTATGAAATCAAACACAATACAAAAGGTATAACCATCCATCATAGTACACAAGCATAGATAGAAAGGAACATTTGCACAAACACATCCAGTAGTGACATTTGACCATCGGATGTCATTGTTAGATGTGTTTGTGCAGATGTTCCTTTCTATCTATTCATGTATTTCTATGATGGATGGTTATACTTAGTATATTGTATTTGATTTCATAGATCTTACAAGATGATGTAATTTATTTCATGATGTATATTATTTTAGCATCTCATACCCTATGACTTGTACATTGGATGATTGTGGATTATGATTATTTCCAAGTGGCATCATATATAATTGTATATTATTTAAATGGAATTTGTACTTGTAGTTATTCTTTAATATGGATATATTGGTTTTAGTATTAATTAAAATTAAATGTGATTCATTGTCATGGGACCCTTAAGAGTTGTAATCTGTTTATGTGTTGTTGATGTATGAGTGTATGTTAATTGCTTTCGTTATTTTATCATTGTTGTGTATGTTATCTTTAAATTTTTTTTTTTTGGCAAACTTAATGAAACTTTAGGTTAATTTCTTTTGGATTCCCTGGTGGGGCATTGCACAAAACCCTACTGGACTAATCAAAGGCAGAACCAAGTACCTAACAATGTATGTTCCAAATGTCACAAGTTTGGACATTCAAGAAAATACTACAAAACTCAAGTGCCAACAACAAATCACAACAACACTTAGGGTAAAGGAAAAGTTGGCATTGATCAAACAAGGAAGGAGATGAATCAAACATGGAAGAAAAAGATAGAAGATGGAAGTAGTGGAAAAAATGGAGTTGAGATCACCCAATCCAATGGAGAAGATGATCATATCATCTCAAATTAAGTGAGAAAGGTATGTATGGAACTGTATATCTGATGATACATCTTACAACAGTTTCTAGCATAAAGTGTGCTAAAGTTCATATTTGCATAAGATGCATAAGAACACATTTATGAAAGGACCAACACAAAAGAATCATTTCTACAATCAGTGTTGAACAATAGTAAAATTATTTACATTGACTGAGCATTGCAATTTAGGCCGAGTATTTCTGAAGTAATTGATGTATAGGCCGAGTTAGATGGAAGAGAATAAGTTGTATAGTAAAGACCTATTTTGAAGGCACAATGTTGATTGAGAAAATTGGCTTCCACCTACCTATAAATCAAGCAAAATGAAGTATATATTAAAATTTGGAGGCATTATTTCATACTTTGTATACATAATTTGAGAGCACAAAGCAATTGGAGTGGAAAAGATATCCTAAGGAGATTTAAGAGTAAATATCTAATCTATGTTGAGTGATCCAAAGGAAGAAAGTCTTTGAACCCTAACAAAGAGAAAATGACAACTTCATTATCTATAAGAAAGAGTCAAGGAGTAGATGTTAGTAAAATTCAATTGGTGAGGAGTGACACTCGTCCTCCACCTAAATTTTGTGCTATTCTAGAGATTGCAATGAAAGGTGACTCAATGGGTGTGTTATCTTAGTACCACCCAAGGTAATCATGATAGATGATGTGCTGAGTTGCTACATGTGTAAGATTGGAGAAGTAGGTGATTATGAAATTTGAGAAGCTTATGAGAAATTGTGTGATGAAGAAGTTTTGAAGGAGGGATTCAAAATTGTTGAGAGAAAATGGTTAACTGATGGCCTAGAGTTCCCAAGGAATTTGAAGATCGAATGGATCAAGGTTGTGCTGAGTAGGATCCACGACATGAATTTTTGGCTACACAATGGACCAACTGAAACAAATAAGAAAATTATTTACAAGGTTACTAGTTATCCTACACTAGACAAGAAGAATACAATGAGAAGTCTGAGCCATGATGGAGTTGAAGAAAAAATAGGTGTTGAGTGGAATGGACAAGGGTTGTCCATTAGAAACATTCCTAATCAATTGATTGAATTTGCAGTGAGAGTTATTTCTCACAAATTCTATCAATCTAGAATATTGAACATGTTCCATGTATGGTAGTGGATCAAGCATGGAAGACAGTCATGAAAGATCATGAATATGATCTTGCTGAGTTGTAGAAGCAACAATTAGTAGAAAACCTTACAACCATTAGAAAGGAAAAGAATTCAATGTGTATGTTCGGTTCACTTATCATATGAATTTTATTTTACAGTATGAAGTATTTTCCTAGTAGTGGAAACATTATTTGGGAACAAGGGAAACTAACAATAAGGAAAATCAATGAGTATATAACTCAATTAGGAAAGAATTTTGAGAATATCATGGATACATATTTTGAAGAATTCAAACAAACAATGAGGATGAGGATGATGATACTAGAAGATTTGGTAATGAAACATTATAATGAAGTATTTTTCTTGGTAGACATAGATAACACATATGTGCAGGAAGTTAAGTCAAGGAAGGCATGGCTAACAATATTTGATTATGAGATTGAAAGTGATATAGTTAATGCAAATATTGTTGCATTACTGAAAGAAGAGATTGATAATGAAGCTAAATCTTTTGGGAAATATGATGAAGCTAAGGAAAGAATTACCATAGATATCAATATAGCTTCCAAGGAAAATAAAAGGAAGAAAATGATTGAAGACCTAAAGGTAAACCTTGGAACCCAAGGAAAGAGCAATGAAACTCTAAAGATTACACAAGGTCTTGTAGAAGATGAAGAAAAGGGTAGTGGTGATGAGGAAGAGGAAGAAGAAGGAGTTAAGGGTAAAGCCCTAGTCGTTGTCATGCCACCTAGAAAGAAGGCTAAAGGAATTGCAAAGAAACTAGTGGTGACACCCCTCTCTCTACCACCTACCAAACTAAGGACTAGGGCAGCAGCTAGTGTCGACTAGTCTACGAAAAAAAGAACAATGGAAGCCATTAAGTCTAGTGGGTCAAAACCAAAAAGAAGGAGATTGGTTAAAGGACCACCTATAGGGAGAAAAAAAACCATTGATGAGGTATGTTCCACCTAAGAAAATATATAGGTTTATCCAATTTTAGATTTATGAAATATGATACATTGGACAATACTGATAGAACAAAAGTTGAGGAGGCCATGATAGATATGATGGAAAATCTTAAGTTAGCTCCAAATGAAGTAGAGAAGAAGATACCTATAGATTTATACAGTAGACTTATTAGAAGGTGGCAACAGGAAGAAGAAGAGAAAAACATTAGAACTTGCACAATAACCAAGGTTATGCCTAATCTGTCACAAGAACAAAAGGATACATTTTTTGAGAGATATAGGAATAAATTTGTTCCTAAATTTAGAATCTTTTAGATATTTTAAAATAAGGCTAATGTTTTAATTATAAAAATGAGTTACTTTGGAAAAGTATCTTTTATCTCACAACAAAAGAAAAAGATTTTGAGATAGTTACTATGCAAGATGATGAGAGTGATGAAATGAGTTTACATGTGTCGAGTCTGCAAAGAAACATGTAACCAATTCATGGCAATACCCCTGATACTTCAGAGAAGCCCTTAGATGTAGACAAAGAGGAGAAAGAGGGAGAAGAAATAGATAAGGATGCCGTTGTAGACATTCCTACTAAAGGTCAAGAAGGACCAAAAGTGTTAGGACCTCACATTGAGCTAAATAAGGAGAAAAATAAAATAGAGACAAATACTGCTATTGTTGTCTCTAGTATTGATATACAAACATGACCAAGTGGTGATACCCCCACCCCACCCATCTCCCAAAGTAGTGTCAAGTAGAAACACTTCTACACCCTTCACAAGGAAAGCAATAAAGGATTGGTCTCTAGATATTGAAGTTAGTCTCGATAAAGTGATTGATATGCCACAACTAGATGTAGAAAATCTCACTCTTGAGAAAAAAACTTTGTTGCAAGAAATTTTGGCAAAGAAGAAGAAACATGAAGAGTTGAGGAGAGAATATTAAAAGAGGCAAGTACTATATGATGTTAAAGACATTTTTGTTGAAGCATTTGATATTCAAAATTTTTATGGGAAAGCCCTAATAATTTCCTAGCTTGTAAATAATGTTGAATAAATAAATGTTGGAGATATTGAATCCAATAAGAAATTGATGGAATGCTCTATGAAGAAATTTGAGAATAAGTTTATCAACAAAGTTTCTACAATAATTGTCGAGTAGAAAGTTCAATTGTAGGAATGTTTACAACACATAGTAGAACTAATTTAGAAAGTACAACATCTGTATAATATTTAATGTAATGTGCCAAGATTCACTAGTGATCTTCAGCATCCAATAAATTTAGACTGACATGAAGATAGCAAGAAACACTATTTTCCAGTCAACTGAATCTAGCTCCCAACACTATAATAAGTTATTCAATTCTCAAGGAAAATTAGTCGATCTTCACGCAACTAACAATAGCATGAGATCATAGTTGATCTCCATTCAATCAAAGTTGATACCTCATTTGGAGGTAATGCAAAAAGAAATCAAATCTGCCCAAGATCTTAGCAATGAAGATCATAATATTTTAGAGGGTGACAATTTGATTGATTTGGCAGCTAGGTTATAGTTGCAAAATCACACTTTGGAATCAGCAAGAACCACTTGCTATGATCATCCAAGTCCACAAACCTTATATTGACAATTATGGTTCATTCCACCCATTCAATCCCAGTAGTAGCCATAAGTAACAAAAGCAAGGGGGAATGTAATGATGATTACATATCTTGAATGGTGAAAAGAAGAAAAGAACAAGGGAATGTAATGATAATCAAAAGAGTTTAGAAGGCAATCAAAGTGTAGAAGGTAAAAAGGGTATGACACTAAAATAATCATACTACTTAGATTCATGTGTATACATTGTTCATTATTTGTTTATTCGACATAAGTCAAAGTTTTTGTAGTTCTATTTTGAACTAAGTCATAGGCTTAGGGGGAGTACTCATATTTGTAACATTGTAATCATGAAAATTTACTTTTTCCACTAATGTCAAAGGGGGATATTATTGGTCTCTCTAACTATTCTTTTCTATTAGTGTCAACCACTTAGTCATATACTAGGTAGAGTCATACAGTCATCACTATGACTGAGCTACTCTATATAGGCTGAGTCATAAGAAAGACTTATATATAAACTTCTACATGTTGAGTTCTATAGGAGCTGAGTAAGTTTATGGTCTCTGATTTTTTTCAATGTAAGCCGAGTCTAGTGTTAACTGAATAGTTTGAGCATATACAAGTCAAGTTACATAGAAGGCACCAAGCATAATAGAGACTGTGTGTCAGTAGCATATACAGTGAGTGTCGAGTGCCAGAAATAGTAATTACTAAGAAAGGCAATATTTACATTCAAGTTAGGAATGATAAAAATTTTGAGGTAAACCATTTCAAGTTGACATGGACATGATATTTAATATTTTTAGAGTTTTATATTAAGAGTATTATGCATTTTTAGACGTGGATAAAAGATCCTTATGTTTTGTGATGAATGAATCAGATGGAGAGGCGAAACAAGGAAGCATCTAGAAAAATATTTATGAAACTTTTAAGTAGGACTTAACTTAACATAGTTTTTTATGGTATGGTAAAGAGTATGATACAAAGGAGAAAACAAGCTATTCATACAATTCAAGTGTGAAAGTGTGAACATTACAATAGAGATAGAGATTTATGTTATTACTAAATAGAACAAGCGACCTAGTCAAGTAGTGAAGGATAGAAGAGCCATATTAGATCATAGATCATATTAGATTGGAAAGAGGAGATCCAACATCAACTTATAAGAGAAAACCAAGGATCAGGTACTGAATTATTTTTAACAGATTGAGTCAAGGTAAATCTCTTAATAGAGTGGTCTTAACAGATCTTTGTAAAACTATTAACAAAGTCCTTACTTTGTTGTAACTATGAAATCCTCTAACAAGGTGAGATCTAATATTCTAAAAGGCTTCTAATAGGATATACCCCTCATAGGGTAGATCATTGGATATGGTCAAACATTGTAACTCTAACAGGTTAACTTTATTACTACAGTAGTGAAGATTTGTGGGTGTCATCCCCACCCCAGTTTTGCCTTCATTTTGAAGTATTTTTGATTTGTGTCATGTGATTACTTTTCATGCATGTGAATAATAGATTAGATCTATATGCTATTATAGTTTGGTTTTATAAGTTATGCATGCATAAGCAATTGATAAGAGATGATAAATATGGTGAATGCATTATAGTATTGTTGAAAAGGCTAAAGTGGTCTAATTAAGACTTCCGATAGATACAATACTCTCAAGGGATATTTAATGAGTGCCAAACAAGACTTGGATCTAAAGAATAATAGATGAAGAATACAAATACAAATTTTGGGTCAACATAGAAGTATTTCCTATTAAGATTAAAAAGACAAAAATAATAATTACATTCAAATATAACCAATATTAGAAAATAATAAACTACATAGAAGAGAGTACAAGACACAAAGATATAATGTGGTTCACCCAATCCTTGGGCTTTGTCCACCAACAATGAGTCCAATGTTCTTATTATCTAGTGATTACAATCTGCAATCCCTTATAGCTCAATACCACTATAAGAAGCTACAATCTCATCATACATTATGAAATCCCTAACCCTAAGCCATTTTATATAATATTTTTTTTACTTTAAAAATTAGGGATAGACCAAGTTATCCAATAGAAAATTAGTAGTTGACACCTTTTACAATAATAAAATTGGTCAAACTTTTTGGGGTGGTGCCCCTTGAAAACCCCCATGGGGCATTCCCATTTTACCCCACCTTGTACTCTTCCATAGGACCCCACAAGAGGCACTTCCCCTTGACCCCATCTTGGTGGCATTTCCCCCAAAACCCTATAGTAGTAATCTAGGGGGAAATTGTGCTGAATAAAGTGAAAAAAATTAACCTTCGAGTCTGATTAGGTTCCACATCAAAACAATTCTCAAATGCTCCCAACACTTTGCAATGTCCCCAAATATTTAAAATATAAAGTAAAATAGATATAAGAATCAAAGAACACATTAAAAAAGGTCCACAATAGAAAAAATCCCATTTCTACGTACCAAAAAAGTATAAGGGTCCTCTAATAAGGAATAAAATAAAAGACAAGAATTGTGAAATACAAGAAAATACACTCTAATCTAAATATGTAGAAGAGGGCACTATCCTCATAAGTTGTCTATCAATAGATCATGGTTCTCCCAAACTTGACAATATGGGGATAGATGTTGAGATTACAATTGCATGATCACTAAACTAGGATAAGGTACCCCACCAATAGTGAGAGCCAAGGATAAAGCATCCAACAAGTCCTAATCTCAAAAATCTACCATGACAAGTGAGAGGGATGCAGTGAGGATTGTTGTGATTTCTAGTGAGCTAAAGATGCAAGCATCAATGTTTGTAGAGGATCCATATGGATTTGTTAATGAATAAGCTTACCACTAGCCTCCACTAAAGTGGTAGAGATGAACTAAGGAGAACCTAGATCTTCTTCACTATGAGAACCAATACAAAAAGAGGATCTATGTGAGAAAATACACCATGCTTGAACTTTGAAATAGGGCCTTCTTTGAACTTCCTCATAAAAGATGAAGGTGAAGTCTTCCAATATATTTTAGTAAACCTTCTAATATTAGGGAATTTTGCATGGTGATCATGGGATAGGGAAAATAAAATTCAAGTGGACATCATTATGCTAGATCTCAGTTGAGTGTGTAGCATGCTCACTAGATTTGGTAATTATCAGATGTGTTGGAAAGTGGTGATCAAATGTAGCTCCTATGAAGGAAAAAAGAAAACCTAGACTTTCTTGGAGTAATACCTAATGGTCACTCCTAGTGCAGGGGAAGCATGATAAATATGGTTGTAGGATGAGGATATGTAGGAGAAGGGGAAGAGATGGAAGTAGAAGAAAAAGTACTAGCCAACACATTCTTAGAAGATTCACTTTGTGCCCCCATAGTGGCCTCACAAGCTAAATCCCTTTATTTTTTATGAGTTTTATGCACATCTACATGGCAGTTCTTGTTGGACATGTTTTTACTTCATGCTTTCCTGAATATCTTTTACTGTGAATGTTCCTAGTTTTTTATTTGCAAATTAGGGTTTGGTTTCTTTTAAATTGGTTAACCCTAAGAAAAACCCTAATTAGCATTCTACAAAATTATGCCCTAAGCAAGCCCTTTAGGTCATATGTCTTTACCTTATAGTCAAGCGAGAAAATCATTTTTGAAAAGGTATATTTTTTTTTGGAACCTTTAAAAGACTTTTCATTTGTTTCATAATCGTCTGAAATAATCTTTATCATCATATCTTTTAAGATCTATGATAGTCACTTTGTCGTTATAAGAATTTGTGTTCATTTTATTGCATGTGACATGGTGACCAAGCAAGTACTACACTTGGGACCCAATTAATATAAGCATGGTTTTAAAGTGCATTTCCTGCACTGTCAAATTTTTTAGGATCACCAGTGGTCGCTATGTCACCACCAGAAAGTGCAAGATTTTTACCAGTCATGACATGGCAACCTCCTACAAAAAAGAAACATGGCGGGACTAAGTTTAAAGATGGGTGCCATAATTTTGGTTTGTCATTAATAAGTCTCATTAGCACAATGGAATGCCAGAAGTGTTAGGGGCAGTAAAAGATGTATTGTAACAAGAATGCATTGTTAATTCACGAGACCAAATTTCTTCAAAGTCTACGGTGGTCGCTATGTCAACATTGGAAATCGTAAGAACTTTACTAGTCATGACATGGTGGCCCCCATGAAAAGAGAATGCAATGGGACTTGATTTCAAAAGGTGGCACTATAAAGACTACTTTTCATAAAGAGCCCTGCCAGCATGTCAAGATGGTATGATGTCATGTGCCACTATGGATTTGCACTCAAAAAATGATACTTGTTGATTTGTGTTGTCAAATCTCTCCCAGATCGACGGTGGTCACCATATCCCTATAGAAACTTGCTTGATCTATAGTATTCAGGACATGGAAACCAAAAGAAAGTAATAAGGACCCACCATAATTAATTGTGAAATGCTCATCGTCTAATCAAGGTTGCATCAATGGTGGTTGCTATGCCACTATGAGGAGTTGCTTGATGTTTATGCATAGTGACATAGCGAGAGTGTGGGACATGTCCAAAAACACCAGTGGGTCTAGCATCACTTGCCACTAGTGGAAGGAAAGGGCTATGTGGAGAAATTTAATTGGATTAATTGCCAAACTAGCCGATTGAAACTGAGTCACTGGCAATTTTATTCCTAGATTGTTGGATTTTTTAAAATCGATGGCTTATTTCAAAATTAGAAGGTGATTTCACCTTGTCTTCCTTAAAACACATTTATGAAAATTAAGGCTCCCCATGCAAAGTAGAACTAGAGATATATTGCGATATTTCATCAGTTCTTCTCTACACAAACAAATTTCAGATTTTCAAAGAGCAAAGAGCCTATTCAAAAGCTATTTCTCGCCTGATTAAAGTGCAAACGAATTTCCAATATCCACCATGTGTTGTAGAACTTTGGTAAAAGATTAATAAACAACCAAGTAAGTATCTTAATCCATTAAACAACAAAGAATTCTAGTATTTTACATCACTTTTAAACAAGCCTCCAAAGAAAGTTTTTTCTGGGAAGGTAGATTATACAAGTAGAAATATACATGATGACTTCCTTGAACAATTAACTGAGTCCACAAATGAGTCTTCCCAGATGAAAAAGCTAATTCCTATGAATGCTAGGCTCGAGATTGTGAATGGCTTATATGATAAAGGGAATTGGGTTAGGGATGCTACTACTTCTAAAACAGGGCTCCATCTTATTAAGAAGTGGATTTCAAAAAGCAAATCGTTTGCTCCCCATGGGAATATTTGGAATTTTGATTTGAGAAAACTAGTGGTCTATGGTGTTTTCATGGATTCTAACTTACTCATAGCCATTGCTCAAAATCATGACCTAGAAGTTAGGATAATAAGAAGAATAGATGGAGAATGCCTAACAAGGATAAATGTTGAAGAAATTCCAGAAGTTTTTGGTTGGAACCACTCTCGGATTATCATGAGACCATTGTCCTACAAGGACTAGAAAAAGAATACTTGTCTAAGAAGGATAAGGTCAGGTAAGGTGCACTGAGGGCACACTTGGGCTCAATTAGAAATTTGACATTGGTTACAACATCTACTAAAGAGCCTTTTAAGAAGGAATTCTTCACTTCTAGGACCATAGAAATATACATGACTTTGTGTAGGGTTTTTGATGAAGATGAACAAAAATTTATGCCAATTAAATTCATGTATATGATGACATGGATCTCTTCTTTTGGTGTGGACATTATTTTTTATTTTTCTTCTTACATAGCAGAAAAGATCCATATAGGATTAGTTGGGATTGCAAAGAGCAAGGTGGAAAAGACATTTGGCCATTATTCATTGTTAATGCACATGTTCTTATTTAAAGGGGTTACATATTTTGAAAAGGAGATGGTTCTAAACCGATAATATGAAGGAGAGACTCTGCCAGTGCAGTTGTGAAGTGTAGATATGACTTGGGATGTAAAGGAAGCTAGATTTGTAATATTTGATAGGTATTTTGCATCTAGGTTAAGAAGCCTTGTATTAAGGGACAATCTCAAAGTTCCCAAGGCATTGTTGGATTTCATCAGGCCCATGAAAAATCCTTCCGGGTTGAAAGTATCCCACAACTAGGTAGATATCATACCATACCCTATTTCTACAATTTTTAGGGTTTATGGTTTCCAAGGGACTCCCCATGTACTACCCTACCAAGTGCCTTTGAAGGTAGGGATAGCTGAAATGCGATGGTAGATAGTGGGATTGGAGGAAGCACAATTGGTTGGAAGATCCAAAGGCTCAATTTTCCCCACTTGTATTGTGGCTCACCATTTCATTATCACTAAGGGTGGTTGGGTATTCTTGTATAAATTCTTAGACCAGTACAAGATGGCTATGTCCCATGCTTGTTTTTGTGATACTGAGGGATTTCTTGATGTTTTCAGGTGAAGGGCTAAAGTTGGTTCAAAAGAGAATCAAATCTATTTCCCTTAAGATATAATAAGGAATGAGTTCTCTTTGCAAGAGCAAGAGATAAAAAGTAGAAATAGAGGGTTTATTCTAGGGTTTTGAAATTCATTAATTGTTTTGATAATAACTATAAGCCTCTAAAGGATGCAAAAATAGAGGTAGACAAGTTGAATAAACTAATGACTACCTTTCCTAAGATTATGGAAGTCATGAATGAGAAAAAGCTATTCTTTATTAATTCTTTTTTAGAAAAAGCCTAAGAGGTCATGAGGAGATTGTCATTTACCCCTATACTAGGATCAGGGCAATTAATTGTTCAAAAAAGGCCTGGCTATAGTATAATTTAGAATAAAAGGGCTACATTAGATAAAGGAAAACAAATAATGGGGTCAACCAATGTTGTTCTGGAGGAGAGACTCGATGAGCCCATGCCCAAGAGGCAAAAGATAGAAAAAGAACAAGTGCCTTAAATAGAGGAATATTCACCCACCCAATCTCCCTTACACATAGGAGATGAACAACTCACTAAGGAGCAGGTGGAATAGTTGGGGTCCCAAGGGGGAATCTTCATTACTACAGTATAATTGGAGGAAGGAAATCCCTAGGGACCTCCTATGCCTAGCCTTGAGTTAACTGTTGCAGATTATAGAATAAAGGAGTTGGACCCTATGATGGAATAGGCTATCCATAAATTCATCTTTCATGATAATTTGTTCAAGTTTAGAGCCTTTTATCAATTCGCTTGGAGAACAAACATTGGAGTGTTTGAGGAAAGATGTAATAAAATAAAAACAAAGAATCCTAAGATGGAGGAGACAGATGTGAAAAATCAAATAAAGGAAGAAATGATGCAAGAATTCAAAAGCTTGACCCCTAAAGAAGGGAGACAAATGATAAAAGCATCCAGGGTTATGCTGCTACCTAATTGGGATATTGCAAATGCTATGATTTTCAAGTCTATCACAAAGAAGTTGAGTACAGAGGAGAAAGGGAAGACAGAAATGAAAGGTGCCAAATTTAGTGAGGATCATGATGCACTTGTCATATGGTCAATGAGAAAAGGATCTAGTGCTAGCTCTTCCCAACCTGATGACACTAGCTTAATAGGAAACTTAATTGTGAAAAGAGTTGAATAAAATACCACTAAAGAGGCCGCTAAGCTAGGTGTTGGATCACCCAACTTCACTTTAGCTACAACTTAGAGAGACACAATATAATGATTAGAATTGCAAGGAAATTATGAGAAAGTTTTGGCTATATATAATAAAGAAGTTCAAAAAAGAATTGAATTGGAAAATAAATTCATGGGATGCTAAGGGAAATCTATAGGCCTAAAATTACATATCCCTACCCACCAGTAGAGCCTTTTAAATCCACTCCTCTCATTGAAATCCCAGACACACCACAAAGACCACAATATTACATTGCAGAAGACTTTGAAGAAGAAAAGAGAAAGTTATGGGCATTGCATATGGAAGTGAATGTACAATATGAGGATAGTTTAAGGAAAGCTATTATCTATTTAATAGATAAAATTGATTGGCCAACTTTCTATCAACAACTAGCAAAGGTAGTGAATACATGGGAGGAGCTAAAAGCAAGTGATGATGCCTTGAAGCCAATTGTCAACAAGTGGAGTAAAAAAAAAAAAATGTTACTCTTTTATGTTTTTCCATTATTAGTTTATCCTATGAACACATAGAAAAAACTTATGATTTGACTAGTGATCTATTAGATTTTGATGAAAAGATAGTTGCATTGTAAAGAAGGATCATAAGTTACCTTGATAAGTATCAGAGTGTTAATTTTGAATTATTCCCACATGCTATAGATAAAAAGGATAAATTGAAAAATAAGGAGGAATGGGACTAGGAACTAGATGACCTATTGTGTTTGAGGATGAATAAGGTCATAAATGAAAAAGGAAATGCATGGTGGGCAACCACAATTGAGGAAGTCGTAAAAGTTTAGTTATTCTTTGATTCTTTGAGGCATGGTTTTATTGAGATTGACAAGCTAGGAGAATATTGGATGAGGAAGCAGAATGATATTCTAAATTTTAATTGGCTAGATGATACACTATTTGACAAATGGATGGTAGAATCGTTCATGCCAAACACTTAGAATATGCTAAAATTGATGATGAAGATATGGAATAGGATGAAGTGCAAATATTTGACACATCATACAAAGAAAAGGAGGACAAGGGTGAGTAACCAATTGGAGTTGCAAGCAAAGAAATTCAAACTGGTGACCTAGTAGAGGAAGAATTAGATATAATTGTTATCTTATCAGTTCATGATGATGTGGATGGAGAGCTTCAAGTTAAAGTAAGTCTACAAAAATCAAAGCCAAGTCCATCACAAAAAGATTTATTGGCTACATCATCCGAGGAGGAACAATAGTAGTGAATCCAACCATAAACTTCCTATCAACAAAGAATTGCAACAAAGGATGCAACAGAAAGTGGTCCCACCAAAGAATATTCATGATGAAAGACATTTTGTTTCACAAATTTTTGTCTTTTATGACCGTAACAATGTAAATATCTTTTGTCTTAAGGACAATTGTCCTTTCCTCTATGCCTGAAGCTTGTTGCATCTCACCCTATATAAGTGAGATTCCAAGGCTAGAGAAAGTATCTGAGTCATTGTACAATTTTTAGTTTTTACTAAGCTTTGTTCAATCGAGTTCTTGATGCAAAATTTATGATGTATTTTATCAATCAAAACCTGAGAATACATTGATGTTACAAGATCATAGTGTCTTATTTTGAGTTATTTTTGAGTTCTATTCTAGTTGTTGTATAATTTTCAAAGAGCATTAATACAAAGATGAATTGTCCCCATATCTTTCTTTTCCAAATCTTGTCTCCATTTTTGTTACTTGGTTATCTTGAGATTGCATGAGAAAAGCTTGTTCAATTGAATGTAATTAGGATAAATTATATAACATTTCCCTACTACTTTTAATTCAAATGGATTAGGTAAATGCTTCAGTGAATATGATAAAATCTCTAGATAGTATGAAGGATATATGTAAGAAAGAGTTTCAGTGAGGTTTATTGATAACATTGATTGTAATGCAATCAATTAGGTCAAGCAATTGGATAGATTCTAAAGCCCAATGGATGAGGTACTGAACAACTAAGTTCAATCTATGATTTGAGAAACATGAATGAGCATCAAGCTTAAAATTTAATCAATTTTACTTTATTGTTTGAAGAATGTCAATGCTGGTCAACACTTGTTTGCATTTGATCTCTAAGTCTTAGTTAGTTGCTATTGCCTAGAATCATTTGTAAATCTAAGAAGAATTGTGACCAATCTACTATAGAGGGGTGATTATTGTTGTGAATCCTCTATCCCTTAGGTGCACCTACCTTTGTTTTGCAGAGCCAAAAGAGTAGAAAATATTTTGTGATTTTGTTAAAGTTGGGTCTAGTTTGAAGAATATATAGCTATTTAGGGAGTAGCTAATCCTTAGGGTATTTGTAATCTTCATCATCTTGGTACTAAGTATTCTGTTGCTTGATAGTGTAAAAAAAAAAACAATTCTAATGTAAGTATCAACCAATATGAGAAAGTTATGAGGGTACAACACAATCCTTCTCCATGGGAAAGGTTGTTGATGTTGCTACTAGCATAGAGAAGGCTCAATTTATGGGGGAGGAGCTGGGTTTATGGTGGAGGCACTAGAGGCTTAATCATGGGAAACCTTCCCCTTTTGTTTCCTACAGGAAGCTAGGGGAATAGATGGTTTCCTTGAAGGCTAATTAGTTAGTGCCAAGGGAGTTTTCACAATCTTATGAGGTCTCTTACCCTAGCTATATATTTTTGGAGTAACCTCCAACATTCCCCTTTGGGATTCATGATATTCTTAATTGCCTCCTATATACTATAAGTCTAATCATTGTGTCAAGCATTGAAAATTTTGATATTCTAGTGCAATGAAAATGCTAATTGTAGTGGGCACTGACAAGTTGATATTTTGGTGTAAGGGAAACCCTAACTTGTAATAGGATGGTAAGTTAAGGTGTGTATAAGATAATAGTACTGGAGGAAAGTGGGTTAACCTTGGGATTTTTTTATAATTATGGATGCCTTTACTTTATCCACATTATGTATGAATTCAAGAATGGAAGACATCATGGTAGGATGTATAACCTTCAACCACTAAGGGGGGTTCTCATGGAACACACACTTTCTATAAGTCACCAAAAAAGAAGGGGTAAAGGAAGAAATTATTGATCCTTACAATAGGGATAAGTAGATGAAGATGCTAAAAATATTAATCTCATCTTTGTGACTTTATATGACTAGTATGCAAGGAATGTGACATCTTGTTGAGAATGTAGAGGCCCTATTGGAGTGGTCTAGAAAAGATCAAGACTAATTCCCCTTGGAGCACCAAGGGGAACTATATAGTGTCTTGGAAAATATAGATATTCCCCTTATAAATATACTTTAGGAACCCATTGATGACCAAGGGAGCATCTCCCATAGAAGTCAACTAGTGGACACTCCTTGAAGAGATCAAACTTTCAGATCACTACAAATTTGAGAATACCATTGGTCCCGCCTAGATTCTTAAAGTAGTTGATCCAAAAGGAGATAAAGATATATCATCATCTAAATGTCTTATAGTGATCTAACACTTGAATCATACTTTCCCTTATTTAGATCATTTACTTAGAGGTTCTCCTCTATAATGACGTCGACTTGACAAGTAGGGTTCACCAAGACATCTATAATGGACATGTCATTGATAGTCTCCAATGCATAAATATGAGAAGGTTATACATTATATGGTTCATCTAGAGGGGTGAAGGAAATATTCATGTCAAGGACCTTAAAGGGATACAAAAAAATTAGAGTGATAATCATCATTCCCACAATGAAACTATCATGAATCTTTGAAAGGTTAGTAGTTCACATCAGGTTCACCAAAATATAGAGAAGAAAAAAGTAAAATGACTTATTGACTTGTTGAATCCTCAATGGGTGGACTATTCCCTTGTGACACCTCACCTTACCAACTAGGAGTGCTAGGGAGATCAGATATAGTAAATAATTTACTTCATTTCTTATAGGTATTCAAATGCAAGTATCTAGGTAAAAACCAATTAATTAAGTGCAATTGAGTGATTATAACCAAAATAAAAGAGTTCAATTACAAGTATTTTAATTATTAAAAAAAAAAGTGATAACTACAAATAAAAATGTTGAGCTCCATAACCTTATTATCTCATAAAATAGACTACAACATAAAATATATTAGTGTGACACATTAGCATTTTGTACAGATGGTAAGGATACAATGTAAAATTAAAACAAATAATTTAAGTTTAATATAGTCAAATAAAGTTGAGATGAATTAGTACAACAATAAAATACTAACGTAAAACTAAAATGGATATAATGATGAAGTAGTAAATATGTATTTTATGAAATCTAAATGATAAGGAGAGAGTAAGATAAAACCTAGTTTCAAAGGTTGTTAAAGAAAATTGTTGAGGTTGTCTTTCTAAGAAACCTACACAGAGAGAGAGAAAGGAAAAGGTTGGTTTTTTTGGAGACTAGCCTTTGTCAAGTTTTTTTTTCAGTGTCTTAACCTCCATAGTATTGATCTCTAAGAATTATTACCTATTAGTGTCCAACACTTAGCCATTTCTAGGCAAAATTGGTCGATCGTCACTCAGACCGAGCCACCTAATTTAGGCCAAGCTACATGGACTTTTTTATATTTTTATTACATGTCAAGAAAGTCTAAGGTTTTTGAGAAACCTAGTATAGACCGAGTCACAATTTATGCCAAGTAAGAGACAAGGAAGCTAAGAAAAGAAGAGATATTTTATGCCAAGTGAGTTAGTATCTATTGAGCATTTAGAAGCTAAGGGACAACGCGAATGTTAGTTATGACTGAGTGCTAGGATATTCAATTGTTGAGTAAACCAATTTTGGCATATGTATTGTAATGACACAAAAACTTATCCAAATCATTTTGACCAACTTCTATGTGATATTTATGGATTTTAGAGATAGATAAGGAGATAATTATGCATTTTTTCAAAGTGCATCAATCCTTAGGAAGGCAAAGCAACCAATCAAAAAATTAGGACTATGAATTATGGATCGTTGATTATGATCTAGAACCTTCCACAATTGTATATTTAAGAAGTGACCAAACCCTAAATTAATGTGTGCATAAAGGATGATCCTATATGTGCATGAAGATCAAGGAAAGAGTGAAGGAAGGCTATTTCTGATAATCAAAGACAATGATCAGACAAAGAAACCTAGCAGTGAAGGGAAGAGCATAGTTTATTAGATTAGCATATCAATTCAAACAAGGATAGAAAATATTTCCAATATAGTATAAAGTGTTAACTGAAGGATCAGGTAGATCAAATACTAAGACATTATAATTAGTGTATTAGGGAAAATATCTTAACATAGTGGTTTTAACAAACCTAGTCAAATCTCCTAACATAGTGCTTACTTACATTGTAAGTTTAAATCCTTTAATCAAGGTAGACCTAATAGTCTTGTAAATATTTTAATAGAGCATACCCCTCATAGGCTAGATCACCAAAAGTGATCAAAATTATAGCCCTAACAAGAAAATTTTATTGTTGTACTAGTGAATATTTATGGCTATCATCCCCACCCCGGTTTTACCTTCACCATGGAGGGTTTTTGGGTAACCAAAATCTTTGTGTTATGTGTTTACATTTACTTTTCATATTGATGGATGTGATTCATAATTATATCTATTTAAATTTAACACTTTATGATGACATGTTACATGATCTAAGATACAAGATGAATTAGGAGTGAATGTAATCAATTTGTTATTTTGTTTCAAGGAGTTAAAAGTTTCATAGATCATGATTCATGCTCCCCCCTCTTAGTATCTTTCTTTTGAATAAGACTTTAAAAAAATAGAAGTCAAGTTGGCATGATAATGATGTTAGAAATAGATAATACTGAGAGAAGGGTAGTGAATTAGTATTCTACAAACTTTTGCCCACAACTAAATATTGTTAGTTACTTTATTTTTTAACTAGGGAAACCCTGGCTAAGGGAAACCCCCAGTGGGGATGGCACCCACAAGATGATCCATTAAACAAAAGAATCTTGTTAAGGATATTGACCCTATTAGGAATCTATGAAATACATGTAGTGTCACGTGCCCTTGTTAGAGGATTGGGCCCTGTTAGAATCCTCACCCCTATTAGGAGTCATTTCAACCTTGTTAGGAGTTGGTAGAACAAATACTTTATGCAAGAAGAGCCCACTTCTCTAACATGCAATTATACAATAGAATTTCTTCACAAGAGTAGTAATACATACAATATTGTCTTACTACTATATCTCGCACTTGCTATGATCATAAATCATATTTCACATCATATAAGGCTTGCATATCATATAAGATTTCTTCACAATAGTTTGCATCAAATTTTTTCTTCACATCGTTCACTTAACTCACTTCTTATCTGTGTAAGATATGATCATTACTTATATCTCACAAACTAATAAGTCACTTCTTAGTTGACCTTAATGAATTCACACACTTGATCAAATATAATAATGAATTTAGGTAAACATTTAGGATGTCAATCCATCTTGACTTAGTAATTATTTTTTCACCAAAATAATTCCTTAACCATACAATCCAATTCTCTAATATGCTCTATTCTATTCTAATAAATACTCGAACTAGTATCTTGATTGTAACTTGCATCATACAGGTTTGTGCACTGACATACGTCATCATGATACTATAAACTATTGATCCTCAATTGCACATGTCTTAACTTGAACTTAGTCTTCTGTACATGCCATATCTCTCTCTGTACTATTTCAATCTATCCAACACTTAGACAATTCTCTAACTATAATTACATAAATGAAATACTAAATACATGCTGTCATAAATGACAATACATCTTACATCTAACTAGCCATATTGCCAAAAATCTCCCTAATAGGTAATCAAATGAATAAAATAGAAAATGAATAATGCAATGAATAGATAAGAAGGATAATATGTTATTAAGATGCAAGAAATGGGTGAGAAGACTCCCCTAATGAAGTAGGAGCCCAAATTAGGATGATAGGACTAAAATGTGAGCTTGGGAACTTCAGAAATGGTGTAGACTTGCAAATAGAATGTATAAAATATTCTTCAGAAGATAGAGGAAGAGGAGAAGAATATCTAAGAAGCTATGTAGAGAAAAATCAATAGTAAGGAAGTAGCAGATAGACACAAATAAATGAAAATGAAGGTATACAATGAAACTAGGTGGAATCCCACATAGGAAATCCCTTCATTCAAGCATTAAAAATGAAGCTAACAATTCAAAAAACTCTAATGACAACATGGATTTTTATAGATTCATGGGCATTAGTACACTATAAAAACATCTCTATGATGCACACTTATCCAAAACCATCAGGATTGTGTAATAGGTATCTCAAAATCGCTATTGAATTGGCTACTGTAAGTTAGTGACAATGATTATGTGAAAATTGAGTCTTGGACTAAGAAAGGCATAAGAAAAAATGGTATTTTACATATGGAGTAAAATTTAAGCCATTATAGTTAGATTCAAATGGAAGTATTCAAAATTTAAATATGGTTAACTAGATTATGTCATTTAGATTGCGCCATGTAGCCTAACTCAGGGCTTAAATGATCAAGGGGTGTGAGGTTTGATTCTAATCCATATCTATATTTAGTCTAAATTCAAAAAACATGTTTTTGAATAAGAATGTTTTATAATCAAAGAATCATTTTTCGGAGGAAGGTTCTTAGGACTCATAAATACTTTTAGAGTTGTTGTTTTTAAGTTTTCATTTATTATTTAAATTATTTATGTTTTCCTTTTGTATAATTTATATAAGATGTAAAATTATTTTCTACACAATAGCTTAGATTTTTAATTTTAAAAAGAATAATTAATTTATCTAAAGAAAATTATTACCATCTACTAGTTGAAAAGGATGGAAAACTAAACATAAATAAAATTTAAATATATTCAATTAGCAATGTTCAACATTAATAATAAGAAATTATATATGAAAAGAAAATTAATAGTTAACAACTTTCAAGTAGTTGATATTAAATAATAAATATTAGACATATAAAAACAACCAAGTAAAATTATAGATAGATAGTACATATAAATTTTATGTATTTTACAAACAAATTCATTAGTTTATATAAATATATGATTTTTATTGTAGTATTATAAACCGAAAGAAATAAGAAGATATGTAGAACAAAAAATAAGAATTAATAAAAAAAAAAAAATTGGTTGTATATTGATGAAAACTGGTCCTTTTGAGTCATATTGATTCCTTCTTTCACTTTCATATTTTTGCTATTTTAAAGAGAATTGTTGTCCCATTAAAGTTTTTCTCCTTTATCTTTAATTGTGAGAGGTTGTATTATACATGGGTTCATAGTGGCCTACTACTTGAGATCCATCATCCTTGCATCATCTATGCATCTTTTCAATTTTTTATTTTCTTACTTCTCCCTATGTTTCACTTAAGGAGATTATGGTGTGAATAGGATTATTTTCTATCTAATTTACCCTTCATGGTATTAGCAACACATGTCATCTAGAATTGATCATTTGTTAGGACCTATTCACATATATTGACGTGTTTATTTTATTTAGATGTTTAGAAATATTTCTAAAAGTATAAAGTACACATACAAAAGTCATAGGATTAAGCAACTTGTCAAATCACATTAGTTAGTGTAGCATATAAAATTATGAGAAATTTAATTATATATCACTAAAATAAGATTCAAAGCCTAGCAACAAGGGAAATAATCATAAATGAGATGAAAATGATAATAAGATCTATGAATATAAGATATAAGGGAATGAAGATAATTTACTCACCTCAAGGTTTAGTAGATGACAAAAATTTAGATCTACAATAACACTATAAAATTTACTAAAACCAAGAACAAATTGAAATTTGGAACTTTAAAGGTTGAAGATGTTTAGTGTGAAAATTTGACTACTATAAGATAAAGTAAAACTTGGGGTGATTTATACTAGTATAGCTATAATTTTAGGTAACCTATACCCATCAGGGATAGACATATAGGTTTTGAAACTATGGTAAAAATTGAACTTCTCTATTTGTACATATGAATCTAAAACTCCACAAATATGCATCTACAAACAAGAGAAGCAAATTTTTTATTTTTTTTTGGGGGGGTTGGGGGGAGGGGGGGTGGGGTCAGGGCTTCCTTCTTCCTTGGTCAAGCCCCCATTTAGGGATTAACCTTTAATTTAAATAAAAGAAATTATATATATAATATAGTAGAGATTAAGAAAAATAAAGTATATCATATTATGTTCTAAGTACATGATCAACTATTTTGATATAATAGCTTTGACTTAACATAGAATTAAAATAAAATCATGTAAGAAAAAATTTCACGTAGTAGATTCTTACAATTTGCCTCAATATTGGATGGAAGAGGGAATATTGAATGCATGAATCAAGATCTCATACCTTGATGGGCAACTCATGTGTCTCCACTAAAAAATGTAGCTAGATCTATAGAGGGAAATGTATGCTTGATGGATGAATTCCTTCAATGAATGCTAGCTTGATTATTTGAGATCCTTAAATGAAAAATAGTTTTCTTTATTACTTGAATTTATCTCACTTGATTGATACATTTGTGATGTGAGAATGAAGGGGGGAATTCTCCTTTTATAGTGATTCTAGGGTCAATTTTTGTGAGGGTCGACTCCACTAGGTGAGAATAAGGAAATAATTTGTATCAACCTTCAAATGATACTTTCCAAAGTTAAATCCCTCTGGTATAGGTCACTCAAGTGTGACTTATACTAGTACAGATCACCTAAGGTGCAACCTGTACTTGGAAGGGCTAATTTCAAGGAAAATCATGTGGGATCCAAAAAAACATTTAAATATTTGGGGGGAATGGAAAGATGAGTGGAAAATTAGGTATAAAAGGTAAAATGGATCTGAGAGGGAAATTGAATCAATTAAATGGATGGGTAAATGGGGAAATGTGCATAGAAACTAGAGACAATGAATGTTTTTAGCAATATTGGATAATGAAAGAAGAGCTTGATTTAGAACAATTATGAAATTAAGGGCAATGTGGGGGACTAATATAAGAAACACACTTAGGAGGGCTAAAAATGGTACGAAAAATAAGACAAAGAAAGTGCTTACTTTTTAAGACTATACATCTAGCCCCCACATTATCAAAAGTATGAGACAATCTCATGTCCATGATAAAGGAAGAGATAGAAGAAAGAGAGAAAATAAAGATGATAATTGCAACCAATTGTAAAGAGATAAGATATCACTAAGTATAAGAACATAAGCCCCCCAAACTAAGGATCCTAACTCCACTTTCATGCACAAGGGCACAAAAACAAAGAAAAATAAAAGAAGAAAATGAAAAAAAGAGTTAGTACTAAAACAAAACTCCAATCTAACTAGTGAAATAGAACTTGACTGGAAATGCCTTAACCACTAATATCATGTGTGTAAAGCCATTAAAAGATATAAAATTAAAAGTCATAGTAGGTTGCATCCCCTACTAGTCAATTCCATTAAATATCCTGTGCCTACTACTAACTTTTTCTATGTCTATCTCATGAACAGATACATATCATGTAACACCCCACCAAGGAACCCAAAATAAGTTAACCTAAAGTTTTACTAAGTTTAGAAAACATTTTTTTAAAAAAGATAAAGATATAACAACAATTATAGAATAGAAAAAGAAATTAACATACACTCATACATCAACAACACATAAATAGGTTACAACTTTTAAGGGTCCCATGACGATGAATCACATTTAATTTTAATTAACACTAAATCCAATACATAATAAATCCACATCAAAAAATAATATACAAGTATGAATCCATTTAAATAATATATAGAAATCTCAAATGCCACTTGGCAATAATCATAATGCACCATCATCCACTGTACAGGTCCCATGGTATGAAGGGCTAAAAGAATATACAACATAAAAATAGATTACAACAAAATCTCATAAGATTCATGAAATCAAATACAATACAAAAGGTATAACCATAAATCATAGTACACAAGAATAGAATAAAAAGGAATACATAATAGGGAACTCCAGCAACATCACTTAACTGTCAGATCTCAATGGTGTTGACATTTCAGTCATGTTTGTTATTAGTGACATTCACTTATTCAGATTGTAGGTTCATACCGAACATACTGTATAGTTAATAGTGTTAACCAAGCATTTCTATTGTTACAAATTTTTATAGTTGCTAGCAAGTCCTTTGGATAGATTCCAGTTTTCCCTGAGTAGTTACTAGTAAGGTGATTATTAGTAGTGTAAACCAAGCATCTTGGTGTATGTTGAGTTTACTAGTGAAAACCAAGTTGTGTAATGCTTATCGAGATCACAGTTAATGTGATACGAGTTTAGTGTTAACTAAGCTACTCAGTGTTAACCAAGTGACCTAGTTTATACTGAGCTCGAGGTGATAGCATCGACTGAGCTATATAGTGTGAATCAAGTGATTTAGTTTATATGCCAAGTTTCATAGTATTCACCAAGTCAACAGTGCAGACTAAGTACAAGACTTCTTGGAAGTGATCAGTATGGACCAATCTTCTATGTCTACCAAGTGCATGATGAATGTCGAGCATTGATAGTGGATTCTGAGTATCAGAACCTCACCAAGTCAATCTTTAGAACCTAAGTTTCTACACTTTGGTTGACTTTGTAATATTTATGTAAACTTGTATTGTGGTTGACTTTGTAATTGTGTAATTATATTGGTATATATGTAATGTATTGTATCACATCAAAACAATCAAAGAGAAGTAATGTAATCATAAAATAAGAGCAAAAGAGAAAATTATAAAGGCTACAACAGTATAAGGAGTAGTAAAGATTTATCTATCACAGCAAGGTGATTTGTACACTCAAAGGAATCTCATTCAGCAAACCAAGTTGCAGATTAGAGATAAACTATTGTTTCATCCTAATAGGTGGATCAGTCAAATCCTTTAACAAGGTAGACCTAACAGTCTTATGTAAATCTCTTAACCAAGTGCATACTTCATTATATGTTTCTAAATCCTTTTGCAAGGTGGACCTAGCAATCCTTATTGCTCCTAACAGGATAGATCATTAGAAGTGATCATTGTAAGCCTTAATAGGCCAACTTTATAATGTAGTACTAAAGCTTGTGGGTATCATTCCCACCCTAGTTTTACTTTCTATTTGAAAGGTTTCTGGGTCACCAAATCTTTTGTTAATGTGTTGTGTATGCTTTCAAGTTTTCAATTTATCATGCATGCAGTTAGATCAAAATATGCATAAGGATTAATTGCTATTCAAGGATAAAAGTTTTATAAGTTACTGATTCACCCCTCCCCTCTCAGTAACTTAGCTTGTCATAATATTTCCAACAAATGGTACAAGAAAAAGCACTACCACGCGACCTCATGGTAACCCAAAAGGTTCACTCCCACCATCTAAGGAGATAGTCTCAAGTCCCAAACAAGATAACAAATGCAAAAGTAAAATCCAACATTTAAGTCAAGAAAAACCTAAAAGAAATCTAACTCAAAGGTACCAAGACACAAAAGACATCTAAACCTAGAGGCAACAATGACATGTAGGGAATGTATTATGCATGTGGGTAAGTGTCATCGCATGAGCCAACTTTAAGGTAAACCAACTAGTCTTTTAATTCTCTAGCCCCCTAGTTACTCTATGTAGCACTAGTATCCTTTCATACTGACAAGGAATACTAATGAGTCAGCTCTAAGGTTACCCAAATAATCTTTTAATCCGTTGGCCCCTAGTGACTTTCTATGGTACCAATATCTTATTAATTCATTTTAAACCCATTTCATGAAATGTTATCACTTATTAAAATAACCCACAATGGGTTCCCATTAGCCTCTTTAGGGCCTTGTCCTCCATTGCAAGCCACTTCCCAACATGACATACAGATAACCTACCCCAAGCTTAGTAAAGAAAAAAGATCTCAAAAGACTACATACCATACATCAATTCTTAAACAAGCAACTAACAAGCATTGAAATATCTCTAATGAAAATCACACATTCCACCACGACAATCATCCTAACAGGACTGATTGAAAATCAAGTACACATAAACCAATCCATGTCATAACATGACATCACCAAGAACAAATCATACAAACACCTCAGTCCTATAGAAGTGAATGAAAAGCAATCTAAATACAATTGATTGAAGACTCAAAGGTTAAATCAGCTAGATCACATCATTTACCTCTATTTCACACAAGAACACTGGAAAGCAATAATAATCAATAGATCAAAAGACCTCATAGAGCATACAAGACACATTACCATGGTTGAGTTTAGAAGATCGTGATCAAAACATCATCATGAAATCAAAAAATAGAATTCTTGAGCCTATGGTAAACATCGTGATTTGGTCAAAGTACTAAGTCAACCTGACACCCAACAGTAAAATCACACCCCATAAAAAGAGTACATACAAAAGTAACTTTCACAAAATATTAGGTTTAGAACACACAACAAATTAATTTTCATTAAAGGTTTTCAAGTTTTCATTTTCATTTTTCAAATATTACAGTTCATAATGTTTACGATCTCAAATAGGGTTTCAGTTTCCATTTCTCTAGTTACCAGATTTACTAAAGGTTTTTAGTTCACTAGAATCCCAGATGATTCAACTAATTCATCTAAAGTTGTTTAAACATTGTTTCACAATTTAATTTAATAGCAAGGTTCATGTTGTCATTTCTAAGTTTCTATTTTCATTTTCAATTTCCAAGATTCAATAGCAATAATAGGGTTTCTGGTGATATGAGGATATGAACAAGATGGAAGAGTTGAAGGCCACTGTAGAGAATATGCACATTCTGGCAGACCAGGCCGCTGACTTGATAAAGACTATATAGTTGTTTGGGTGTTGGTCTTTTGCTATCTTTTCACTATTCTTTTCAGCCTTGTTTCTAGTTGGCCTCCTGTTCCTATGTTCTTCTATACTCTGTTAGAAGGTATGTTTTATTTTGATCTTTTCCTTAAATTCTATTACTAGCTTTAGGCTTAAATTTCATGACTCTCGTTATTTTGTAAAAGGTTTTGGGTCCTTTAGAACCTATTTTTACTTAATCAAAACAATAATAGGGTTTCAATTTTCATATTCCAAGTATAATTGTCTATAGAGTTTTCAATTCAAAATAGGGTTCATGTTTCCATTTTTTTATTTCCAAAGTTCCTAGACTACTAAGGTTCACGAATAATCAAATGATGACTTATCAATTTTCCTAAAACAATAGAAAATATTTATGTATAAAATTCATAAACCAAGTCTACTAAATCAATCGTTTTCCATATTGTAAAATTATCTATTACTTCAAAATTTTATTCAAATAATAAATTAATTAAAATTTCAATTAATAATATTCACAACAACTCCATAATTAAATATTATTACTAAAAATTTATTATCTACTATTAAATTGTTAATACTAATAATTATTTAATTAATAATAAAATAATATATACAATATATATTATTATTAATAATTATTATTAAATTAACTAATAATAATATTAATAAAATATAAATAATAATAATTACTATTATTAATAATACTATTAATAATTAGTTAATATTATTAATATACAATAAAACTTACATATATTATTTTTAAAAAAACAACAATTCACAAAAGAATTTGAATGTGATTCAAATCACATATCCCTTAAAAAGGGATGGTCAACTAGTGGCGTCACCGCCTAAGGTAGTCATTGCATTGGTAGCTACTGCTATGATAGTCACTACCTTAGCAGTCGTGACATGGAAGGAAGATAGGAGGTTGGGGAGGTGGTCGCCCTTGTCCACCAAACCAATAATTTCATTTTAATTTTTAATTTTTTTAAATATAAAACAAATAGAAAACCCTCTCCAAAATCTTAGTCCATATTTTCATCTTTTAAAAAAAAAAAAATTTATTTTTATAACAAAAAGTTTATTAAAACATAACAATTTGCCCTCCTTAATTATATATATATATATATATATATATATATATATGTTTGGAAAGATTTCTCCTTTAATTCTGATAGAAAAGAAAATACAAACAATACATATTTGTATAAAACATTCCTGATTTAACAATCCAAAACAACCCTTCAAATCCCTTGCACAAGGTTTTCAAAACCAAACTCATTCACCATTCTTTTCAAGAAACAAAGAGCAATAATTTCAATATGAGGGTTTCAAATTCAATTCATATACAAAGGTTTCTCAAATGAAGAATGATAAAATCACATACAAGAATATAGATTTGCAAACATGGAGAAGACAAAAAAATCAAGAATGAGCAACTACTGCACAAATAAACCATGAAATCCTACCTAGATCTGATGCAAACACGTAAACACACAAATGCACAAAGCATGTGAGAAAACCCCTTCCTTCTGAAAAGCTTCCTTCTTTCAAAGATCGCTTCTCCAAAACCTGGTTAATGCAAAATGAGCTCTAGATCTCTAATAAAGAGTTCTCCCCTAAATTTGGGGCTCTAATTATGCAATCATGCGAGGGAACTTGATGATCCTTATCTTTTATTATTATTATTTTTACATTTTCATGCACCAACTTTTAGATATTTAATTACAAAATATCTTTATTTAAGTAATTAGCTTTCTCTCTTTAATTAATTTTTGGAGTGTTTTTAATAATATATTTATTAATTTAATCAATAACATTATTTACAGTTTATTATTAAAATAAAACTCCTAAATAATTATCATTAAATTAAATAAATATAACTATGCCACAATTAGAACTATAACTTTATCTTTAAATTTCATTCCTTTATTTAATTAATTCACAAGATATTTTTAATAATATATTTATTAACTTAAGTAATCATAATATTTAGCATTTATTTAAAAATGAACTCCTAAATATATTATTATTAAATTAAATAAATATTATCGTGCCCAAAATTAAACTTTAACTTTATCTTTAAATTGAATTCCTTTATTTAATTAATTTCTCAATTAATTAACTATAATTAAATATTGAATTTTTTTTATAAATTTCCATTAAATTTAATCATTAATTATTCTTTTAACTTGATTTAATATAATAGAAAAAACTCACAAACCTACAAGGTTGAATGCAAACCCATAACAATGTACAAAAAATCAGATCCAACTCAAGGGTGATAATCACGAATTTACATCACTTGACAAATTCAAAAGGGACGATTGAAATTCTTGCCCTACTTTTTAGGACAAATCATTTAAGGATAGGATTCAAACTCAAGAGTTATCTCCCCTCTCTTAACATTGAGATATTGCAATAGGGTACACTCATCTTGGAAATTCAGAGAAGTTGATACCTAGTACCTACAGTCTATATAACATCCATGCATGTACAAACACATATATTCTAAACTAAACAGACAATGGCAGGAAGTGGTACATCATGTGGATCCTAACTAGCAAGTGACTACGACTCCCTCCCTCAACCACATCAAGAACATCAATCATAAAGTAAAATTGACAAGTACACCATACACATGCAAGTATGGGGTAAGTAGCCATAGAAACTACATATAATTAATCCATCTACTAATCATCATGAGATAACTAAAATCACTAAATGAACATATATCTATCATTATCAAAATAATCATGAAATAATTGCAATAAGTAAGTAACTCATCACATATATAAACTGAGTATGAAATACATCTAATCAAATCCGGTAACTAAGTACTGATAATCATAAAACACAATCAAAAAATTGACTTAAAAGAATTCAAAAATACAATAGAAAAGTCAAGTAGGTGTAGGCATCACACCCACTCCCCTTAGACTTAGGCTTACTCCTAGAAGCCTACAAGAAAGATAAAACTAAACTGGGGGTCAGCATTACATATCACTTATAATATGAGTATTGGATTGTATGTGCACCCCACGGATGAATATGGATATATCACTTATAACAAACTAGGTTGATGGAAGTGTGATTATCTAGTCCTAGTAAGATTTTTTTTACCCTGAACCACACAAAAGTGATGGAATTAAAAGTCCTAGATAATCGTATTCCCTACTAGTTGATTCCATCAAACATCCTACACCTACTAGTGAATTTGTTTATGTGCACCTCTTGAATAGATATACATCACTTATAACATGAGGATTTGGGTTGAATACATGTATCTCGTGGATGGATATGAATCAGTTATAACCATGTGGGGTTATTTTGTGTACAGTTCATGGATGAATACAAATTATGTATAACCATGAATATTGCTATTTTTATATACACCTTATGAATAGATATAGATCACTTATAAAATGAGGATTATTTGTAAATAAAAATGTAGGATAGAATGTGCAAGAGAATGTAGAAGGAAGGTCAAATATGTTTCCTCTCCTTATGATTGCTACCTAGTATACATGATAAGGTAGATAATCAAGGACATATACTTCCATCAACAAGGATCTAGACCTGTAAAATAATAATGCATGCCACAATCATAGCTAAGATCATTAATTTGTATAGGCTAAAAAAATAGATAACTATAAATTGATATTTCTATTATGAGAAGAGACATGTGAAAGGAAGTGATCTTATTTATGAGACATCTACCTTCAAGAGGAGCACTTGAACAAAGATACTATCTTAGAGATAAAGAGGGGGAAGAGAACAAGAATACATCTATTTAGCCCCCTACCACAAGGTTAAAAAGGAATTATTGATGAAGGATGACAAACTTTGAATAAAATAGTAAGGGAATTTATTTATCATGAATATAGTATTGCAAATAAGTAAACGGTAATGATCAAGGATTCACACATCTTATATTATAGAGTATCCCAATCAAAAAACAAATCATTAAAGGAAGTGTGATCCATCCATTGTACTAATGGAAGTAGATGCTTATATAAAAGAGAGAGAAGGTACATGTGACCTTACCCCCAAGTGTGAAGGACAGATAAAATACACATTAAATGATAGCTACCTTGTAGTAGATACATAATTCCAAGAAAAATAAATTTTAACATGAATAGAACTCATAATGTAAACAAACATGGTATGCTAGAAAAGACATCACATATAAATTAAACAAGTCATTAAGAAAAGAAAGGAAATGAGGATATGAATTATTATATAAGGCAGGGAACTAATGTTTCCATTGGCCCTCCCCCTCTCCCCCCCCCATGATTGCATTAAAGTTTTTTATGAAAAAACTATATTCAAACCTAAGGTTTTGGGGCATTTTATTTTTAAATTCATTTTTCACAGTCTAATTTCTTAGTTCTCATTGGCCAAAAACCAATTTCCTTGACCAAAACGAAAAATTCAAATGTTACTAGAAAAATGTTGGTGACTTGAAAGACCTACCCAATCAGGCTTCATGTTGTAGAGCCATAAATAATAATAATAAAAGCTCTTCACTCCAGAGATTGTGCAACTAGTAAAGAAAAATTAATCTTTTCAACAAGATGAAGAAAGAAATCTTTTAGAGAGATTTCAGAATGAGAGAAAAAATAACTTCCAGAACAAGAACAATCTCTAGGAATTATTCATTGTGTCTAACACATATTGCAAACAAAAACTCAAGAAAAATGAAATCAAAGAAATCCTAAAAGCCCTCATATCCATAAAACTCCTCGTGGCCAGAATGTTCTAGATTGTTGGAAGTATAAAATGGAACAAATATTTTTGTTGGTGTAACTCTATCGATTTTTTCTTTTAAAAAATCATATTATTTTTCTTCTTTATATATGAACTTTAAAAAAAAATTTGATTCTTAATAAATTAATTTTGATTAACATATCCCAATTATATTACAAAATAATTGTATTTATAAATATATTATAGTTCATAGTTATAAATTAGTCATATTAATTAATCGTTACTCTTTTTCTTATATAAATTGATTTTATATTTCATATAGAGAAGTGACTATTATGAAAATAAGATTTAGTATTTTTTAAGATGTTTTAATGATTTAAACATTAGTCTAAAGATTAAATTGAGCATAGTTTTGATTTATAAATATTATAATATTTACATCATAATAACAATAATTTTAAAACTATAAATATAGTACTTAGCAACTACTAATATAAGCAATTACAAGTACATCTTAGGTAATTCTGGCCATTTTCTAACAAAATTCTAGATGCACAATTTGCTAAAAGAATGTTAAAAATGTTAAAAGCTACATGTTCCATTTTTTACTTTTTAAAGTATTAAAACAATTAAATAATTATATTTGTAATAGCAAACTATGTTACTAAAAGTTAGGTGATTCTAGGATACAAAACCTTACATGGACAAAATCATGATATCTTGAATTTATTCAAGACATTATTTAGTTTTCTAACTATTTTCGATCTATGCACATTTACTTTTGAATTTTTCTAAAGAAAAAATGAAAAAAAAAATCACTAGAAAAAATATCACCAACCAATTAGAAACACGGAATAGTCTTTACAAAATAATAAAAAATTACAAAACATTACAAATATAACATATGATTTTTATAATTTTTATAATTCTCTCAAACAAATTGTAAGAAAAAGAGGTGAAAACATAAGAGGCAAGACTAATGAAACTTCAGCTTTACACCTCTATCTAAGCCAACAAAGACTCAATCTACACACTTCAAAATTAAATCCATCATGATTTACATAATAAGTTGTCATATTTGATTTCATTTTTCAGAAAAAATCATTGACTTCTCTCTTCCAAAAGGCAGGGACTCAAGCTCTACAAGAGCTCTTGTTATTAGATAGAAACATATTTTGAGACATGAAAAATGATTGTTAAGAAGAGATGTCGAGATATTATGTAAAATAAAAATTCTCATTACAAAAAGAATTTACCATCATGAAATAAGAACAAAACCATAGAGATGTGAAAGGAATGATGAAGGAATCCATATTATGTCTACTTAGTGTTCAATCCAATTATACAAGTTATGCACTTTCAAGTAGGGAAGACATCATAGTACAAAATATATGAACAAAAAAGAGATAGTTGTGTTGATCCTATGGCAAGAAATATTTTCAATTAGTGCCAAAACACTTAAGTCATTTTGTATGGTTAATACTATTACCAAGTAGAACTGTGTGAACCATGTTAATAATGTTAACCAAGCTAGAAGTGAGAAGTGTCAACCGACTTGATAGTATCTACCAAATTGTAGTGTCAACCAAGCATTTAGATTCAAGAAGTGTCTACCGAGCTACCAATGTTGACCAAGTCATCTTCACTCACCAAGTGGTCAATGTGAACCAAGTACATAATTTTAACTAAATGCTATAGTTGTCGAGTTCCACTTTGTTACCCATGTGTCAAATATCACCCAAGCGGATAATTGGACCTGAGTATCAACATTGAGCTTACTTGGTATATTATTGTTTGAAACTATTATGACATCTTAGTAACTAACTTATCAATGTAATTATTTTGGATGGATATAAATATAAATTACTCGATTTCATCATCAAGAAGAAAATAATAGGATTTAAGAATAGTATAGAGAAGTGAATATGACAAAGAAAAGTAATTAGAAGGCTACAAGCAGCATATAGGAAAGGAAGAGACTCATCTATCATAGTCAAGTGATCAGATTACATCTTCAACAAATCAAGTTGCACAACAAAAATCAATCCACTAATTCATCCTAATAGGTGCATCAGTCAAATCCTCTAACTAAGTGGACCTAACAATCCTCCCAAAATCTCTTAACCAAGTACATACTTTATTGTATTGTATAAATCATTTCACAAGGAAGACCTAATAGTCCTTCTTACTCTTAATAGAGTAGATCACTAGAAGTGATCAATTGTAAGCCTTAATAGGATAGCTTTATTAATGCAATAGTGAAGCATTGTGGGTGTCATCCCCACCCCAATATGCATGCAAGTAGAGTAGATAATCTCTAAAGTAAAGAAAAAGGAAAAAGAAGTTTCAACTGGTACCTAATTCACCACCCCCCCGTCTCGTCACTTTGTCATCATTACATTTACAACAATTGGTATCAGAGAAAGGTTCTCCTATCAAAATTTTAACAACTTGAGAGAAAAGATGAAAAGCGATGGAAGTGTACAAGCTAGAGAAAATAATTGAGAATGAAAAACTAGTTCTACACCTGGTCATGGAAAAAATCAAGAAACTAAAGAATTGACTCTTTCCTTCCCTAAAAAGAAGAAAAGAATTAGTATTACAAATGAATGAAAATCTATACATAGAAGAAAGAATTGAAGATTTTTGTAGAGAAAGAAGTTTAGAAGAAGATGGTGTAGCTATAGAAGATCTACTTGGAAGGAACCTCGGTTTGCAAGAAGAAATCAAAAAATTGAAAAGAGATTAGGAGACTCATTCAGTCAGGATATGTGAAGTAATGGAACAAAAGAACAAAGCTGAAAATGATAAAAAGATGACAGAAGAAGATAAAATCTTACTCAACACCAAACTAGAAGAAAAGAACAATGAAATCCAACAGCTTTCACTACATTAGGTAGATATGATAAATCAGCTAAATAGTGAAAATTAAGAAGTCATCAATTTAAGGATAGAAAATTATTGACTCAAGAATGATCTTAGAGAAGAAAAAGAAACCAATGAAAGATTGATAAGATCACAAGAAAACATGAATCAATTGGCTAAAATCTCTCAGAAGAGACACAAAGGGAAAATAAGATTGGGTTACACTAAACAAGGAGAATCATTTTAGCAAAGAGCTCAAAAGAACAAAATACCGACATGTAATCATTATGGAAAGATAGGAAACTCATAAAAAAAATGTTGGAGTAATGGAAAGTCAAAATTTAATATAAATTGCTATAGTTGCAATAAGCTTGGTCATAAAGAAAGTGAATGTAAAGAAAAACCAAGGTTTGAAGGAAAGTGTTTTACATGAAACAAGCAATGTCATAAATTCTTAGAATTTAGAACAAAATAATGAAACATTGGTCCAATACTAGGAGTATTTATCAATTGCGATTACAACACTTGGTACAAATGCTATCTATGTGGAGAATATGGACACATTGGATCTAATTGTATAAAGACTCACTTTAGAAAAATAATCCTACCAAATGATGCTATGTATGCAAAGAACTTGGTCATCTAGTGAAAAACTCTATAAGTTGAGCTACAATTGAAGATGAAAAGAAAACTAAAGCAGATAAGATTAGGAATCAAATGAAGTAGCAATGGGTGAAGAAATCTCCAAAGAGATCAAGAAATAATAGTGAAGTTGTTGACATCCAAGTCAATGAGTTGGTTGACATATCCACCTTTGAGTAAGCATCAAAGGAGATCATTAGAATTGTAAAGAAGATCTCACATCAGTTCTAGTCAAGCATAAAAGCAAGTCCAAATAAGCATATCAGATGCATAGAGGAATAACTATTTTTATCGAGTTTAAACTTTAACCAAGTTTCCAAGCTCTACCGAGTCAAGATGGTTTAACTGAGTAAGGTCGCATTGTATGACTTAACCAAGTCATATGACCTAACTAAGCTTTGTGATGAAAATTTTGTGTCAAGATGGAGTTCAAAGTTTTGATCAAGTTTTTCAAAAGATGAATGATTGTCAAGTTTAACATTTATCAACCAAGCTTATTTCACCTACCATAGTATGAAGAATTAGTGAGGCCCTAAAAGTTAAAATTTTGATAAAAGGAGAGATCAAAGGTTTATTCTTTCTCCATGAATTTAGAGATCCAAACTATGTAGAGAATTCTTTGAGTCCCCAAGAATTCTTGAGTGAGCTAAGTTTTCATGCAATTTTACCTTCTAAAGTTCTTCTTAAACCAAACATAATGGGAGCTTCATCAAGCACAAAGATTAGGAAGGGTTTTGAGATATTCATCAAGAATGTAGATTGCAAAGCACCTAACTCCAAATTATACCCTATAATAGCTAAAGAAAAGGATCCCAAGGGAGCACACTTGACCGTCCCTCTGAAGGTACTCCTAATCCATGATGTAAGTTTATTTTACCACTATTCAATTCAAGAATTGGGTAATTTTGAGCTAGATTAGGCATTCAGTGTGATGTGTGAGAATGAAATGTTGAAACCCAAACATAAGTACCTAGAAGTCAAGGGTTTAGACCATATACTTCACATGCCAAGGAAATTTCAAGTGAAGTGGACTAGGTTTTTATTGAGTCAAATCCATGACATGGCCTTGAAGATTGAGCAACTGGTTTTGATCACTAAGAAGATGATCCATCAAATCACTAGTTACCCAATGATGCAGAAGTCCAAGGCTTCCAAAGCCCTATCATGAAGAGAACTAGCTAAGTCAACCCTAGCTAAATGGATGAAAAAGGCATGAAGTTGAATAATGTGATTGTCATGGAAATAAAGTTTGGAATTCATGTCATATATCACAAAATCTATAGTTCAAGCTGACCCTAACAACATTAATTATAAAGTAGTTGACCTAGCATACAAGGTGGTAAAGAAGAACTTGGCATGTGATCTTACTAAGCTACAATGCATTCAGTTGAGTAAGAACATGGAGAGCATCTAAGCTTCCAAGAATAATTCATGTAAGTTTGACTCTCATTTGATGTGTTTATTTTTCTAGATGTAAAAACTCTTTCCATCTAAATGAAATGTTGTATGGAAGAAGGATGCACTTTTACTATATCAGATCTATAATTTTATAGATTAAATGGGTGAGAATTTTGATGGCATCATGGATGCATATTTTGAGAACTTCAAGGGGAAGATGTAATATAAGTTTAGGATCCCTAAAAAATTGATAGATGATTATGATAAAGATAACTATTTCCTAGTTGTCTATGACAAATTTCATATTCAAGTAGTCAAACCTAGGATTGCATGGGTGAGGCCATTGGCTTATGATGTTAACATTGATGATACTAGAGAAATCATTGAAGCCCTTGTTAATGAACTAGTGGATCCTAAGGCTACTTACTTTGGAACTTATGATGAAGCCAAAAGTAGAATCTCACTTGAGATTTAGATCCATAAAATCTTGAAGAGAGGAAAGAAAAGTGTTAGGATTAAACCATGGACAGAAATAACATTTGCATGCAAATATAAACAATATCAGACAATAATAGATCACATAGAAAAGAACACAAGACACCAATATTTAATGTGGTTCACCTAATCCCTAGGCTGCATTCACCAAACAACAAGTTTGATATTATTATGATCTAGTGATTACAACCTAATTACAATCTGTAATCCCTTATAGCTCAATACAATCTATAATCCCTTACAACTCAATACAATCTTTAATCCCTTATAGCTCAATATCACCACAAGAACCAATTTTTGCATCACAAAACTTAAATAATCCCTAACCCTAAGCCCTTTAATACAAGTATTTTTACCACTTTAGGGTTATAATTAATAATTACATGTCGGCCCAAAATCTTGATAAAGTAGGGCCCAAAAAATTGGTACTTTCCTGATCAGTCACCACAAACTAACAAAAAGGATAGAAAACCTTGAGAGGAAATTTTGAAAATTTGATGCATCTCTCATGGTTACTGAGGGAAAAGGTGATGATGTAGAAGAGGAAGAAGAACCTCCTAAGAAGAAGGTAAAGAAACCATCAATAAAATCAACAAGGTCTTCTACTCCTATGATTACTATCACCAAGACAAAGAAACCAAAAAGAAAATTGAGGATTGATGATGATGATGATGAAGAAGTAAGGATGATTAAAAACATATTGAAGATGCATTGGTGTAGAAAATGGCAAAGTGGAAATATGACCCCAATGAACTCAAAGGGCATGCTCCTAAAGGCCTACTGAAGGTTGTTTCTCACCATTGGGCCAATGCAACTAAAATAGAGTAGGACATCATAGAACATAGTCTAAAGGAGATTTTTCTAAATCTCTCTTTGGAGCAAGTAAAGGAGGAAATGTCTAAGCATGAAAGAAAACATATTCCTAGATTTAAAGCATTTCAAATTTTGTCTGATAAAATTGAGGATGTTGTACAATCCACATCCAACATGTGGAAAAATATTTTTGATGTAAAAGTAGAGGGAGATCTTCCAGAGGTTTAGACCATTGAAGATTTTGATCTTGAGAAAATTGCAACAGAGGTCATGGTGTCTCTCCCTACCACTTCTTCAAGCTTTGAGGTAATTAATATGACACCTGAGCTACAACCTACTGAGTTGAACCAAGTTCAACTGAGTAGTAAAGTGAAGAATATTGCATCTTCATCAAGTTCCACTCTTGTAACAACCTAGCAATAGCTTCCCTGGGTGGGCATAATTGAGCATCAGCATAGGGAGGATTCAGTTGATGAAGAAGACAAAGTGAAAGGGAAAGAATTCATACCTTCTTCAGTAGCCAAGGGCAAGGGAAAAGAAAATTTCATTGATAATATTGACTCGAATAAAGATATTGTGATTCCAAATTGGGACCAATCTAATATTTCTTCCAAGAAAATAGACCTATTAGGTGAACTTTGGAAGAAAAGAGCCAAGCAATAGATGTTGAGGGTAGAAAGTGACAGAAGAAAAGTCCTTGAGGATATCAAAGACATATTCTTGGATACACTATCTATAGAGGTAGATTAAAAGGTACCCATCATTGAACAATTATTTGAAATGTTACATAAGCTCAATGACGATGCATATGGTCAAGAAAAAATTCTAGAAAAGGCTGAAAGGAAGTTTTAGATTAAAGTACTAGAAAATGTAGCACAAAAAATAGCTATTGATCAAGTAGAGTTATCAACTCTTATTGTTACACTAGAAAATGTTGTAAATAATGTTATATCTCTATTTGTAAAATTGATTAACACCACCAATTTTACAAAGGATATTAAGGATAAGCTAAAAAATATTTATTCTAATTTAAGGGCAAGTGCAAACTATTTGGCACTTGACCCAAGTTCAAGCTCAACACATTTTGTGAAAATCAGATATTTGATTGACTTACAGGTAGAGCTCCTCAAAAAAGAAGCCAGGATAAGGACATCCTTGTCAAAAATTTAGAGTCTAATCATTCCACACATGGATATAATGTAGAAGCAAATTGGTCATGCAAAGACATTGATTTAGGACAACAATTTTTTGTTGTAGAGCATATGATGGAATTTTCAGTGGAGACTCAAATTGATATGCACATATTAAAGGTACTGTAAGATAACTGGGATAAGAGCATGTCTTTAATTTTGAAGGTACATCATGATTTCCTCTCTCATTGTGGCATAACCTTGTAAATTTTGGTATTTGAAACAAAAACAAGGGGGAAAGTATGTATAGATGCATATAAAGGGAGATATGAATAATGGAGGAAATATGTATAGAAAAGGAATTGTATAGAAGATATGTAAAAAGTAGATAAATAAAAACAATTTTTGAAGTATCAAAAAGAGAGTTTTCAGTCTAAATCAAGTTACAAAATAGACCATATACATAGGGGGATTTTTACTGAAAGATTTTTATTGAAGATTTTGAGCATGACAAGTGTTTTTGTCCCTAATGCCAAAGGGGAAGTTTGTTGACCCTATGACAAGACATATTTTCAATTATTGCCAAAATATTTAAGTCATTTTGTATGGTTAATACTATTACCCAGTAGAACTATGTCAACCATGTTAACAACATTAACCAAGCTAGCAGTGAGAAGTGTTAATCAAGTTGACAGTATCTATGAAATTGTAGTATCAACCAAGTGTTTGGTTTCAAGTAGTGTCTATCGAGCTACCAGTATTGGCCAAGTCATCTTTGCTCTCCAAGTGATCAATGTGAACCTAGTGTGTAGTGTTAACCAAATGCCACAACTTCCAAGTTCCATTGTGTTGCATGTGTGTCAACATATCACCTGAGTGGATAATTGGACCTGAGTATCAACATTGAGCTGACTTGGTATAGTATTGTTTGAAACTATTATGACATCTTAGTAGCTAACTTGTTAATGTAATTTATTTGAATGGATATAAATATAACTTAATCTATTTCACCATCAAGAAGAAAATGATAGGATTGAAGAACAATATAGAGAAGTGAATCTGACATAGCAGGGTAATTAGAAGGCTACAAGTAGTATATAAGAAAAGTAGAGACTCATCTATCATAGCTAGGTGATTAGATTACATCAAAGGGTCTTATTTAGAAAGCTCAGTTGCACAACAAAGATCAATCCACTAATTTATCCAAACAAGTAGATAAGTCAAATCTTCTAACCAAGTGGACCTGATAGTCCTTGCAAAATCTCTTATCTCAGTACATACTTTATTGTATTGTGTAAATCCTTTCACAAGGTGGACCTAACATTCCTTCTTACTCAGCCAACTATATGTAATGAAATAACCTGCACAATAGAAGAAATAATATTAAATATTATATAAATACTTGACAATAACTGAGAGTAATAGGCCACTTCAAGGGGGCAACCTCCAAATATCTTCAATGAGAACACACTTCACAATATGATGTTGAAATAAGACTCACAACCTCCTATATATACCTAATTACGCTTAGGATGAATAGACACAACTCTACATAACATGGCTGACCTACCTACCTAAATAATAATATAATAATGATAACATGACTTAATTTAGGATTAGGATAGCCACAAGTTGACTATTCATAACCCTATATACACCAATATTAAGGGTATAGCATGCCCCCTCTCTTGAAAGAAGCATTTTCCTTAATGCTAACCAAATGTGGATTCTTTTGAATGAA
This sequence comes from Cupressus sempervirens, assembly GCA_028749045.1. NCBI lineage: Eukaryota > Viridiplantae > Streptophyta > Pinopsida > Cupressales > Cupressaceae > Cupressus > Cupressus sempervirens. The sequence goes on along the minus strand of CM053792.1, from coordinate 173,831,796 downwards.
CTCCTCATCCTCTCATGTGGCCTCTTCAACTAGTAGGTTCTTCCATTAGATGAGATATTGAGTTAGGGTTCTATTCCTCAACTTCTTCATGCATGTTTGAAGAATGCACTCTGGTTCCAAAATTATTCTTCCTTCTTCATCAAGTTCTGGGAGTACTGTTTGAGTAGGAATATTCTAGCCAATTACCTTCTTGAAACAAGAAACATGAAAAACTAGATGTATCTCTTTTTTTGTTGCCAGCTCGAGCTTGTAGGCAACACTACCAATCTTTTGCTTGATTTGGTATTGTCCATAATATCTTGGAGACAAATTATTATTCTTTTTTTTTTTTTTTTTTCATTGAGATTTGTTTATAAGGCTGCAATCTCAAGAAGACCCAGTCCCCAACTTCAAAATTTCTTTCACTACAATGTTGGTTTGCTTGTTGTTTCATTCAATTTTCTGCCATAGCTAAATTCTCCTTTAGTCCTGAAAGTACCTATTGTTGATGAAGAAAGTTGTCCTCTACTACTTGAACTCTTGGTAACACCTTTAATGATGATGTGATGGAAGGAGGATGATATCCATAAAGTGCCAAAAATGGAGACATTTTTTATGAGTTATGAAAAGAAGTATCGTACCACCATTCTACAAGAGGTGTCCAATCTACCCATTGAGATTGTTTTTCTGAAGTGAAACAACATAGATATCCTTCCAAACATTTATTAACAACCCCAATTTTCCAATCTGATTGAGGATGGTATGAAGAACTATGAGCCAATTGAGTACCCAAACATTAGAATAAATCTTTCCAAAAGTGGCTAGTAAAGACAGGATCATGATCACTAACAATAACGTTAGGTGTACCATGTAGCTTTTGGATATTCTCCAAGAAAACTTTTGACACTATACTTTATGTAAAAGGATGTGATAATGCAATGAAATGTGCATATTTATTAAGGCAATCAACTACTATCATGATGACATTATGACCTTTAGATTTGGAAATCCATGTGATGAAGTCCATGGATACCTCTTCCCAACATTGGCTAGGAATATATAAAGGTTACAAGAGACTCGGTGTCTTAATTGTTTCTCCCTTATGTCTTTGATAAACCAACCATTTGGCCACAAATTTTTGAACATCACCTTTTTAGCCCTTCCCAAAAAAAAATCTTGCTTGACCCGATGATATGTCTTCAAAAATCCTAAATGACCACCAATTGGGGACTCATGTAGTTCTTTGAGAATCTTGTGTTTAGGGGTGGAATTCTTGCAGAGATACAAGCGCTCTTTATACCAAAGATTATCCCCCTTTAAACAAAACTTATATGAACTACTAGGGTCACTTTTTATTTGATGGATGAGATTACTTGTTGCAACATCATTTTGCCACTCGTCTTTGGCTTCTACCACCCAATTTTCTTGTAATATTGAAAGGGAAAACAATAAGGCTTCATCTTTTTCATCCTTCTTGGAAAGTGCATTGGCCACAATATTTTCCTTCCCTTTCTTGTATAAAATTTCAAAGTCATATCCCAACTTCTTAGTGACCTATTTTTGTTGCTCTTCTAGTGATAGTCTTTGTTACAAAAAATATTTTAGGCTATCATGATCTGTCTTAACCTTGAAGTTTCGTCCCATTAAATAAGGCCTCCATTTTTTAATTGCATGAAGGATTGATAGCATTTTCTTCTCATAAATAGGTTTGAGTTGATTTTTACCTCTTAATTGACAAATCTCAAAAATAATTGGTTGACCTTCTTGCATGAAAATTGCTGCTATCCCATTTCCAGAAGCATCACATTCCACAATGAATTCCTTAGTGAAGTTTGGAGTGGCAAGCACTAGAGTTGTACACATAGCCTTCTTGAATTGCTTAAATGATACATTAAAAAATTCATTCCAATGAAATGAATCCTTCTTTAGTAAAGTGGTAAGGGGTGCTTCTATATGACCATAATTTTTCACAAATCTTCTATAGTATCCTATCAATCCCAAGAAACCCCTCAACTTCTTAATAGTTTTTGGAATAGGCCATTCCATGATAGTCTTAATTTTTTTAGGGCCCACCTTTACTCCTTTATGTGAAACTATGTGTCCCAAATACTCCACCTCCTTAAGACCAAAATCACACTTGGATGGCTTAGCATAGAGTTGATGATCTTTGAGTAATTGTAATGCTTGATCTACATGCTGTAAATGTTCTTCCCAAGTCTTGCTATAAATTTATATATCATCAAAAGACACTAATACAAACTTTCTCAATAACTTCTTAAAAATGTAATTCATCAAACTTTCGAATGTAGATGGTGCATTGGTAAGACTGAATGGCATCACCAAAAATTCATAATGACCTTCATGAGTTTGAAATGCTATCTTACAAATATATTCATCCTTAATCTAAATTTGGTGATAACTTGATCTAAGATCTAACTTGGTAAAATACATAGCTCCATTTAATTCATCTAAAAGATCATTGATGACTGGATTAGGAAACTTATCTTTAATGGTGTTCTTGTTGAGCACTCTATAACCTAGACACATGTGCCAAGTGTCACCATTCTTACACACCATCACAACAGATGAGGAGTAAGCACTTTCACTTTGCCTAATAATTCATGCCTCTAGAATTTCCTCAACAATTGTTTCTATCTCACTTTTTTGTATATGTGGATACCTATAAGGCCTAATGCTTTCTGGCTAGCTTCCCAGAACTAGTTGTATAGCATGGTCATGATCCCTCTTAGGAGGAAGTCCTTTAGGCATATCTCCAAGAATCACTAAGTGACGATCAATTATTTCTTGTAAATATGGATGAGTAAGAGCATTAGATTGAGAGACTTTTAATGAACATAGCTAGGCCACAAATCCATTTGCACCTTTCTTAAGAAAGGTTTACATTTGATGAGAGCTTACCATCTATGGGGATTTTTCCTTCAATCCCCTTAGCTCCACTACCTTTCCTTTTTGATTGAAATCATATTAATAGTTCTTGGAGGTTCATCTTAATTTTTTTAATGTAGTAAGCCATTACACTCCCAAAACAATATCCACTGCACCCATGGATATTGCATACATTGGGGTATCAAGTTGATAATCTCCCATGGATAATTTGATGCTATGACACTTCCCTAAACAACTAACTGTGTCCCCATCTGCAATCAAAACCTAAAACTCTGGGGCTGGATATATAAAACAATTTAGAAGAGTTGTTAACTTTTTATTGATGAAATTATGAGTACTACCTGAGTTGATCAACACTATTACTTTCTACTTCTTTAAGAAACCCACTACCTTAAGGGTTTGTGGTGTACTAAAACCTAAAAGTGCATGACAAGAAATGATTGGTTGAGAATTATGTGATTCCTCACTTGACTCCCTATCCTCCTCTAATATGAGCTCATCCTCTTATTCCTCACTTGGACCTTCAATATAGAACAATTTATTTTAACTACATTTATGTCCTCGACTATATTTTCTATCACAATTGAAACACAACCCTTTTTCTCTTTTCTCCTCAATTTTTTGTGGAGTCAACCTAGTAGGTTGAAGAAGAGAAGGTGTTGAATATCCTTTTTCTCTTGTCACATTAGCCTCTTGCTTTCTAGGAATCAAGAACTTATCCTCTATATTGCATGCCAATATAAAAGACTCATTTACTGAGCTAGGACAAAACATGTGTACCTCATATTGAATGTGATCCTTGAGACCACCCAAGAATAAATCATTCAAGTTCTCCTCTACAATTGTATCCATTTTTAAGGATATATTTTGAAATTTTTGAATATAATCCTTAACTAATCATGTTTGTTTGAGCTTAGCAAGTTGGCTAAAGAAGTTTTCTTTCACACTATTGCTATATTGTGCTTGGAGTTCTTCTATAAAAATTGACCATGATATAATGAGACCCTTTTTCCACCTATGAGTACAAAGCTAACGATACCAAATGAATTGTTCTAGTTCTAGATATAAGTGTCATTGTTAGTCGACTTGAAGGTTTCACCTTGATTGCTTGAGAGCTCCTTCCTTGTTTCATTCATATAGGTTCTTAACATGCTTCATATATCTGATATATCTTCTTGTAGGTCACACATACCCCTATTAACCTTTTCCTTGAACTTACTAAGTTCCTCATTGGGATTACTATCCTTTGTTGCTTCCCAACCTTGATCAGAGGATTTTCCCAGTGTGGTAGCATTCTTTTTGCCTCTTATTGAAGGCCCCATCATGATGGAAACCAATATTTTTGAAATAAATAACACAAATGAATTGTAAATTTTCTAATTTTATAATTTTATTTTTTTTACTAAAACTTATTAGGGCCAAGATACCCTTACTCCGAAAAAATCCAAATAAAAATTAGCAAATTTGCTGCCTTAAGAGAGAATTTTCCTAACTTTTCAATATCTTGCTTTAAAAAAAAAAAAAAAATTCTCCAAGATTTCAAATTTAGAATCCTCTACTATGTATTCAAAACCCCAATACAAGTTATACTCCAATTCAGTAGGATGTACGAGATATGAACATCTCAATAAATTGTGTAAAAATAGTAATTCTACAATAATTTTCTCAAATTTCCTCCAATTCCTCTAAATTTTGGACTATAACTTCTTTAATATGGTTTTCAAAAACCCTTAAATTTTTTTTGAAAAAATTGCTCAAATCTGAAAGTTATGCTCTTCCCAAATTGCCCCAATGCTGAGAAAAAATCTTGCCTCTATGCTGCCAAGATCATGCTCTGATACCACTTGTAATGAAATAACTTGCACAATAGAAGAAATAATATGAAATATTATATAAATACTTGATAATAACTAATAGTAATAGGCCACTTCAAGGGGGCAACCTCCAAGTATCTCCAATGAGAACACACTTCACAATATGATGTTGAAATACAACTCACAACCTCCTATATATACCTAATTATGCTTAGGTTGAATAGATACAACCCAACATAACACCTAGGCTGACCTACCTACCTAAATAATAATATAATAATGATAAAATGACTTAATTAAGGATTAAGATAGCCACAAGTTGACTATTCGTCACCCTATATACACCAATGTTAAGGGCATAGTGATCAATTGTAAGCCTTAATAGGCCAACTTTATTACTATAGTAGTGAAGCATTGTGGGTGTTATCCCCACCCCAATTTTACCTTCTACTCGGAGGGTTTCTAGGTTTCCAATTCTTGTGTCAAACTATTATGGTGTTGTTAATTTTATTGCTTTATGTTCCATGCATGCAAGTAGATTAGATAATCTATAAATTAAAGAAAAAGGAAAAAGAAGTTTCAAGTGGCTCTTGATTCACCCTCCCTCCACTCCTTCCCCCCCTTAGTCACTTGGTCATCATTATATTTCTAACAAGTTGATCCTACGAAAGAGGAGGACAAGGAAGATCCAATATATACCTTGGGTGTTTTAAACAAAAACATCATGTAAGAAATCACATTAAACTTTAAAATATGCAATCTCATAAGGGATATTATATACATTATGAAGGAAGAGACAAAGAGGATAGACATATTATGCTCCTAAAGTGGTTTCTATTTATAATAGACATTTAGTTCCAAGAAATACTAAGGTTACAAGTTGGGATGTCTATCTCTTGAAAAAGAGAACATCCTTATGTAAAACAACAAATTAGTACAAGAGATAATGACATCTTGTAAAAGAAATAAGTCAATAGAGAGAGAAAATCAATCCTCTAATAAAAATAGGAGAGTGATATAGAATCATTACATCCCAAGTGAGGAGACAAGGAACAGGAACTATTATGTTGCTCACAAATTATGATAATGAGCCCTCAAGGATAGGCTAGAAATGACATATAGCAAGGAGAAACTTAATAGTGATGTAGGTATATTAGGTTGACTAACCATGAAAATGTACCCTTCATAATTACATGTCATTTTAGTGATACCAAATCAATAAACTATTTCAATTTTATACTTCAATCATAACGTTCACTAATCTTATGGTCATGAATTCAATGAAACATACAAATAGAAGAATTTTTTTCTTATGCTTTCTATTTTTTCTTTCTTCAAAGGAAGAGTACAATTAACTTGGACTTAGTAAGATCAACCAAAAGAGATTCTTGTTGTAAGGATAAATTAGGAGGATAGTGATTAGGAAAATGAGAAGGTGGGATAACTAAAGTTTCTTTTGAATTACATTGTTCATTAGGATCAAGTTTTGATGGATTGATTAGGATAAGATTCCCCTTTAGGTTGAATATTATTGAAATTGAAAGTGGGCTAATCAATATATTCATCAAATGGAGTTGTTTGATTCTCAAATTCAAGGGGTGCTGTCTTGTTATGTAATTTTGGTATGAATTCATCTTGAAGAGTTGATGAGAAACATATTTATAATGAAGAAGAAGGAAATGGATATTTCATACAGTTAATTAGATTAACATCCTTGTGTTTTGAGGCTAGAGTTATAAAAATAAGGTCATCAATTATAACTATCCTAATTTTTTTAGAGGTATCTTGAATATAATTGAATTTAATAGCTTCATTAAGTGTAAATAATTCCTTAGAAAAAGAAAAAGCATCAACGATGTTATGTGTTGGAAGTCTTAATTGGGAACTAAGATATTGAGTGGGAGGTGAATCAGGATCTATAACACTTAAACCTTTTTAAAAACTCTAAAGTGCATTCACCACATTTACCATCTCATGTCTTGTGCATGCATAACATAAATTATAAAATCAAGCTATGGTAATATGTAGATCTAATCTATCAATCACATGAAAGGAATGTAAGCACATAACACAAAGATTTGGCTACCCAATAACCCTCCAAGGTGAAGGTAAAAGTGGGGTGGGGATGACATCCACAAATCTTCACTACTGTAGTAATAAAGTTAACCTATTAGGGTTACAATGTTTGATCATAATATATGATCTACTCTATGAGGGGTTTTCCCTATTAAAATCTTTAATAATGTTAAGTCTTACCCTATTAAAAGATTTTACACTTACAATCAAGTAAGGACTTGGTTAAGAGATTTAAAAAGATCTATTAGGACCATTCTATTAAGAGATTATCCTTGACTCGATTTGTTAAAATTGATTTAGTGCTCAATCCTTGATTTCCTCTTATAAGCTAGTTTTGGATCTCCTCTCTTCAACGCGATTTGATATAGCTTTACTTTCCTTCACTGCATAGAAAAGGTCACTTCCTTTGCAATAACAAAACTCTTTTGCCTCTTCTCTAACAAAACACTTGATCTGCCCTATGATCACACAAATTTCTTGTTCGCTCATTCTCACCACATCACCATACCTCAAACTAGGTTTAGATCTTCTCTATTTAAAGATTTCATAAAGAGTTTCTAGATGCTTCCTTATTTTGCCTCTTCATCTTATTGGTTGATCACAACACATAGAGATATGTAATCCATGTCATAAACACGTAATAACATCTATAAGAACCTCTACAAGTATTATATATTTTCTCAATGTCATCTTGAAACAATTTACCTCAAAGTTTGTATCATTCTTGACTTGAATGTCAATTCTACATTGCTCAAAACTTACTGTCCCTGTTACTCAACATTCACTGAATACATTGTCGATGCTCTATCTTTTCTATGCTAGACACCTTTTTGTGTAACTTAGAATCAATATGCTTAAACTACTTAGCAATCATTAGGCTCAACTTATATTGAAAATACTTAATGACCAAAGACTTGCTTAGCTCCTATAGAGCTCAAAATATACATGTTTATGTATCATCCTAAAATGGAAGCATTTCCATGTTAAGAGCATTTATCCCTTCACATAAGTGGTATGGGGTCATGTCAAGCACCTTAAATGGGTCTTTTCATGGATCTGACTCCTTTCCCTTGTTCTCTCTCTCTCTCTCTCTCTCTCTCTCTCTCTCTCTCTCTCTCTCTCTCTCTCTCTCTCTCTCTCTCTCTCTCTCTCTCTCTCTCTCTCTCTCTCTCTCTCTTTTCAACCTATTTATGATAAACTACTTTGTTAAACTGAGGACTTTGGCCTCTAGGTCAAGGATGACCTTCTGGGTCAAGGTCAACCTCGACCCTATCCTAGGTCAAGGATGACCTTGACCCTAACCTAGGGTAGGGTCGAGCTTGTTCTAGACCCCAAGTACCCTTTTTTTATTTCTAGGAGTTTTGGGATCTCAAGCTTCAAAATGTTTCTTTCCCCGCTTCTGGGTTGGCTATTTTGGGTTTTAGAATGGTAGATCCTTAAATTACATTTAATCTAGGTATATTCCTATGGGTTAAGATTAATGGGATTTAATGCTCCTATGTCACCCTTCTGTAGGATTTAGTGCCCTAGATCACTATATAAGGAAGCCTTCTTCCCTCATTTTGACAACTACTTTCTATCCACTATTTATGAGAAAAGTTATTATCTACAATTTATGCACAAGCCATCTGATTGTTATGAGTGAATTCACCTACATGAAGTGAATTTCTTTCAAGTATTCAAGCATTCAATTGTTCAAGCATCCATTTCATTAAGGAGATCCACTGCTAGCCATTGAAGGATTCAATATCTATAGAGCCCTCTTGTTGATGATTTCTCCATCTATATTCAGTCAAGCCTTCTTCTATACAAAGATACATTCAATATTGGTGTTGAAGACCTAATGATATTGGTTTGAGATATCCTACACTAATTTCTAAATTCATTTAGATCATTTTTACTTCTGGACTCAAGGATTCAAATCCTCCACAAGGATTTCCATAGAAGTAAGGTGAATAGTTCCATTTACTTTGTTTATGCATATTATCATTTTAATTATATTTCAAGGTCAATTCCAAACTAGGGTTTGATTAAGGCAAAACCCTCATCCAACAAACAAACCATTTTTCTTATAGATATAGGTGTGGAAGATTGAATTGGAGAGCAGATTTAGATACCCTTTTCGTCAAACTTGTGATATCCACAAATAGAAATTTTATCAAAGCAATTAAGGTAAAGGTCAAATTTTCAAGGTACAATTGTGCCTTGGGGTAAGATTGTTCCCCACCAATAGGGTTAAGGTTGACCTCCCTTAAAAAAGACAAAATATTTCTGGGTTTTCTATGTCTCGACATTTGTAGTCTGAAACAAGTTGTAGATTTTTCCTAAAACTACATATAGACATTAGAAAAAAACATTTTCCAGATCCAAGGTTAGTATTTGTCTTTTATCTATTTCAGGATTTAAGCACATACTCCCCCAAAATAGGAAGATCATATAACCTCCTTTCTCCCTAATTTCCATATCTTGATCCATTTTTATGTTGAACACTCTCTTATGTTTAATTAATTTGGATCATTCCTTTTGGAAATTAGGATTGAGAAGAGGTTTCCATTTTCTTTCTATTCATTTTGGTGAACTTGACATGCTTACCTTCTTTTCTTGTGTGGAATTAGATGCACTATTATTATTTTTAGATTTTCCTTTATATTATCTTCTTGTGGTATATTTCCTTTCATTTTATTAGGTCTTTTCTTGAAGATTAGATTTAGTTTATGCTCTTGCATTTTAAATTCAAAAATCCAAACAAATTACAAAATCTCTTTCAACATACAAAAATATTGTTGTTTTATAGTTTAGTTTATTTTCCTTGTATTGGATTATGAGCTTTATTACTTCTTGTCCTACCTCTAATCTTAGGGTTAGATGCAGTCATAGACTTATGGGTATCTTTGAGCCTGATTCTTCTTCTCCTTTCCTTAGGATTCTAGATGAAACTTTTATTCTTCCTAATTCTAATCCTCTTATCGAGAAAACTCTTTTCACTCATCTCATGATAAGGATGATTCTTTAAGAGTTCCTCCTGAAAAACTCCAAAAAATCTCAAACATACTTGATAAAATGGGTAATTGGCTTCTTCAAGAAAACCATAATCAAGATTCTATTCAAGCTATATAGGCTCTTAAGAAAGTTCTTCATGATAGTGACCAAGGTGTTAATCTCTTGCATGGTATTACTCACCTTTTGCATTCCAACATTAAACCTTTAGCTCAAGAAGCTCAAGATTTAGGATTGACTCCTCCTATCACTAGTGTAGAACCTTTTTTGGTTCCTTTCCCTAGTGTTCCTACCTATACTCCTTCCTTGGTGACTATGATAGTTCCCTATATTCCTATGAGTGTTCCTCTTGTGTCCCTTCCTACTTCACAACCTTCATATCATAATTTTCCTTTTACTTATTCTACTCCTATGCCAATGATAGTTCCTAGTATTAATCCATTTGTGTCTTCTATTCATGTAGCTTCATACACTTTACCTAGTCTTTCTAGTGTTGTTGGTTCTCCTATTTCTTCTCATGATTCAACAATTATCAGTTTGGCTCAAACTGTTTCATCTTTACAACAAGAACTTGCATCCTTGACTTGAAACAAGTTTAGTGTCCCTACTTGTGACATGGGAAGTCCTTTGTCTTAGTATATTATTCATACTTTGTTCCTTAAAAAGATGATATGCCTCGTCTTGAGAATTATAAGAGTAAGGGAGACCCTCTTCATCATGTTAAAATATTTCAAATCCTTTGTAGTGATTATTCTCACGGTCATAGGATATTAGCGAAGTTGCTCAAACTTTTGCATGACAATGCCTTGCAATGGTTTTGTTCATTGACTCCTTATTCTATTCATTCATTTCCTCAACTTGATAATGCTTTAATTCAACAATTTGAAAACAACATTGGCCTGCAAGTGTCTTTGACTAATTTGATGCACTGTAAACCAAATTCTAAAGAAAAATGTACTGAATTTATTGGTAGATTTAAGCATTTGCATGCTCATATTTCCTATCCCATTCCTGATATTGATATTCAACATATATTTATTTCAAACTTGCAAAAGGATATTAGAGATAAGATTTTGCTTACTGAATTTACTTATTTTCAACAACTTTGTGTAGCGCTTCATCATTATCAATTACAAGTGAGTTAATTTGAGAGCACCACTCCAATGACTCTTGTTTCTGTTGATAAAAGTGATGTTGCTCCTAATCCAAATATAGTTTAAAAATTCAAAAACTATGTCAAGATAAATAAAAAAGTAAATGCAGTTGTTGATCAAATTGTTATTCCATCTCATAATGCCACTTTTGCATCCACTACTTTTTGATTGAATCACACATTTACTCCTCTCTTTAAATCTCTACATTTTATTATGAATAGGTTGTTAACTACTAATATGATTACTTTACCTCCTATTCATCCTATTTTACCTACTATAATGGCAGCTAAATATTTTAATCCAAAATATTTTTGTCAGTATCATTAGCAGAATGGTCATGATACTAAGAAATGTTATTCTTTGAAACATAAGGTTCAAGACTTAATTGATTCTAATGTTATATCTGTTGATAATTTGATGGTAGTGGGAATAAATTTGTTTCTCTTCCTAATCAAAATCTACAAATCTATACGAATCATTTACCTAAGCATAATACTAATACTATTGCTCAACCATCTTCTATGGATATTGTGTATGATTCCAAGATGGATGATCTTAATCATGTGGTTAATCAAGTGGGGCATGTGGTTCAATCTATGGCTGCACTTCAATCTCAACCTATGCTTCAATCTCAATTTTTAGCTCTACCTCAACTGAAAACTAAGCCTAAATTGAAACCTCATCCTAAACCTTGACAACAACCTAAGAAAAAAAAAACCTCAAAAACTTTTGTTTTCCTTTGATTATTCTAAGACTATTAAAGCTCCTGATGGTCCCCTTAATATTTATTCTAAGATTGTTGAGCTACCTAATTGTGGTTATCTTGTTGATCCTACCTCCTTAGTCAATGTTATTGTAGAAGAAAATATTTTTATGAAAAGTTTACAACATGATTTTTATGATAAATTAGATGTATGGATTCAAACTTGTAATGGCTTTCTTTATCCATCATTTGGTTCTATTCATTTACCAATTGAACTTCGTGGAAAGATTGTGAACACCGCCTTTTTTGTTCTTCCTACTTCTGATCAATTTCAAGTTAAGCTTGGTTTACCATGGTTAAATCCCATGCATGCTATTGCTTCACCTATTCATAAATTTCTTAAATTTATCTATGATAATGAACTAAAGATAGTTAATCATAGCTTATACCATACTTCTAGGCCCAAGGATGTTGCTACCATTGACTTCTTTTGGCCTTCATTACCTAATTCATGTCCTACTCAACTTGATCATCTTTTCCATTCATGCCAAGTCTATAAGTAGTGAAAGTTTCTTGAGTGACGCTTCCCTCCTAAGGATCTTAATTGTGGTATTTTTCCTACACTTTCCATACCTCCTTTATCTATGCCTTCTATATCTATTAATCAAGCTCCTCTTATTGCTTGTCATTCTCCTATTAATCTTATCAATCCTCCTATAGAACCTATGAAGGATCCTGTAATTACTCCTCCTAGTTCTCAACAAATTTCAAGTAAAGCAAAATGTAACCAATCTTCTAATGAATGTCATAAGGAGCATCATACTCAAGCTAAAGCTCATAATTCTACTATTAAAAAGTCTTTATCTTCTTTGGATACAACTATGCATGATGTGTTAGAAGAAGTTGTTACTAATAATGATGTTAAGTTACATGATTTTAATGATTCTATTTGTATCTTAGATCCTATTTTGATTAATCTAGATGATGAAGATACTCTTGATGATACTGATGATGTTAATGATGACTATGAAACTATTGTCATTGATGTCGACTTACCTAATATTATTTCCTCACAATTAACACTTATACCTAGTATTGAACATTATGATTCTCAAGAGGATCCTTGTTTGTAATTGGCTATCATTCCTACTATGTTGGATATAGTCCCTCTTGTGTGTTACTAACCTTCCCTAAATGATAAAAAATTGAGATGGGGAGATTAGGTGACATAGTTGACTGGCTAGTCCTTCATGGTGGCTTCTTTTGTGTGTTTGTCTATTGTATTGTGCTTCTCCTATAATATGTTTTCTAAATGTTGTTAGATTTTTTTATACGATCTATGTTTCTTCATTGGTGCAAGGTGATAAAAGAATCAAACTTCTTGTATTTTTCCTTTATATGTATTTTTATTCTTCCATATGTTGTTTCATGTTATGTTGTACCTATGCTATTGTCCATACATGTTTCCTTGTGTAATCTGCTTGGATTCACAACTTGGTAGCACTAATTCTTTTTGGTCTCTAGTTCATGGTCCAAAAAGATTCTTCTTTGTATTTCTTATGTGATCCTTCCTCCATTTTGATTGTACATCTACTTTCTTTGGGGAATGATTTCAATTCATTTTCAATAATATCATATACATATTATCATATGATCATACTGACCCCACAGTAGGTAGATTCCTTTTGTGTTTTCTATATGCTTATGTAATATTTCACTTGATTTGTCTTCATCTAGAGGCATCTCATAGTGGAAACATACTCAGAAGAGTTATTTGTGTTTCTATCAAATCCATTTCTCTTGTTTAAGTGTTAGAATTGACTTTAAAGTGGGGGCATATGTTCTTCTCACTTATTATACACACACACACACACACACACACACTTTTTTCAATACATATATATTATTTTTCAAGATGACTTTTCTCCCTTTTCAAATTAGTGACTAATCCTTAAAGCATGGATTTATATTTTAGGATCTTTTGATCCCTCTAGTTTCAAATATTTTTGACCCCTTAAGGTTGAAGGTGTCCTTAATATTGGATCTCTTTTTCTTTTTGGTTTTACTCTTATAGAATAGAATATTCTTGAGGGTGAATCCTTGACGGGTTGACCAATGGGTAGCCACATTCACTAGGTGGTTCAATTCCATCTTTCTAGTTGTGTAGTTTCCTTGTGTGGTTCACAATGGGACATAAGTTCTCATTGGGTGAGATAATCACACTCTTTTTCTTTTCTCCTTTTTTCTGGAGATGTATCTCTTATTATGATCTTGGATTTTATGAATACTTGAGTCTTAGGGGGCTTGAGGATTTCTTTGTCCCTTTTATTTTAATAAGATTATCTTTTCATTACAATCTACTTTACCAAGAGTTTGTATCGAGTCCATACTCTTGCTAAAGTGGGGGCTTAATGAATCATATTAAAATAGAAGAACCTCCATGTTAAGAGAACTTAACCCTTTGAGTAAGAAATCTATGATTGTGTCAAGCACCTTGAATGGGTCTTTGCATGGACTTGGTTGTTTTCCACCTATTTTTCTTCTCTCTCTCTCTCTCTCTCTCTCTCTCTCTCTCTCTCTCTCTCTCTCTCTAGCCTATTTCAACTGCTCTATGAAACTAGGGACTTTGGCCTCTAGGTCAAAGATGACCTTTTGGGTCAAGGCCAACCTCAACCCTAACCTAGGTCAAGGATGACCTTCACCCTAACCTAGGTAGGGTCAACCTCATTCCTAACCCCAGGTCCCATTTTCAATTTCTAGAAGTTTTGGGATCTTAAGCTTTGAAAATTTTTGTTTCCCACATATGGATTGGGTGTTTTGGGTTTTAGAATGGTAGACTCTTAAATTACATTTAATCTAGGTCTATTCCTAGGGTTTTAGGTTAAATTGGATTTAATGCTCCTTTGTCACCCTTCTCTAGTAGTTAGTACCCTAGATCACTATATAAGGAAGTCTTCTTCCCTCATTTTGGTCCATCTACTTTCTATCCACTATCTATGAGAAAAGTTATTATCTACAATTTATGCATAAGCTATTTAGTTGTCATGAGAAAATTCACCTACATGAAGTGAAGTTCTATCAAGTATTCAAGCATTCAAGTGTTCAAGCATCCAATTCATCAAGGAGATCCATTATTAGCCATTAAAGGGTTCAAACTCTATAGAGTCCTCTTGTTGAAGATTTCTCCATCCACATTCATTCAAGCTTTCTTCTATGTAAAGATACATTCAATATTGGTGTTGAAGATCTAATTATATTAATTTGAGACATACTACATCCATTTCTACATTCATTTGGAGCATTTGTACTTGTGGATTCAAGGATTCGAATCATCCACAAGGATTTCCACATAAGCAAGATGAATAGTTCCATTTACTTTGTTTATGCATATTATAAGTTCAATTATATTTCAAGGTTAATTCCAAATTGGGGCTTGACTAAGGCAAACCCCCCATCGAACAAACAGACCAGTTTTCTTACAAATATAAGTATGGAACTGGGAATTGGAGAGCAGATTTGGATACCCTTTTCGTCAAACTTGTGAGATCCACAAATAGAAATTTTGTAAGAGTAGTGCAGGAAAAGGTTGATTTTTGGGGTACAATTATGCCCTAGGTAAGATTATGCCCCACCAATAAGGTCAAGGTCAACCTCCCTTCAAAAGACAAAAGCTTTTTGGGTTTTTTGTGTCTCGACATTTCAAGTTCAGAATGGGTTGCATATTTTCTAGAAACTACATACAAACATCAAATTTTCATTTTTTTTCCAAATTCAAGGTTAGTATTTTTCTTTTGTCTATTTTAGGATTTAAGAACATACTCCCTCATAATAAGAAGATCATATAACCTCCTTTCTCCTTATTTTCCATCACTTGATCCATTTTTGCATTGAAAACTCTCTTGTGTTTAATCAATTTGGATCATTCCTTTTGGAAATTGGGGTTGAGAAGAGGTTTCCATTTTCTTTCTATTCAATTTATATACAAGTCTTTATATGACTTGACCTATATGTAGTAGCTTGGTCATAGTGATGACCTTTTAACTCTACCTAGTATATGAATAAGCATTTGACACTAATAGACAACAATAGTTAGAGATACCAACAATGTCCTCCTTTTACATTAGTGGAAAATAAAAAATTCATGATTACATTGTTACAATGATAATAGGAGTAATCCCCCTAAGCTTATGATTTAGTTCTAATTGTTAGGAATAAGGTGTCTCAACCTTGTATAATTCCCATTCTTATTATTTGTTTTGTAAAATGTATTTCTTGCAAATAATGTTGATGTGTCGACATCTTGAATTGTGTGTAAGGAGATCATGACTAAAACTGTTATGACGGATTCCTATGACACGTAAGAGCTATGTTAGGAAGATTCAATGATAGGTGAAGACATGTGGCAACTAAAATATTTGAGTACTATACACTCTACCCCAATAGCCCCGAAATTTTTTTTTGGGGTTCCTATTTTCTCAAAGAATGGCAAAAACCCTAATATGGTTTACCTTTTGGGAGTAGCCCTAAAGTGAAGCGCATGTTATAAGCATTTTTAGGGTTGTAAAGAGATGCGATGCGAAAAAGGTGTTGTTGGTACTGCGAGTAGCTACTAGATTCTTCTATTGTTGATGTTGAACTTGCATTGCAAGTGTATTGTAACCTCGTGTTGAAGATAATACATTGTGCAGGTTCTGAAGGGGTGGGGTTGTTTTACTGAAAGGTTTTTCCCCACTGGCAATTCCTTGTGTTATGTGTTCCTTTCTCTGTTTATTTTTTGTATGCATGGTTGGATGCAATATTGTTGTTTAGATGATATTGAATCTGTAAGTGTAGAAGATTTTAATAGGATTTGCATCATACTTTCCTTATGAGATTAGTGTAGGAAGCTATTTCCGCACTTGAGTTTCCTTACAAGTGGTATCAGAGCTTGATCAACTTTTGATCCTAGTTGTTGGGTAGGATTTTTTTGAGCTAATCTCAAGTTGAGTGGGAGTCTTGTGCAGAGCATCCTGAATCTTATTTGCAGATTGAGATGGCGAGTTCATCATATGAAAGAATGGAGGTGAAGAAATTTAATGGCACTAATTTCGAGTTGTGGAAACTCAAGATGGAAGACATGTTGGAAGATCGTGACGTATCGGAGGCGAATACAAGTGCTACAAGACCAGCAACTATAGCTCAAATAGATTGGGATATCAAAGACCATAAAGCTAAGGGTCTCATAAGACTCTGTTTAACCGATGCAATCCTTCTGAATGTTCTAGATGAGAAAACCGCATATAGTTTGTGGGAGAGACTTGGGGCTGTGTATCAGGCCAAATCTTTGGTGAACAAGTTGTTCCTAAGGAAGAAGTTATATTCTTTGTGAATGGAGGAAGGTGGATCCTTAACGGATCATTTAAATGCATTTAATCTACTAGCTGCATAGTTGACATCAGCTAGTGTCAAGTTAGAGGAGGAGGATTGATACTGAACACTTTTGTGTTCTTTACCAGATTCATGGGACCATCTTGTGATGGCTCTTGGAAGCACATTAGTCACCTTCAAAATGGATGATGTGGTTTCTTCACTGCTATCAAAGGAGATGCAAAGAAAGGCTTCTATTTTAGAAAAAGAAGCCCTTGCTATTCGTGGGAGATCCACAAAAAGAGTGAAGAAAAATGACAATAAGTCTAACAATAAGGGTAGATCCAAATCCCGTGGGAAGTCAAAGACTTCCAATAAGTCCAAGGAAAATTGTTGGAACTATGATAAGACTGGGCACTTCCATAAAGACTGTAAAGAGACTAAGAAGAAGAAGAATGCCTCAGATTCTGGTTTTGAAAAATCTCAAGAAGATGGCAATGCATTCATCGTAGCTTTGGCAGCCCATGCATCTAATGATGTGTGGTTGGTTGACTCGGATGCATCTTTTCACATGACCTCTCATCGAAACTAGTTCTCAAGATATGAAGAGTTTGATGGTGGAAAGGTGTACTTGGGCGATGATTCTCACCTAAAGATAGTTGGATGCGGAAGGGTCACTATCAAATTTCTTGATGGATGAGTAAAGGGAATCAATGGAGTTATGCACATTCCAGGTTTGGCCCAATACCTATTATCTGTAAGTATGCTGAATGATGTAGGTGTGCAAGTTGTTTTTTCTAAAGATGGATGTAAGATGATGAGAGGAGCTATGGTGCTTACTAAGGGTACTAGGAGAGGTACTTTGTTTTAGCTTGATGCACACGTTTCTCAATGTAATAGTTCTTTTGTTTCAAAGAAGAGAGTAGCTATCACTTCATCCCCACCATCTGAACGAGCAGTAAAGAAGACTATGGTTAGTGGTTCTGATGGTAGTGCAACAAGTGTACCTAAGGGTGGGTAAAAGCATAGATCTGTGTCACCGTTTGTGATACAAAAACCTATTTTGGTCAAATCTCATTTCTCTATCAAAACTCAATTTAAGAAAAAAAATAAAAATACCCTTTTATAGATTTCAGATTCAATATCATCATTATATAAATTTTTGAGTGTTTTGATTAGTTATAATATGTTATAATCTCAAAATATTATAAGTCGATATTTCAACATTTCAGAAGATGCTCTCTCAAAAAATGATAAAAAATAGTAAATCATATCAAAAAAATAAAAAATATATATTTATCACTAGAGGAGAGAATCCTCTTCATGAATATGTAATTTATTTTCAAGAAGGTATAGATTTGATAGGGAAGTTTTGACAGGAGGAAAAAACTGTTGGATTTTGACAAGGTCGAACTTGAGTACTTATAACAAAGAAAATATACATCAAAAATAATTATTTCTTTTTTTGTGCACTAGCTATACATGTCATCTATAAAATATTTTCAAATTAGAACAAAAAAAGGTGATTTGCACATACTTGTTTGACGGGAACTACATCCTATATTTTTTATAGTTAAAAAAGGGACTTCAAAATAAAACAAAATGAATAAATTCTTAGTCAAAAAAATTAGAAAAATTATAGGCATAAAACTCATACAATTCTACACATTTCATTAGTTTACATCATCTTCATATTTTAAACACAAATACCATTTTTTTTGTCATTAATTTTGAACTATCACATTTTGATATCACATTTCTTTATAAAAGGTGACACATGTTTGTGCTTTTACCCGGGTGCAAACACTTTGGAAGGAAAGCTTCCTATAGAAAAGACAATGTTGTGGCATTTGAGATTTGGTCACATTGGTGAGAAGGGTCTCAGAACCTTGAAAAATAAAAATCTCGTTGAGGGGTTAAATGATTGCAATCTCGAGTTCAACTTCTATGAACACTGTGTATATGGTAAACAAAATCATGTTCAGTTTTACTCTAGTTCTCACAAATCTTCTGATGTTTTGGATCTTATTCATTCTGATGTATTTGGTCCTGTAAAAGTTCCTTCAATCTCCAAGTCTATATTTTTTGTATCTTTCATAGATGATTACAATAGAAGGACATGGATTTATTTCCTTAAAAGTAAGACACAAGTCTTTAGTCAATTCAAGGAATTTAAAGCCCTTGTAGAGAATCAGACTAGTAAGAAGATTAAGCGTGTGAGAACTGACAATGGTGGTGAGTTTTGCTCAGCAGAGTTTGAATAGTTCTGTAAAGAACAAGGTATCAAGAGGCGTAAGACAACTCCGTATACCCCACAGTAAAATGGAGTTGTAGAGAGAATGAATAGGACACTGATGGAGAAGGCTAGGAGTATGCTTAGTGGAGCTGGTTTAGAACAAAGGTTTTGGGCCGAAGCTGTGGCCACTGCTTGCTATCTGGTTAACAGATCTCCTACATCAGCTCTTGTTGGTAAGACACCCATGGAGGTGTGGTCTGGTAAGAATCCTTCAATTAGACATCTTCGTGTTTTTGGTTGTGAAGCTTATGCACATGTTCCAATGGAGAAAAGATCTAAGTTGGAAAATAAAGCTGTTAAATGTATTTTCATCGGGTACAGTGCTGGTGTGAAAGTATACAAGCTTTGGGATCCTGTGACTAGTAAGGTGTTGTATAGTAGAAATGGTATTTTTAGAGAGCTAACATCTTCTCCTTTTGTGCTACAACTAGATGAAAAAGAAAAGGAAAAATATGTTGTTCAGTTGCCTCCTACCCCTGAGAAGACTGAACAGAGAGACCATGTTGGGTCTAATGATGAGGAGAGCTCTTGCAGCTCTGATAGTTTAGAAGAAGAGGAAGAACAACCTCAACCTTAGCCCTTGAGGAGATCCACGAGAGAAAGAAAGCAACCAGAAAGGTTTGGTTATTCTATGTTAGATTCCAATTGTGCTTTTGCTTTGATTACTAACACTAATGAGCCTAGATCTATGAAAGAGGCTTTGGGCATGGAAGATGCAAGTTCCTAGATTGAGGCTATGGATGATGAGATGGCTTCATTAGAGAAAAACAAAAAATGGGACCTTGTACCTTTTCCTAAAGGGAGAAAATCTGTTGACTGTAAATGGGTGTTCAAGAAGAAATTTTGTGCAGATGGCAGTGTTGAAAGGTACAAAGCTAGATTGGTTGCAAAGGGGTATTCGCAGGTAGAGGGAATAGATTATGGTGAAATATTCTCTCCTGTTGCAAAGTTGACATCCATTAGATTTCTGTTATCTCTTGCTACATCATATGATTTAGAGATAGAATAGATGGATGTGAAGACAACTTTCCTTCATGGTGATTTGGAGGAAGAGATTTATATGTCACAGCTTGAGCACTACATTGTTAAAGGTAAAGAATCCTTAGTTTGCAGATTAAAGAAATATCTATATGGTTTGAAGCAATCTCCTAGGATGTGGTACCTTAAGTTTGATTCCTTTGTTTTGTCAATTGGATTTGTAAGATCAAAATCAGATCATTGTGTTTATTTTAGAATTGAAAATGATCACCTTCTTATTGTTGCATTATATGTTGATGATATGTTTCTGTTTGGGAAGGGTAAGGGTATGATTTCTAGTTTTAAATCTCAGTTGTCAGCACAGTTTGAGATGAAAGATCTTGGGGCAGCTAGGTACATCTTGGGTATGGAAATTAGTAGAGATGGGTCTAACAGAAAACTTTGGTTGAGTCAAAGTAAGTATGTGAAGTCTATGTTGGATAGGTTCAACATGGTAGATTGTAGACCACTATGTGTTCCTATTCCTGTGAGAACAAAGTTATCTATAGATGATTATCCAAAATCTCCTAGTGAGGTGGAGGACATGAGTAGAGTACCTTATGCTAGTCCAGTTGGCAGTCTTATGTATGCTATGGTCTGTACTAGACCAGACATTGCCCAATTAGCGGGAGTCCTGAGTCAATTTATGGCTAATCCTGGACGGATACATTAGGATGTAGTTAAGCGAGTATTCAGATATTTGAGGGGTACATCAAATTACTCCATATGTTATCATGGTAACTCTTTTGGATCTCAGCATTTAGTTTGTATTCATGGTTTTGTGGATTCAGATTGGGTAGGTGATATTGACCACAGGAGATCCACTAGTGCTTATGTGTTCACTATGTTTGGTGGTGCCATCAGTTGGATGAGCAAGTGACAACCTGTGGTTGCTTTGTCCACTATAGAAGTTGAGTACATGGCTGCTACTCATGGTTGTAAGGAAGCCATTTGGCTTAAGAGATTGTTATCTGATGTTGGTGTTGATGCAGAATAGATTACTATTTGGTGTGACAGTCAGAGTGCTGTTTGCCTTGCGAAGAATCCAAATTTCCATGCTAGAATGAAGCACATTGATGTGCAGTATCACTTTGTGAGAGATATGGTGGAAGATAGAAAGGTAAATTTGGAAAAGGTAGATACTGTGAAGAATGTTGCAGATGCATTAACGAAACTAGTGGGCACTAAGAAGTTCATATGGTGTTTAGAATCTATGGGCCTTTTGGCCTATAGCGGTTAGTTCCTGTTATGTTCCTGTTGCTCTTACAAGGTGTTTGACAAGTGGGAGAATGTTAGGAATAAGGTGTCTCAACCTTGTATAATTCCTATTCTTATTATATGTTTTGTAAAATATATTTCTTGCAAATAATGTTGATGTGTCGACATCTTGAATTGTTTGTAAGGAGATCATGACTAAAACGGTTATGACGGATTCCTATGACATGTAAGAGCTATGTTAGGAAGATTCAATGATAGGTGAAGACATGTGGCAACTAAGATATTTGAGTATTGTACACTCTACCCCTTCAAAAAAAAATTTGGGGTTCCTATTTTCTCAGAGAATGGTAAAACCCTAATACGGTTTACCTTTTGGGAGTAGCCCTAAAGTGAAGCGCATGTTATAAGCATTTTTAGGGTTGCGAAGAGATGCGATGTGAAAAAGGTGTATTTTTGGTACTGCGAGTAGCTACTGGAGTCTTCTATTGTTGATGTTGAACGTGTATTGCAAGTGTATTGTAACCTCATGTTGAAGTTAATACATTGTGCAGGTTCTGAAGGGGTGGGGTTGTTTTACCGAAATTTTTTTCCCCATCGGCAAATCCTTGTGTTATGTGTTCCTTTCTCTGTCTATTTTCTGTATGCATGGTTGGCTGCAATATTGTTGTTTACATGATATTGAATCTATAAGCATAGAATATTTTAATAGGATTTGCATCATACTTTCCTTATGAGATTAGTGTAGGAAGTTGTTTCTGCACTTGAGTTTCCTTACACTAATATAACTACAAAATGTTTTTCGAATATACAATAAACAATAAACAATATATACACATGACTGTAAGTAGTTTGATTATTTTAGTGTCATATCATGTTAGTCTTCTAAACTCTGATCTCTGACTGTTTTGATCTGACCTTACCCTTGTGATCATTATTCCATTCAAAATATGTAATCATCATTACATTCCCACTTGTTTTTGTCACTTATGGATTTTGTTGGGGTTGAATGGGTGGAATCAAAATGTATTTCTCAATAAATGATTTGTGAACTTGGTTAATCATGGAAAGTGCATGATCCCAAGTGGTTCTTTGTTATTCCAAAATGTGAAACTATGACTCCAATCTAGTTGCCAAATCATTTAAACTATCAGCAACCAAAATATTTTGATCTTCTTGAATAAGATCTTGTGTTGACTTCAATTCTCATTACATAACCTCCAAATGAGGTATCAACATGGATTGGATGGAGATTAAATTTGAGCGCATGTTGTTATGAGCTATTTAAATCTTGGCCAATTTTCCTCGAGCATATAATAACTTATAATGACTTAAGCTGGATTTTGCGGACTGTAAAATGATGATACTAGTTTTCTGCATATCAGCCTGAATTTGTTGGATGTTTGCCTAAAGATCACTAGTGCATATTGGCACATCACACAAAATATTTTATAAATGTAATACTTTTTGTATAAGTTCTATAGTATTTTGTACATGTCCCTATAATTCAACCTTTTTCTCGGCAATGGTTGCTAAAACTTTCTCCACAACCTTATTCTCAAATTTCTCAGCTTACCAAGCCATAAATTTCTCATTTTCTTCTATATCTCTAGCATTTATTTATTCAACAATATGTACAAGTTGGGAAATGATTGGGGCTTTCCCATAAATTTTTTTTCTATCAAATGCTTCTACAAAAAATTCCATTACATAATGCAATACTTGCCTCTATTGATGTTCTCTTCTCAACTCTTCTTGTTTCTTCGTTTTCACCAAAATATATTGCAACATGACAGTTTTCACAAGAGTAAGATTTGTCAAATCCCATTTTGGCATCTCAATAAATTTCTCTAGACTAACTTGAATATCTAGAGAGTTATCCTTTATTTCTTTCCCTATATTTAGTGAAGAAGTTTTGTTGCTCGACATTGCTTTAGGAGATGGTGAGAGGGCATCACCACTCATTCTTGCTTGTATATTAGTGTTAGAGACAAAAATGGTTGCACTCAATATAGCTTTAGGAGATGGTGAAGGGGTATTGTCACTTGGTCTTGCTTGTATATGAGTGCTAGAGACAACAATGGTTGCACTTGGTACAACTTTATTTTCCTTCTTATTTTCCTCAATGTGAAGTCCTAATACATTTGGTCCTTCTTAACCTTTGTTAAAAATTTCCACACATGTATCTTTATTTGTTTCATCTGCCTCTTGCTCCTCTTTTTCTACATATGAGGGCTTCTCCTGCTAGGCAACTAAAGTGTCATGGGTGTCAGCATGAATAGATGAATTTCCACCTTGTAGACTCAACACACCTGAACTTATTTCATTACTTTGATCATCATGGATGGTTACTGTCTCAATGTCTTTCTCTTGTGTCACTTCTTTGGTGACAAGACCAAAAATGGTTTTCCAAAGTAACTTATTTTTCTGAACTATAGATTCAATTTTATTCTGTAAAATCATAAAAATTCTAAACTTAGGAACAAATGTGTTCTTGTATTTCTCCAAAAAAATTTCCTTTTTCTCATTTGATAAATCAGGCATAACTTTAGCTAATGTGCCTTCTCCAATATCTTTTTCTACTAATGATGTTTGTTCCCATCTTTTATTTAACCTATTGAACAAATCAATAGGAATCTTCTTCTCTACCTCATTAGGAGCCAATTTATTACTTTTCATCATATCTTTCACAGCCTTCTCAACTTTTGTTCTATCAACATTATCCAATGTGTCATATTTTACAAATCTAAAACTAGATAAGCTTGTAGATCTTCTTATGTTGACACATAACTTATCAATATTATTTTCTCATTTATGTATGTTAGCCTATTCATCTAATTTTTCATCATCTTCTTCAACTTCTTTTACCTTTACTAATATTCTCCTCTTTGGTTGGTTGATAGGTGCCCTTAATTTCTTCTTCTCTACACTAGAACTGCTTGATTTAGTAATTTTGACTATTCCTTTCTTTATAGATGACTCAACTTGTGCTACTATTTTCTTGGTCCTTGGTTTAGTTGGCAATGGAGGAGAGAGGGATTCCACTGCTATTTTCTTTTCAACTTCCTTTTCTCTAGGCCTGATAGATTTAAACTTCTTGGTGGGTGTTGTAGAAGCAACTACGTCTTTACCCTAATTTTCTTCTTCTTCTTCCTCTTCCTCATCACCATTATTTTCTTCATCTTCTCTTAGACCTTCTATGAGCTGTAAAGGTTTGTTGCATTTTCCTTCGGTGCCTAGTTTTACCTCTAGGTCTTCAATCATTTTCTTTCTTTTCTTCTCTTTAGAAGCTATTTTGATGTCAACAATAATTCTTGCCTTAGCTTCTTCATACTTTCCCAAAAGGTTCAGCTTTAGTATCGATCTCTTCCTTTAATAATGCAATAATATTTGCACTCATTGTATCACTATCAATTTTATAGTCAATTTCTTGTAGCCATGTCTTTCTCTTCTTTACTATGTACACAAATGTGTTATCAATGTCCATTAAAAAATATGCATCATTGTAATGGTTCATTACCAACTCTTCTAGTATTCTCATCATCATCTTCATTCTTTGTTTGAATTCCTCAAAATATGTATCCATGACAATGCCAAAATTCTCTCCTAATTTGGTCATGTATTCACTAATTTGTCTTGTCACTAGTTTTCCTTGTTCCCAAACAACATTGTCAATACCAGGAGAATACTTCTGAATATAAAAGAAAATACAAATGATAAGTAATCGAAACTAACATGGAAAATTCTTCACCTTCCTGATGGATATTAGATTTTATTCCAATTGAAGTTTTTGTAGCTTGGTAATATCATATTCATGATCTTTCATGACAATCTTCCATGCCTAGTTAGCTACCATACATGATAAACTATTCAATCTGCTCGATTGATAGAATTTGTGAGAAAATACTCTTACTGCAAATTCAATCAATGGATTAGAGATGTTTGAAATGGACAACCCTCATCCATTCCACTTGGCTCCTGTATTTGCCTCAATTTCCTCTTGACTTAGACATTGCATAGTCTTTTTCTTGTCTAGAGTGGGATAAGTTGTAACCTTGTGAATCATTTTCTTGGTTATCTCAACTAGTCCATTATGTGGCCATAAATTCATATCATGGATCCTTCTTGGTACAAACTTGATCCATTCAATCTTAAAATTCCTTGGAAACTCTAGGGAATCAGTTAATCCTTTCCTTTCAACAATTTTGAATTCATCTTTCAAAACTCCTTCATCACACAATTTTTCATAAGCCTCTCAAATCTCGCAACCACCAACTTATCCAGTCTTATACATGTAGAAAATTTGCACATATTGAATCATGATTACCTTAGGTGGTATCGAGGATAACACACCCATTGAGTTTCCTTTCATCGTGATCTTAGGAATAACACAAAATTTTGGTGGAGGAAAAACATCACTCCTCACCAATTGAATGTTTCTAACCTCTACTCCTTAGCTCTTTCCTACAGATGATAAAGCTACCATATTTCTCTATTAGGGTTTGAAAATTCTTCTCTCTAGATAACTTGGCACCACTCAAATATTTACTCAATCAAGCTTTTGATTCAAATTTTCTCTTAATCAACTTAAGATCTTTTTTGCAAAATGCTCAAATTGCTTTGTGCTCTCAAATCATGTATGTAAGGTATGATACAATATCTTCAAATTTTGACATATACTTCCTTTATCTCAAATCAGGGTCTCTGTTAACGTTGTATACTCTAGTAGGTGGAAGCCAGCTATCTCGGTCGATATTAATCCTTTTCAAGTAGGTCTTGACTATACAGCTTGGTCCCTTCCATCTAACTCGACCTAGACACCAGTTTAGAATTTGAAGTACTCAGTCCATATTGTAATGCTTGGTCAATATAGACTATTGTATTGATGTTCAACACCAGCCATGTAAATGATTCTTTTGCACTAGTCTTTTCATAAATCTTTTCTTATGCATCATTACTTATGCAAATATGATCATTGGATCTTTTATATTTGGGACTGATGTAAGATATATCATTTCAATATGAAATTCCTTACATACATTTCTTAATTAGTTTGTGATGATATGATCACCTCCTACATTGAATTGGTTGATCTCATCTCCATTTGCTCCATTATTTCCATCTTCTACCTTTTTCTTCCATGTTTGTTCCATCTCCTTTCTCGTTTGATAATTGTCCACTTTTCCTTTACCCTTGATGTGATTATGATTTCCTAGTGCTTGGGTCCTGTAACTTTGTTTGAATGTCCAAACTTGTGACATTTGGAACATAAATTGATAGGTGCATGGCTCTGCCTTTGTTTGTCTAGTAGGGCCTTGTCTTTGATCTGCATTTGTCTGCTTTATGTCCATACTTTTGACAATTGTAACAATAGCCTTCAAATATAGTCATAGTAAATGCATTTTTCAGTTTTGATCTACACTTGTGTATTTGATGTCCTTGCTTCTTGTAGTAAAAATAATAACCAATAAACTTAGGTTTCGGGTTTTGCATATTATTTTTTCTTTTGTAGATATTTTCAATATGACGAAGTTTTTCATAGTGGTAACATGTTAGATTGCCTTTGGGTTTTGCATTTCTCAGTTCTCCACTCTTGGATGATTCTTCTTGCTTGGTAGATGAATGACTTGATCCAAAAGTGATGCCAGATGATCTTATTATTTCCTCAAAGTATTTCATTGCTTCATTGGGCTTTTTGAATCTTGCCACAAGTTATTTCTCAATTTTTAGCTCATTCTTCAGTAAGTCCTTCCGTGATATGAAATCTACTATTTCCACATCCTTTCTATTCAACTCCTTATTTGCAAGCATCACTTGATTCATAATTTCTAGTTGAGTGCTTGTAAGATTGTGTACAGCAAATGTCCTTTCTTAAATTTTGATTACCATTTTCCTCTTGTCTTCCTCAGCAACAACATTGTCTTCCTCAACTTTCTTCTTTTTCTCAGTTACTTCATATAGCCTAGTTACTGACTGAATCCTATGTTCCCTTTTTAGTCCTCTGACTTCTTCATTGAGGATTTTGATCTTTCCTAGTAGATCTGCAATAGTTGCATCACTGTTACTTGAATTTCTAGTGTCAAATAGTCCTTGAGTGCCAACTTCTTCATAATTCAACTCTTTTATCTAAATGGCCAACTCCTTTCTCCCTTTTATGGATTTCCTCAGTTCCTATCTTGCTACCTCAAGTTCTTACAATAAGAGCTAGATGTCAATCACCTGATTGTCAATAACCTTTCCTAATTTATAAGCCTCTAGTTTCATGATCTGATCTCCCAAGCTTTTAGAATTTCTTAATTGGGGAACTAAGATATAGAGAGAGGGGGGGTGGGGGTGTGGGGGGTGCATGGTGAATTAGGATCTATAACACTTAAACATTTTCAACAATTCTTTAGTGCATTTACCATCTCATGTCTTGTGCATGCATAACATTAATTATAAAATCAAACTATAGTAACATGTAGATCTAATCTATCAATCACACACAAGAAATGTAAACACATAAGAAAAAGATTTGGTTACCTAGAAACCCTCCAAGGTGAAGGTGAAACTAGGGTGGGGATGATGCCCACAAATCTTTACTATTGTAGTAATAAATTTAACATGTTAGGGTTACAATATTTGATCATAATATATGATCTACCCTATGAGGGGTCTACCTTGGTAAAATATTTAAGGCTATTAGGTCTTACCCTATTAAAAGATTTTATACTTATAATCAAGTAAGGACTATGTTAAGAGATTTACAAAGATATGTTAAGATCACTCTATTAAAAGATCATCCCTTAATCTATTAAAACTAATTCAGTACCTAATCCTTAGTTTTCTCTAATAAGTTGGTTTTGGATCTTCTCTCTTCAATCTGATTTGATATAGCTTTATTTTCCTTCACTGCATAGACAAGGTCACTTCCTCTGCATTAACAAAACTCTTTTGCCTCTTCTGCAATATTCACACTATCACACTTTATCTTCTCTATGATTGCATAAATAGCTTGTTCACTCCTAATCACATCGCCATACCTCAAACTAGTTTTAGATCTACTCTATTTAAATATTTCATAAAGATTTTTCTAGACACTTCCTTATTTTGCCTCTTCATCTAATTGGTTGATCACAACACATAGAGATTTGTGATCGACATCATAAAATGTGTAATAACCTTTGTAACAACCTCTACAAGTATTAAATATCTTTTCAATGTCATCCTAAAATGGTTTACCTCAAATTTGCTATCATTCTTGACTTGAATGTCAATTCTACGTTGCTTAGCACTTCTTGTCTTTTTTACTTGACATTCACTGTATACACTGTTGATGCTCAGTCTTTTCTATGCTCGACATCTTTTGTGTAACTCAATATGATATCAATATACTTAAACTACTTGGAAATCATTAAGCTTGTCTTATACTAAAAATGGTCGGTGACCAAAGACTTACTTGACTCCTAGAGAGCCTAACATATACATGTTTATATACAAGTATTTATATGATTGAACCTATATAACAATAGTTAGAGATACCAATATTTATACTCTACTTCTAAGACATGCTTAGAAGAAGGACAAACATAACTCATCAAATCCTAATCTATATAAGAAATACCAATGAAATGCATGAGAAGTGGCTTACCATTAGGAAAAATAGTTATACTATCATGTACTTGTATAAAGGTGGCTTCATAAGAAAGGGATTCATTTTTGTCCTTATCCAAGGGCTTGTCGCAATTAGGTGAATATTCAAGGGAAGGAACATTGTGTTGAACAAATAACCCTTTATCAAAGGAATAATCATGAATTGCTAAATCTTGACCCCTAAAGGTATGTGGATAAGTAAAAAAAATGGGAGAATGTGTTTGTCTCTTGTACTAGAATGTCTTTATGAGAAAGATACATTTTAGTAGAAGGATCAACATCATCTTTGAAGATCTCGCTCATTGAAAGGATATTCTTTGAATAAATGAACTCTTCATATGCTATAATGTTTTGATGGGTGGGATTGATTTTGGGAGGGTAAACACTATGGAAATCAATGAAAGAAAGAATTAAATCATCACCATATGCATGAAATGGTACATCTTGAAGATCTTGGAGAAAAATTTAAATTGAACAATAAAATGAAGATAAAATCTCCATGAAAAGAAATGATTATGGATGAAATATTTTTGTATTCTTTGCAATGCAACTAGATCTATGAAACAAGATACAAAAATTTGTGTCTTTTTCAAATTCCAAGATGAATAAAATAATTCAATTTATGTAAAGGAAATCTAAACACTAAATGGAAGGTAGAACCTATAGAATTAAATGCATGCAATATACAAAGTAGTGGTAAATGCAATGCATACAAAGTAGATCTAAATGTGAAGAGGGATCTAACACAAAAATGAAAATTTGAAATTTTATAAGTTGGGTATAATGGTGAGCCTAGAAATAAAATGGAAAGATGCAAAGGAGATGACGCAAAGAAGATCTAACAACCCAATAAAAAGGTATAAAGCATTAAAGTGATAGTTTCACCGAAATATAGTATATAAAATGGTGAGTAGCACTAGGATGGATCCCTCATGAAACCATACATTACTAAATGAATATCCAAAACCTTTTAACAAAGGAAGTTTGATTAACATAAGATAGGGTGTCAATTCGTGATCTCCATAATATAGAGTTTTGGATTGGTCTTTATTTTCCTAAGAGAAGGAATCATAAATGAGATGAAAAAGGGAATACTATATATGAAAGTGAGTGCTAGAATGGAATGAATATAATATTCTCACCTTGAGGGTTAGAAGAGGAAAAAAATTATGATCTACAATAACCCTATCAAACTATACTAAAATTTGGAACAAAATAGGATCTAGAACCCTCAAGGTTGAAGCTTTTTGGTGTGAAAATATGAGTGTTGGAGGAATAGGTCAAACTTAGGCTGATCTATACCAATATAGGTCAAATTTGAGGCAACCTATATTGGGGAGGGTTGAATCTAGAGGTTTTGGGACTATGGTTGAAACTATACTTCGAGGTCTATACCAATGAATATAATACTCTATGAATCTACACATATACACAAGAGAAGGGGAAATTATTGGGGATGGGGGGGATTTCCTTATTTTAGACCACATTTAGGAATTAACCTTAAATTATTATTTTTAAAATTATCATTTAATAGAGATTAAACATCAATGAAGTATATGATACCATGTAAATGCAACTATTCTTAGTATGTGATTATGTATGTTGATGCAAAAGCTTTGACTTAACAAAAAAATGAAAAGGAAATTGTTTAAGAAAAAACTTCATATAGTAGATGATTGAAATTCACTTGAGTGTTGAATGGAAGAGGAAATATTGAATGGATGAATATCGATCTACTCCCTTGATGGCCAACTCTATATCTCTAATGAAGAAAGAAGGTAGATCTATAGAAGGAAATGTGTGTTTGATGGATGATTTATGAATGTCTCCAATGAATGCTTGTTGGCTTGTTTCAAGTTCTTGAATGCACAATAGATTTCTTGATTTATTGTATGTCTCTCAATTGATAGATATATATGTGATGTAAGAATGAAGGGAGGAAACCTTCTTTTAATGTGATTTTAGGGTAAAATTTTGTGAGGGTTGACTCTACTGGGTAGAAAAAAGAAAATACTTTACATTGGGCCTCAAATTCACCAGAAATAAAATCTCAAGTTATATGCCTCCTCAAGTGTGACCTATACTAAAATAGGTCACCCCAGATGTGACCTATACTTGGAAGGTTTAATTTTGAGGTAAATTGTGTGGGATCCAAGAAGCATTTAAAGTTTCAAGGAAAAATTAAAAAGATGAGTGTGAAAATTAAGTGTAAAGTTTAAAATGGGGCCAACAGGAAAATTGAATTAGGTAAATTGATGGATAAATGATAAAATATGCATAGAAATTAGAGCCAATCAAGAGTTTTGAGCAAAATTGGAGGAAGAAAGATGACCTTGATTTAAATTAATTATGCAATTAAGTGAAACATGAGGTCCTAATATAAGAAACACATGTAGGAAGGCTAGAAATGTTTGCAAAAAGAACATAAAATAAGTGCATGCTTCTTTAGACTATACATTCAGTATTGCCTTGTCATCATGCCTATACGTGTTGCATTTTGTGATGCATTATGATTTATTTTAAACCATAACCAAGAAATTGGTTCTCTTGCTTCTCTCTTGTTGAAGGTCATGTTTAGTCTTACAATTGATCCTAGGTGCTTGAGTGTGACTCTTACTATTTCAATTATTTTTCTTGGGTTTGTGCAATGAGGTTCTTTGAATAGGGGATAAAGAGTCTTCCAAAACATGTTTTTCAAAGTGATCTACAATTTATTAACCTAGCATGAAGCCTAAGTTTCACTTATCAATCAAGATTATAAAACTTTTGAAGGGATTATTGATTCTACACTTCTAAAGGATATTCATGAAAATGAAGTTCAATCTTTTAAACTATGGTGCAAAGATTGGAATTAGTATCTAGATTTACTATCTCACAATTATAAGCCTTACAAAGGCTATTTTTGGCTTTTAACTCATTTTCCTATGTTATATATTTTTAATTAAAGATGACTTTTTCAATTTTGTATTTTTAGTCAAATACAAAGATTGCACCTTTTGCTTGGTATTTTCTTTTTCAAGGCCCTGAATTTGTTATAGATTAACTTATATTAGGATATAAGATCCAAATTGTCTATTTTTTTGTCATTAGCAATCTATATCACCTTTTTTGGTTTTATCATAGGCCTCCAATTGTTTGCAAATGGATTCATAATTTCTTCAAGACTTTTCATCTTGTGTCATTTCACTAGAACATAGATTATTTAAATGTTAATATAAAACCCCTTCTATATTTACTCATATTTGGCATGCATGTAGCATAGAAAATATTTTGAGCATTTAGGAGGACAAAAATGCTACTCAATTCTCTATGTGCTCTATCCATCCTAGTTTCTCACTTTACAGTACATAAATGAATCGTTATAATGTGCTTATTCAAATTTAGGTATTGTTAGATAATTGTGCAATGCCCAATGTATTATTATTTATTTTTATAGTCCATTTAACTTTTACATATAATATATCATGTCAATTTTGATATTCATTCTCACATTTGTCCACATCCTATAAGAAGAAATTGTGCTTAATGAAGAAGGTTGCAACACATTAGCCATTGTTGTACTTCTCCCCTAGGTTTTGACTACAAGACTAGGAATTTGTTGATTTCTAGTGACTTCCCTCAATTAACTCTTGTTATATCCCTTATTCATAATGTAACCAAAGATATAAAAAATATGATTTTATAAATGTTGGTTATTATCCTTTAATGAGTACTTCCGATTCTATTGACATATGAAATGAAACCAAATGATCAAAATTCTCCTCCTCCTCTAAGTACTCTTCCCCTCATAACCTAATAGTAAATTTTGCTTCTATCTTGTTCTAAATTAATATCCCATTTAGAATTTTAAAATGTAACTATTTTCACTCATTTTTTAATATATAAATATATATTTTCAAAACAATCATATGAACACTATATATATACATGTATATATAGATGTATATATATATACATATATCTCTATATCTATATATAGATGTATATATACATGTGTGTGTATATATATATATACTCCACCAACCACTTAGAACAACATCAACCAAGTCAAAGTTCCGAGTATAATGGAGAGTTGGTAGCTTTCTCCCACTACCTACACATTTACAAACGACAAAATGGTAGCTTTCTCCCCACTACCTACACATTTACAAACGACAAAATGCTTGTTGTCCCATTTGCAGAGCGATGCAAAACCTAAAACATTACTGTTTTCCATGGGCAATGCATTTTATACTATATTTTCCGCACGCTTTCTTCCCAAATTCACACAATCCCTCATTTGCGTTTCCGCGTTGCCTTTCTCTGTTTGGCCAATAAACTCTACACCAAACTCTATTTATTTATTTTTATAGAAAGTGCTACAATGTGTTATGTGATTCACTCACGAGTCACGCCTATTGCTGGTTATCCTCCCTTTTCTATTTTCCATAATTGACTCTCTTTACACGAACTAAAATGTATCAAGTGTCTTGTATGATTTATTTTATATTCAAAACATCGAAGTTTGACTCTATTGTCAATTTGACATCATTCTTAGGTCTTTGATAAAATAATATCTCAACCATAATTTCCATATTTATATAATATAATACCGTGACACCATTCTTATGCATAGGACACAATAATATTTCAATCATAATTTTCCTTGAAATCAATGTATTCAACAAAACTTATATTTCAATCATAATGTTGTTGAAATTAATGTATTTAATATCACAAACAAAACACAGTGATATTTCGATCATAATTTTGTTGAAATTAATGTATTCAATGTTACAAATAGAACACTAAAATTAATAAGTATAGTAAATGTCTCATTTTTTAGTATTTTGTTTGAGGTGGTATACTTATAATTTAAGCTTAGATTATGGGCGATTCATCATTTTCATAAATCAATTTATTTTTATTTTTATATATTTTATATGTTTTACTTTTTTCATCAAAATTTACAACTCAAAACTGAATGGTGTTTGCCCCTTCTACTAATCATAATGAATTAACATGTGTTTGTGTGAGACATTAGTAGTATTAATCATATCTAATGTATATTTGACATATCTAATGTTGATGATTACAAGGACAATAATTAGAGTACATTTCATTTTTTAAAGAATAAAAAATATAATATGCAGTCATTATCGCATAGGCTATCTGCATTACAAATTTTCTTTTTGATAATTTATCATCATAATTGATTCAACTTGCCAACAAGGTTTAACATAGGAGAACCCATTCACTAATTAAATTAAGAAAACTTGTAAGTGATGTATGTACATCACTTTGACAAATGTGGATATCATGAAAATGAAATGTGGTCCTTCTACTAATCTAAATTCTAATATATGATTCTTTGATGGTGCAAATCAAATCCACATAACACATTAGATTTGAACAATCAAGCTCATTATTCTCATATTTGAGTTTCTAATAATCAATTTTAAAATAACGATAGAAATCAAATCAAAGATATTAATTTTTGAGTAATGGTGGGCTAACTCTTCATAGCCTCAACATCATCCTCCTGTTATAGGCTCTAGAGTTAAGTGCCCCTAACACTCACATTTAATTTTATTACTTTATTCCAACTACCTACCTTAACTTTTTAAAAGTAGATTAAATGCATGCATATTTTTTACATTTACTCCAATTATGTAACCCAACTCCTTTAAAAAGATTGAATGAATGCATATTCTTTACATTTATATAGAAAATCCATGTAATGTAATTATGTAAATTATAATTATTAATAAATTAAATTTCTTTATAAGACCCACAATTTTCCATTGAATTTATCATACATTTTAGGTGTACGTGATCTAATTATTTATGTCTAATTATGTGTCTAACATATAAGAATTTCTTTGGATTTTGTTGTGCTCATTTGTATTCATTCATTGTTATGTTAATTTATAATGTGTTTATGAATTTGTCTTATATTTTTTCCATCCTATTATTTGACCTCTGGAACATCTTGTTAGAATATATAGTCCACCAATATAACCAAGGTGGGCAGGGGGGGGGGGGGGGGGGGGGGTGGTGGGGGTGTGAGTTAGTTATATAATAATTATCACAATTTTAAACCTTATTAAATCTTAACCATATGAGCAATATAATCAAAAACCACAACAAGATACTCATGCACAATAACATTGGATATGTTAACTACGAAAATCATTGATCAAAGGGAAAACTCCAGTAGGGATGGTACCCACAAGATGATGTACTAATATATATATATATTCCTTGTTAGAGAATGGACCCTATTAGGAGTCTATTAAAACATTTACTATATATCAGTCTCTATTAGGAGACTTTGAACCCCTATTAGGAGTTGTGGAAGGCATATGAACCCACTGTCCAAACAACTTCAAGGGAAAGACCAATGAACCCATTGTGCAAATGATCTTTGTACTTGCAAAATAATAGAATTGAACTGTACTTCTTCTTTCTCTTCCTTTTCCCTATCAACCGAACTTCTACTTCTTCTAAACTCAATACTAGATCACAAACCTTGCATCCAATAATCCCTAGGATCTCTTACTCGCATTTTCCAAACACTCTACTCTTGTTTGCACTTCCTCAATTACTTTGCATCTCACATGCATCAACTACTACCTTTACAATCAAGGAAAATACATTCCTTTATACCAAGTTCTCAAAACAATTCCTTGAGTCAACTTGTATGCTTTTCCAATTAATTATAATAGAACCACAATAAGATAATTAATTATTTCACAATCACATAGCACTGTCAGCTCATAATCTATACTACTTCTCACATGTGCAACTTTAGGACTTGTGCACTTGTTGACATCATCATCAAACTATCCTCTACCACTTTAATAACTTTGCATATAATCCAATCATTAGAAACTACTTATTAGGTACTCTATCCCTATACTGCTCTTTGTAAATTGTGTATATCTTTCATATTTCTTTGACTTATTTTATGCACACTTAAACTCATCATTAGGACACAGTGTGGAATATTTCCTTAGTTGTGCATCACCATAACATCAAAGCTTTGTCTATACAACCATGATCTTTGTCTGTTACTTAGCTAGTCTTCACAGAAACCATACTATGTTGTCATCAAAGACAAATATAGTCATGAATACAACATGTCAATCATGCTACATGTTTTCCAATGCTTAGGATACTCCCAATGGAATACAATCAGAATTCATGCTAACAATCTCCCCCTTTGTCATATGACAACATAAATGAAGAAACATCTAGGTTCCAAAAATACCAAACAATACTCTATTGTTGCTACTGTTGCTCTCATCTTTTCAAATCCTCTTCAACAATCAAATATGAAATACTCTGGAACACTTCCCTATTCTACATCTCTTAGGATTTGCATTAGTTTTTCACACACTAAACAACTCTTAGCTTCTCCGCCATACATCATAACCCTTCATGTTGTATATCTACTTCATAGAGATATTCCTTCTCCTTAATTACGTGAATATTTCTAAATCTCCCTAATAAAGTAGAGATGTTTCTCCTTGCACACTTCTATTCTCCCCCATTCATACTTAGGAGATATTTTCATGCATTCTCTCTTTTATTGACATTAATGACAAATACCTTATTATGTCAATCATTTGATCCAAGTCTCCAACCAGCTCAAGTGCCCAAAGACATTGTTCAAGACTAATTACCAAGAGTCCTTAGCGACTCTACTCATCACAAATACTCCCCCATATAGGAAGCATCAACATTAGGTCTAGTCAAACAATAGTGCCATGTGCCATTGGACAGATGCAATCTTTGCTTTATCTACTCTAGAGTAGGCAAGGGCATAACCCCAAGAATACCTCTTAAGTACTCAAATGTATCTTTAGGCAAAGGCTTTGTAAAGATATATGTAATCTGATCTTTAGTACTCACATACTCCAATTTTATCTATTTCTCTACTACCTTTTCTCTCAAAACATGATACTTAATATATATTCTTAGTCTTAGAATGCAATACATGATTCTTAGACATACTTACTATACTTGTGTTATAACAATATATGATAATAGGTTCTGAAAATTCTATCCCAATATCTTTCAACATATGCTTCATCCACATGACCTGATTACAATTATTTGTTGCTGCTACATACTCTACCTCCATTGTACTTTGTGAAATACAATATTATTTCTTGCCTGGCCAAGAAACCAATCTTCCTCCAAGAAAAAATGTTTCACCACTGGTACTTTTTTGTCATCCATATTACCTACCCAATCCACATTAGTATAGGCACATAAAGTGAAATCATTTTATCTACCATACCATATCCCATTATCTAATATTCCCTTCAAATATATGAACATCCTCTTTACTATTGCAAAATCTAACAACATTCTCATTGCTTCCATTCTGACTATAGGGGCATATGTCCCCTCATAATCTATTCCATCTTGTTGTGAATATCCTTTGCATATCAGTCTAGCTTTGTTTCTTACAAATTCACCTTGTTCATTCATTTACTTTCTAAATACCCATTTGGTTCCTATAATATTCTTCTCTTTAGGCCTAGGAATGAATTCCCATGTGTCATTCTTCATAATCTGATCTAATTCTTCCCTCATTGCTTGAATCCAATGGTCATCTTTCCATGCCTTGTCTGTCCTCTTAGGTTTAACTTGAGAATCAAACATAATTCCTCATTTACTTAGTTTCTTTTCATCACTCCTTTTTCTTTGCTTCCAATTATCTTCTCTAGAGGGTGATTCTTTGTCAAGTTTCTATTAGAGGTAGATTTTTTTTTATCTCAAATCTTATCTATTCACTTAGTTTTGATCTTTGTTCTCCTTTTTACTCAACAATTTGCACATCGTTCTGCAAGTCATTGTTAGTCTCAAAAAAATTTCCACATTTTGTCTAACAACTCCAGTATCTTCTTCTTCTTCATCAGAATTGTAATCCATCATCTCTTCCTTGATTCCAAAATTTTCATCAACTTTTACATTTTCACATTCAACTATTATTTTGGTTTTATGGTTAAAACATCTATAATATTTTCTTTTCAATGAATAACCAAGAAATACTCCTTCATCACTTCTTAGATCAAGCTGTTGACATTAAGGTCAATTATTCTATTAGTGACTTAACACTTGGTCAACTGGTTACATTGCTATCGAGCTCTATAGTTGTTACCAAGGTTCTCATTCATCTAGTAGTGTTGACCAAGTGTTTCAATTACAACCAAGCTAAGTAGTCATAATGTAGTTCATGTCAAGCTTCATAGTGTCTACAATGAATCTGAGATAGATTACAATATAGCCTGAGTGTAGCAGAGTCTACCGAGATATCCAACAAATGTTGTTGGTATTTTAAAACCAGCAGGCTACAAAATACCTAATACCAAGATGCAGTAGACAAGACATAGTATAAATATTAGCTAAATCTCATAATCAACTAAATTCATCTCAAATCTAGACCAACATTAATAGAATACAAAAATTCTCTACACTTTGACTCTGTGAGACCAAGGCGGGTGCACCTTCGGGATGGAAATGATTGGTTATTTGATACTTACTTTTTGGATCTCACTCACTTGCACTCTTTTCTTCAAATCTATCCTCTATAGTAGTTAATTGGTCACTATTCTTCTTATATTTGTAACAAACTTCATGGTTACAATAGCTAGCTATTATTCAAAGGAAAACTACTACAAATAAGTGATGACCAATAGTTTGATTCTTCATTATAGAAAGGAAAATTTTATTTTATTTATGTGTGCTTTGTGTAACCAAACAATTGCATCAATTTGCATCACAACTTATGATAAGTGCCTTATCCATTTTTTATACAGAGTCACACCAAAATAATTGACCTATTTAATTGCCTTGAAATTAAAATTATTAGTTGTTAACCCTAAACCCCATTCTTATGATATCCCTCTCAAATGCTTAGAAATCCTATCAATTTATGGAAGAAATTACTTAATTCCTTGAATTAAAAGCAATAATAAATTGAAATACAACCTATCCAAGCTGCATTAAGTTGCATGAACTTTTCTCACTCAATCCCAAAGTAGCAAGCATATGAAAATGGAGACATAATTTGGAAACACGGATATTCAGAACTGGAGCTCCTTGTATCAATATTCTTTGAAACTAATACATTGCTGGTATAAACTCAAGAATAACTCAGGATATGATAGACTTTTTAGTCAAGATCCATTTGTATTCTTAGACTTGCGAAATTGAGTACATCATATAATTGACAAAAAGACTCTTTGGACCAACAAAAAAATAACATAACACTAAAAATATACAAACTTCAAACCATCCTCTAGCCTTGGGAACTGACATATATAGTGCAAGATGCAACAAGATACATGCATAGAGGGAAAAGGATAGCTACCCTTAGAGAAAAAGAAAGACAAAAGGACAAAAGTTGTCGCTATCAGAAAAAGACAACATTTGGTGCTTGTTTGTATCTTTGCAATAGAATGTCTTTATCATTAATCTTCTTGTGGTGGGATCAATTTTGTTGTAGCAATTTCTTATTGATCTACTTCATTTGATGATTGGAATAGGTGTATTTTTGCTCTTCCAGTTGTGGAACCACTTGGCTTGGACTTGATGTATACTATTCAACAATCTAGTTATTAATTACAATTAGTTGATCCTCTGCCAAATCATTAGTTTGAATAGTCATGTCCACAGTATAAATTGGTTGCTCTTCTTCTCTCTCATCTATTTCAATTTCTCCCTTAAGAATTCTTCATCATCTATTCAGATAGGGGTTTATGAAGGAGAATACTCTTGGATCTTGGATGTAGAACCCTATTCCAATTTTTGCTTCTTTGCAGTAGGTGCAACAGGTGGCCTTTCTAAAAATTGTCTATTATAAAGAGGCATAGGTTGTACACTCTTTTCTACCACATACCCAACCATTCTTTGTAGTGTATATTAGCATGGGTTTATCATTTCTCTACTAGCTTTTGTCTATTTTAACCTCCATCTCTTGCAATTAATATTAATTTCTAATTATATCTTCAGGTAAATAAACAATTTATTTTGATGATGTTTAGCTTTTTTTCTCTCCCTAAATAAATCATACAAACCTTCAGGATCACTAAAATGAGAATGAGATTGGGCCATCTAGTATTTGTCTTAAAACAATTCTAATTTCCTCCAATCCTTCTTAACAAAAACAAATTTATGGATGAGAATAAATTTAGGGAAGAAAGTACCTTTAGGTCTCCCCATATTTTTCTTCTAACCCTCCTACTTGCCACAAAAATTTTGCAATCCCCACTTTTAGAGGTACTTGATATGGCAACACATGTGGTTTTCATAGGAAACTATATAATCTGAGCATAGTAGAAACCGAATATGGGATGATGTCTCCCCAATTGTGACTCACCTTCAGTCCTTTGGCATGATTCTTAGGTCTAATAAATTCCAACAAGGACTGAGATATTATAGGGTTATCTCTGTTAGGATAAACCACGGATAGAAATAAAAAACTACATGCAAATATAACCAATAACAGAAAAAATAATAGATCACACAGAAATGAACACAAGGCACCAAGATTTAACGTGGTTCACCCAATCCCTGGGCTATGTCCACCAAACTGCAAGTCCGATCTTATTACAATCCAGTGATTACAACCTGATTACAATCCGTAATCCCTTACAACTCAATATCGCTGCAAGAACCAATTTCGTATCACAACATTATAAAAAATACCCAACCCTAAGCCCTTTTATATAAGTATTAAATTGCTTTAGGGTTATAACATGTTGGCCATATGTCGGCCATAATATGTCGACTACCATGTCGGCCACGGCCCAAAACTTTTTTTTGGGGCGATGCCTTGAACCCCACTATTTATGAAGTATGTACAGTACTTTCCTGATCAGTCACCACAATCTAACAATCTCCCACTTGGGGACTGATCAGGCTCCACACTAAACAACAATCTCCCACTTGGA
Organism: Cupressus sempervirens; assembly: GCA_028749045.1. Classification (NCBI taxonomy): domain Eukaryota; kingdom Viridiplantae; phylum Streptophyta; class Pinopsida; order Cupressales; family Cupressaceae; genus Cupressus; species Cupressus sempervirens. The sequence goes on along the minus strand of CM053792.1, from coordinate 173,790,712 downwards.
GACTGATCCTGTAGCAATACAACTACCACATGGGGCTCCCACTGGATCAAACCACCCTAGACTCTGCTATTCTTTTATTCACTTTTAGTCTAAAAGGCCAACTGAAGCTGAAGAGGAGTTCAGCTTCTCCCTTGTTACAATCTTTGTCAACATATCTGTTGGATTGTCATTAGTATGTATCTTCTCCAGCTTTAACTATCCTTCCTCCAAAACTGACCGAATGAAATGGTACTACAACTATATGTGTTTGGTCTTAGAATGCAGAGCTGAATTCTTAGCAAAATGAATGGCACTTTGACTATCTGTAAACAAATAATTATCTTTCTGAGGATGTCCCAATTCTTCCAAGAAGAACTGAAGCCATATCATCTCCTTGGCTGCCTCTGTAGCAGCAACATACTCTGCCTCTGTAGTGGATAAAGCATTAATATTCTGTAACCTAGAAACCCAGCTCACAGCTGCCCCACCAACAGTAAAGACATAACCTGTAGTACTCTGCCTGGTATCAATATCCCCAGCCAAATCTAAGTCAACATAGCCCTATAAATTAGTAGTAGAGCCCCCAAAGTGTAAACTCTTATTGGATGTTCCTCTCAAATATCTGAGAATCCACTTGACAGCATTCCAATGCTCAAATCCTGGATGACTCATATACCTGCTAACGACTCCCACTGCATGTGCAATATTTGGCCTAGTGCATACCATAGCATACATCAAACTTCCTATAGCTAAAGCATAGGGTACCTTGGACATCTTATCCTCCTCTTCTTGTGTCTTGGGACACATCTCCTTAGTCAATTTCAAATGACCAGGTAAAGGTGTGCTGACAGATTTAGCATTCTCCAGACAGAAACGTTGCAACACCCTCTCAACATAATCAGCCTGAGATAGCGTCAAGGTTCTGTTCTTCCTATCTCTACAAATCTTCATACCAAGGATTTTTTTTGCTACCCCCAAATCCTTCATAGAAAATGCATGTGCTAACTGGCATTTTAGCCCCTTAATATGATGCATGTTAGACCCAGCTATAAGCATAACATCAACATATAGACATAAAATACTGTAGCTATCATCATCCAACCTCTTAAAATAAACACAATAATCTGAATGACACCTGTTATATCCATGCTCATGCATAAAACTGTCAAATTTTAGATACCATTGCCGAGGTGCTTGCTTCAAGCCATATAAACTTTTCTTCAATTTGCACACTAAGTTCTCCTTACCTTTGACCTCAAAAACCTATGGCTGAGCCATATATATTTTTTCATCCAAATCACCATGAAGAAAGGCTATTTTAACATCCATCTGCTCTAAATGCAAATCTTCAGTAGCCACAAGAATTAAAATAGTATGAATAGAAGTCATTTTAACAACAGGAGAAAATATCTCATCAAAATCAATTCCCTTTTTCTGTGCAAATCCTTTTACAACTAACCTGGCCTTAAATCTTTTCTTACCTCCTTCCTCTTCTTTCAACCTGTAAACCCATTTATTCTGTAAAGCCTTTTTACCTGCAGGCAACTTGCACAAATCCCATGTCTTATTTTTCAGCAAAGAGTCCATTTCATCTTTCATTGCTGACTCCCACTGAATCTTAGTATCCACCTGCACAGCTTCATCATAACTTTCAGGTTCACCAGCATCAGTAAGTAAAATAGAATACAAAGAGGGAGAAAACCTTTGTGGAGGTCTAATTTTCCTTGTTGACCGTCTAACATTCACTGGTGTGTGTGGTATTTGTTGTTGCGGTTGTTGCACATCATGAGGAATGGCTGGAACATCAACTTTTGGAGTATCATCCAGCACTACATAATCATCTTCTTTCTTCTCATGTTGCTGCAACAAATCTTTGTACAACACTTTTTCATTGAATATGATATCTCAGCTTCTTATAATTTTAAGATTTTCAAAATCCCAAAGCCTATAACCAAATTCATTAATTCCATATCCAACAAAGACACATTTCTTTGATTTAGCTTCTAGCTTGGTTCTATTTTCAGAGTCTATATGAGCAAAAGCTTCACAACCGAAGGTCTTGAGAAAAGAATAACTCACCTTCTTACCAGTCCATGCTTCCTCTGGAATACCACAGCCCAAAGGAGTAGAGGGACCTCTATTAATCAAATATACTGCAATATTGATAGCCTTCACCCACACGTGTAAGGGCAACCCAGCATGCAACCTCATGCTCCTTGCGCGCTCCATTATAGTCCTGTTCATGCGTTCAGCCACTCCATTGTCCTGTGGAGTCCTTGGAATAGTTTTTTGTCTACAAATACCATTAGTGGAGCAATAATCTTCAAATTCATTACTACAATACTCACCACCATTATCAAATCCGAGACATTTTAATTTCTTACCAGTCTCATTTTCAACCAAGCATTTCCATTTCTTAAAAGTTTGAAATACATCAGATTTCTGTCTAAGGAAATAAACCCATACTTTTCTAGTTTCATCATCAATAAATGTAACATAATAATGAGAGCCACCAAGGGAAGATACCTGAGCCGGTCCCCATACATCTGTATGCACAAGCTCTAATTTCTCCTTTTTGTTTTCCTTCCCTGTCTTTACAAAACTCACTCTCTTTTGTTTTCCATACACACAACTTTCACAGAAATCCATATTCACACATTTCAGACTTGGTAAAACTTTCCTTGAATGAAGTACTTTCATACCTTTCTCACTCATGTGCCCAAGTCTATTGTGCCACAACGTTGTATCAGAATCTACAACATCTATTTGTTCTCCCTGCTCAACTGCAGTAATTGTTCTTGAATATTCATTTTTCTCTGAAACAATCAAAGTAGAAGGAACAATATGACCTCTACAAAGATATAAGGTGCCTACTTTCACACCTTTTGCTACTACAAGGGAACCTTTTGAAACCTTCCAATTTTTATCATTAAAAGTAACTTCACAACCCTCATCATCGAGTTGCCCTGCTGAAATTAAATTTCTACTTAGTTTTGGAACATGTCTTACCTCATGTAGTAGCCAATGATTTCCATCCTGCAACTTAATCTTAATTTTTCCCTTTCCAACAATCTGACAGGGTTCATTATCCCCCAAATAAACAAGCCCAAAATCCCCTTGGACATAATCAATGAAATAACCTCTATGAGGTGTAGCATGAAATGAAGCACCAGAATCTAAAACCCATGAATCATCAACACTCTCTAAAGACAGAAGCAAAGCATCCTCTTCAGATTTGTTACTTACCACATTTGCCTCCTTGTCTCCATCTGATTTATCTCCTTCATTTTTCTTTCGATTCCAACAATCTTTCTTTTTATGCCCTATTTTCCCATAGTACTAGCAATCATTTGGCCCTCTCGATTGAGACCTCCTCCCCTTTGACTTTCCTCTTGATTTCCCACGATTTCCAGAGTTACTTCCTCTTTCAGTCATTCTGCCCTTGCTTTGTGCATTTATAGCATTTCCTGATGTAGATCCACCTGAGGATTTTCTACAAGTTTCCTCACTTAAAATAACACCGATCACATCATCATATTTTAGGGTACTAGATCTAGGAACAGAATTACTCACCCCCATTACCAAGCCATTCTAGCTTTTAGGCAAAGAACACAAAATCAAGAGAGCCCTAATTTCTTCATCACAATTGATACCCATAGAAGATAATTGACTAGTAATAGTATTAAACTCATTTAAATGATCTACAATAGATCCACCTTCTGCCATTTTCATATTAAATAAACACTTCATGAGAAATACCTTATTTGAAGCAGAGGGCTTTTCATATAGTGTCGCTACGGTTTTCATCAAATCTTCTGTCGTCTTTTCTTTTGTAATATTAAATGCCACTGATGGTGCCAAGCATAACCAAATGCTTCCGAGTGCCTTTCTGTCCAAGAGATCCCATTTAGCCTCTGACATAGTTCCTTGATTTTTGGCTTTTCCTTCCAATGGCTTCCATAAATCCTTCTGATATAAATAGTCTTCCATTTTCATCTTCCATAACTGGAAGTTCTGCCCATTAAACCTATCAACCCTTAGCTTACCCTCATCTACCATTTCTCCCACTCAAATGTGAGACTCCCACTTAACCGTGAGACTTTCCTGCAGAGGATAACTGAAAGACAACCTTGCTCTGATACCACTTGTTAGGATAAACCACAAACAAAAATAAAAAACTACATGTAGATCACATAGAAATGAACACAAGGCACCAAGATTTAACATGGTTCACCCAATCCCTGGGCTACGTCCACCAAACAGCAAGTCCGATCTTATTACAATCCAGTGATTACAACCTGATTACAATCCGTAATCCCTTACAGCTCAATACCGCCGCAAGAACCAATTTCGTATCACAACATTATAAAAAATACCCAACCCTAAGCCCTTTTATACAAGTATTAAACCACTTTAGGGTTATAACATGTCGGCCATATGTCAGCTACCATGTCGGCCACGGCCCAAAATTTTTTTTTGGGGCGATGCCCTGAACCCCACTATTTATGAAGTATGTACAATACTTTCCTGATCAATCACCACAATCTAACAATATCTAGTTAGTAGAAGCCTTAGTTTAGAGGAAAAAAATGTATCAAATTTGACGAAACTAGCATTAGTGACTTCCCAAGTCATGTCTACACTCCATAACTAAATAAGTAACTTTTCTCCATCCTTTTCTAATTCCAATTTCATCTCTTTGGAGAAGAAGGAAATACCCTTGTACAAACATATGTACATCAACATTAAGTACCAATAGAATGGTTTTACAACTTTAGCCTTGTTTCTATGTATTAATCCATCATAGATTTCTTCTGCTAAATATGTGGCAAAAACAAAAACTTGAACTCATACCATATTGTAGTGTCTGGGCAATGATAAAAAATGATAGACCTTGGACGTGATCCTGCTCATCCATCCCAAAAAGTCTGTAGAGGGAAAAGTCTATTGCTTGAGCCCTAGGATTGAAATATTTCCTTAATAGTGGCTCTAAGGTATTTGTAGTCAGTAATGACAATTGACCTATTTTAAGAAAGTGTTATTGCAATGACCCTTTCCTCAGGTACACTCATTGAGCATCATACCTAGTCTACAAATTTTCCAAATCAATTTTCTCATGCACTGTGTGATTAGGGTTCAATCTAAAAACTTCCCTAATTACATGTGGTGACATTCTAAAAAGGTTATCTCCAGAATGATTTTTGACCATCCTTGATACTGGGTCATATCACTTCACTATCATTGCTAGTAAGTCATCATCAAAGAAAACACCTAGGACAACTAGATTACCAATGTCGAACTCTCGTACATTGTTTAGAGGAGTATTATGGTTTCTCTCTGAAAACTATTTTTAGAATAGCTCTAAATCTCTAGTGGTTATTTCAGCATCTCTTAACCAATGTCCCTTATCACAAAAATCCTCACTAACCAATAACCTAGGGTTTTTCAGAACTAACTCTTTTCCTTTAGTAGCCTCATTAGTACATTATGATAACTATTGTAGAAAATCATAATGCACAACTCTCAATTGATAATCTACCTTTCCTAAGAAATCCCTTTGTGGAGGCATTTTTTGTATATTATCACAATTACAACTACAATTTCTCTATTAACTAGAGGTTTTTAGTACTTACCCAGAAAAACTATTTGCTTTACTGAAACCTCTGTTAGCAATAATTTGTGGCTTTGAGAAAATATAATTTGCACTCTAAAATTTTTTGCACTTTGAAATCTCTATTTCATGGTACTCAATAATGAGAGGAACCACAAATTTTATGGAAATTGTCTTTACAAAAACTTGCATTGATCATAATTAAGGTTTTAACAATCATATTTCAAGCTACACTACAAAATTTGAAACCTATCCATCGATTTATGCCAAATCAGAAGATTCCTTTTAAAACTATAAAAAGTTGTGTTACCTTTTTAGAAGCCAAACACGTGTTAGAATCTCTCTTCTCCACTTTGGCTAGAGTTTAATCATCTTCATAGTCCAAGGAAGCGATGATTGTCAATCTTCACTTGATCAACGATCCTGAATGATCCTACTATTATTGTGTTCACTAAAAAATATTGTGCCCACTAATCCAACTCAACATCCACCTTTTTAGGGGCCCATGAAGAATCTGTTTAGGGGCCCATGATAATATAGGCTAGGGGCCTGATATAGCCCTAGTTGCTAACCCAACCAGCCCTACCATTCTATAGGCAATTCATTGATTCTATTGCTTGCTACTATCATCCATGAATCAAATTGAGATCAAATCCACCCAGCCCTCATGCATGCATGCACACCCTGCAGGTTCATGCACTGTCAAATAGTAGGGCATCAGGGTAGCTGGCTTTTTTTTGGTATCTAACCAGCCAGCCAATAAACTCCATTTCCATCTCATAGATATCCATTTCCTCTTTAGACATGGCTATTCAGGAATGGGCCAAGTTTTGGGGACTAAGCCATTTCGGGATATGGAACCAAGTGTTATGGTGGGGGTATGGACTAGAAGAGCATGATGTATGGCTAGCTCCACTACCCTTACACGAATTCTAGTTGGGAGAGGTAAAGAAGGTCGAGTAGATGGATTCAATATGGGCATTCTATAGTACAACTCATGAGTGAATGGCGAGCGAAGCAAAGAAAAGTCTGAAGCCCAGCACTGCTTATTGGGCCCTACTATCGACCTGGTTTTCTACTATCAGGATCGAGTAGTACTAAGAGCCAAACCATTCATTTGATGCCCTATCTATAGCTATTAATGCTACTACCCTATCCCAGCTATAGCCCTATTGAACCCCGCCCCCTCCCCCTAATATAGTGTCAGCCCCTTCTTTCTTTATCTAGTTGGGGCAGCAGGGTGGGAAACTATAGTTCCAAACTATAATCATATCTCGGGGGGCAGGGGGGTGGGAATCAACTATAGCTTCCCACCCTATGCACAAGTAGGCAGGGAACCCTATGATTCCCACCCACCCAATATGGCAGGATTCAGAACAACTATAGATAGTTTACTGGCTCGAGCCCAACTAGAATTCCCTATGCATGCCCCTGCACCCTCTCCTACTATTCATTGGCGATTATTGTAGGGGTAGGGGGTACTCTATACATAACATGCCTACCCCTACCAATAGAATAGAAAGCTCCTGCTAATGAACCATCCCCTGCCAATAACCCATTCATTATTAGGCAGATCAAGCAATAGGCAGATATGGTATGTTGGTTAGGAACTACAGAAATGGGAATGAATGGCACAATCTAGCGAAGCTTTCACAGGATCTCAAGCCTCTGATGGCCTCTTTGAACGCTATCAACATCAACCAGATAGGCGATGCCTTAGTCTGGGGAGACTCTTCTAGAGGCCATTATATTGTAACCTCAGGCTATCTTTCCCTTGTGGGCACAGGGGAGAAACCTATTTGGGCCAAGGCCTGGACCCCTGGATTAACGCCCAAAATCAACATTTTCTTTTGGCTCCTCTCGCAAGAAAAAATCCTTACCCTAGATAATTTAACCAAGAGAGGCCAAATTATACCCAGCAGATGTTGCCTCTGTAAGCATGACCTGGAAACGGTTAATCACATTTTCATTCACTGCCCCTTTTCCTCTAGAGTGTGGAGTCTTCTGACTTCCAATATGAACTTCTACTAGTGCCCACCAGCCAGTATCCAGGAATTCTTCATAGAGTGGAGTAGCAACCACAAAGGCCTGAACTCCCAAATTTTGAGTTCCTAGATTATCCCACACTTTTGCTGGGGAATATGGAAGGAGCGCAAAAATAGGATATTCAGAGACAGAGAAGCGCCTGAGGGTATTATAGTAAAATTGATGGCCTCATGAAAGAGAACTATTCCACAACTAGAGATGGAAACATAAAGGACGAAGGGAAAGTTAAGGCTAGGAAAGAAGACAGGATCAAAAGAAGATAGTAGGCTACTTGGTCCTTCCCCCCCAAAAACTGGCATAAAGCCAATTTCAATGGGGTGGCTAAGGGGAACCCTAGTCCCGTCGGATGTGGTGGAATCATAAGAAACAGCTTGGGAGGGGGCATTGCTGCTATCTCCTTCCCTATTGGTCACCAAACCAACCATTTGGTTGAAGCCAGTGCAACCAGATTCACTATTAAGCTAGCCCTAGACTTAGGGATCGAACATCTATGGCTTGAAGGAGACTCCCTAAATATAATAAATTGTATTTTAGGAGTAACCAAACCCTCATGGACCATTGAAAGCATAATTGAGCACCTAAAAATGGACTTGAGAAAATTTAAAAATTACCACGTCAGCCATGTTTATCGTGAAGCTAACATGGTTGCTGATTGGTTCGCAAATGCAGTGGTCACATTCAATTCGGTGATGATGTAGGGAAACAATAATCATTTTCCAGTGGCGACTATGGAGCTCATTCGAAAGGAGCAAATTCAAGGTACCAACTCAAAATATTTTTTGTGATGATGAGACATGCTAAATCATGTTTTAAAAAGGGAATCATTAGGAGTTATGCGGAACCCCCATCGTTTCATAATAACATGTACGAAATACATGAGCAGAAGAAAGCCAGAGTTAAACCCAATAACACATGCATTAAAGCTCTTGTCCTTAGCGATTTCTTCATCTTTGATCTCTACAATTTTTTTAAGGGTTTAGGGTTAGAGAGGCATAATATTGCAATGGTGGGAGAAAGGATTAGAAGAGAGCCATGGGGAGAAACAGAGAGCTAGAAAGAAAAAGGGAAGGTTTGGAAAAAACTCCAGAAGGGTAGCATAACCAGCTTCATGGAGAGGCTCCATGGTTTTGACACAGGGGTTACCAAGATTATGGTTGAAACCTGGCACAATGGAAAGGTCAAAATTCATGGTGTTTCCCACCAAATCATAGAGGGTCTCATTGCAGAGGTGATTGGCTTCTCCCAGGAAGGCATTAGCTTCTTCAGGGATAAGAAGATGTTCGCCAATGCTATCAACGATTTCGTCAAGAACGACAAGGAGAAAAGAAAACTGGTAAAGATTGACACCTACTATGACATTGAGTCCATCAAGAAGATCTAGGGGCATGTTATGAGGATCATCATTGAGTATGTCACTTTGGAGCCCAAGTTTGATAGAGTCAGGACCCATCATTTTGTTCTGCTTAATCATTTTAGACATAAAGTGAAAATCTCCTTTCCTTTCTATATTAATACTTCTATGACTAAGAATATAGAGAGTTACAAGAAATGTCCTGTCAAGAACCCCTCCCTTCACGAAGGCCTTCTGCTCCTCATTTTTGAGTTTTTGAAAAACCAGACAAGAGGCAAGTCCATTGGGGTTTCGGGTGGCTCCTCGGAGGACACCGCCAGCTCAGACTCAGGGGAAGTGCACGTTGTGAAATCTGTCAAGTCTGAAACCCCAAAAGCCAATCCCTCTCCTTGCTTCCCTAGCAGGAAGAGCCCCAGGTGCCCTCCCCCTAACCCCTCTTCCCCTCATCCTAAGGAGTCTAGTGATGAGTCAGATACGAAGTCGAAGGAGGCAGATTCAGTGGTAGAGAAGGAAAGTGAGTTGGAAGATGACAAGGAGAAAGATAATGACAAGAAGGAGGTGACCCCCTTGGTAACCTAGGATAACCCCAAGAAAAGAAAATTGGACCAGACCCCAACCCATGATCATCTTAGTGACCTCATCGATTTTCCCCCCAGCCCTACTGTGCCCACGTCCCCCCTAGAGGTCCCTATTCCGCACCCAGAAGAGATGATAGAAATCATGGTTGAAAAGGGGGGGGAGGCCATCAGGGAAAATAAGAGAAGAGCTTGGAGCAATCTCAATGTGGATAGGGCCAGTATGGGCATTGTCAGAGAACCTGCTAAAATCTAGGTGTTGGGGGATCTCGATAGTAGCACCCACTATGACGAGCTCCTTGACCTGACTCTTCTGGTTCTCTCTGACAATGTTCATGAAATGGGTTTCAACTTTCTCAACAATGCAAAGAATAGCCTGATTGACAATTTTCGCTCCATTAAGTGACTTTTTCAAGAAATTGAGACTCTGAAGGATAGGTCCAACTAGACCAACAATAGGGGGGATGTCAAGGATCATGAGGCTAGAGGTAGTAAAGACCACGAGGGCAGCTAGGAAAAAGACAGAGGCCAGGACCCCAGAGACAATCAGGAGGATAGAATCACCCGACTCGAGCAGAAGGTCCAAAGGCTGGATTTCGTCCACTAGATTGTGACTAAACAGATTGTGGATACCCTCCATACCTTGAATGAAAAAATTGTAAATCTGGGGGACTATCTGACCAATGCTAGTCTTGTGTGGAACGTGGAGCAGAGCACAGAGTATGGAACCAGCCGGGAATATCCTTAGAAAGAGACTGGAAACTAGGAAAGTCAGGGGGACCAAAAGCATTTCCCCCCCAGGATCCAGGAGGAAGAGGCCAACCAGAAGGAAAGCGATGCTACAAAAACCCTATAGGAAATGGAAAAGAAGGGACACTGGTCTTCCCACCAGGCTCTGTTCTTGGCCTTTATTTCTCAAGCTTTGAGCCTTTTTGTTTCTGGCCTTTTGAGGCAGCTTTTTTTTTGTCTTTTCAGTTTTAAGTTGTTTTCTGCTGTAAAACTTTGGGTTTTAGGATCCCTGTAAAACTTGTTTTCCTAATAATAAACATCCACCTTTTTTTACATATTGTACCTCTAGAAAATTAGGACAAAACATTTGGCACATTATCCAACTCAGCATTATCTATCAATTGATGACACAACTAACCACATGAAGTCCATGTGTCATCACCTTGCTTTCCCACTTTGGTTAAACTTTGAGCATTTTAAAAATGTGGGGAAGTGATAATGGTCGATCATCATTTAATCGATGGTTCTACAAAACTAACCTTTCCCTATCCTAGTCAGCAACTTTAACCAACCAAAATATGCCAATCTAGCATTTACTCTTACAATTCCTATTTTTGTGGCCCACAAATTGAATCTGGTCCCAATTCTCCATGTGGCATCTTGTCACTTCCATGATTTAGTTAAACTTCAGACACTTCCAAAATGAGGAAATGCAACAAGCATAGATTGTTATTTGATCGATGGCTAGGAACTTACATGATCTATGCTAATTTAAAAGATGAGGAAAGGGGGCCCACCGAGACATGTGTCACAAGGTTGCATCGTCACTTTTTTAAAACTTCATGCAAATTCAAAATGTTGGGATACACCCATCATCATTCTTCACATGATCGATAGTCGATACAATAAACTCTCCAAGGATTAACAACTTCAAAAGAACACTACAAAAACTTAACTAAGGAAAACCTAGGGTTAAGAAGCAATATGTGCTAGGTTAATATGTTTTTATGAAAATAATAAAATAATGTACAAGACACACACAAACAAATAAAATAACAAATATATATAGAGAGCCACACACATATGCAAAAAAAATTTCAAAGGCTTTAAAAAATTTACACAATGTACAAAAAACCCTAGGCTACTGTTCATGGAAAATTTAAGTATTTTAACAAAAATACTTCTTAAAGAACTGTCCATAAACTGACAGCTCAAGAATATCACCTGGAAGCTCCTTTGGAATATAAGAGTCTCCACCCCATGTAGAATCCACCACATAAGGACCCAACCAAACAGGATCAAATTTACCATGCTTGTCATTGTCCTCAATTCTAGCATTCCACATTAAAATGAGATCTTCAGGTTCAAACTTCCTAGCCACTACTTTCCTATCATAGAAAAGTTTGGCTTGCAATTATAATTTTACATTTTCTATTAGTCCTACCAACTAATCCATTCTCTCTTGCATGTCATCAATAGCATCATCATCACATATCTGGATGTAGCTATAAAGGCCTATCAAATTATTTTGAGGCATCCTTGCTTGGATTCCATACACTAGGTCAAAAGGTGAAACACCTATTGCTTTCTTCACTATCGCTCTATTAGTCCAAATTGCCTTATGTAACTTAGAATCCCATGCCTTCTTATTATCATACAAAATCCTCTTAATGACTTTCAATAGGTTCTTATTTGTAGACTCATGATGATGTTGATCTAGTAATGCCATGTTTGCCATAAAACTTGATAATCTCTTCTGATTTAAAATACATAGAATTATCAGTTAAAATTTGTTGAGGGCACCCAAACCTTGTTATGATGTTTTTTAGTAGAAAATTATTAACCACCTTACTAGTAGAATTTCTAGTTTGAATGGCCTCCACCCATTTTGTGAAGTAATCTATTGCCACCAATATCCATGAATAACTAGTTCTAGATTTGGTAGATATTTCAACTATGAAATCCATTCCCCATTGTTGAAAAGCTTCCTATACTTCCACTAACTTCAATGGAGTGTTCCTAGAGAATTTCAACTTTCTTGCAAATCTTTGGCATGAATCACACTTTCTGACCAAAATTTGTGCATCTTTGAATAGGCTAGGCCACCAGTAACTAGCTCTCATTATCTTGTGAGCAGTAGTATTTTCCATATAATGACCCCCACATACTCCTGAATGCATGTCATTTAATATCTTTTCAGATTCTTCATGATCAATGCATTTCAAGAGTATCCCTTCAAAATTTCTCCACCATAGACTTCTGTTAACAATAATATACCTAATGGCATATAATTTTTTATAGTTCTCCTTTCATTATCTATTAGGTGGGATGGGACTTCCATGTGCTACAATTAACATATCACATTTACATACCAATCACAATGGTCCATATCAGAAGTCTTTGACTTTAGGTGTTCACTTACTAGGTTTATTTTACTAGCATCCAAATTTGACCATGCCATTAGTTTTTCCAATCCCCAACCTCTCACTAACTTAGTGATTTGGATGTCAATATTGAATTCCAATATTCTATTTATCCATATGCATCTCCTACCAGACACGTCCTATTAAGAGAAAATATCTCTGACTACTACACTTGGCACAAATGAAATAACAATAGCACCTACTAAGTAACATCTAAAAGCTTTCACAATTTTGACTAAAGCATAAGCATGCTTTTCATTGATTTCAAACTTTAGCTCTGTAAGTTGGAGGGATTTACTAAAAAATGCAATTGGTTTTTCATATCCCTCTTCATTCTTCTACACCAAAACTGCTACAACAGTGTGGAAAGATGCAAAAGAAAAAATATGCATCAGATTTGCATAATCTAGTGTCCTAAGAATTGGTGCATTTTTAATAGCAGTCTTGATTTCTTGAAAATCTATTGTAGGATCACCTTCCCAATTGATTATTGCTCCTTTCTTGAACATCTTGGAGATTGGTTTGCCGATCTTAGCAAAATTGGTGACAAATATTCTCAATAAATTTAATTTTCCAAAGAATGACTATATTCCTTTGACATTTTTAGGCTTAGGGACTTTATCAATTATTTCCTCTCTCAGGGTCAATTTTCTCTCCATCCTTAGATACTATGTGACAAATAAATTTCCCCTCTGCCACTCCAAAAGTGCACTTCTTTGGGTTTAAAGAGACACCATACTTAGAATCTCTGATGAAAATCTTTTCCAAATGCCTATAGTGGCCTTCAACCTTTTTTGAGTATGTTGTGAGATCATCTTGATATACAACAATAAATTTATCAATATACTCCTTCAATGCAATGCCCATATCTCTTTGGAGTGTTTCTCCTACATTTATCAGGCTAAAAGGCATCCTTACATAAGCATATGTCCCCCAAGGAGTAGTGAAGGTTGTTTTAAATTGTTCTTTTTCATCAATAAGAACCTAGTTATATCCTAAAAAACTATCTATCATGGAAATTAGTTCTGAACCAGTAAGTTGCTACAACATGGCCTCCATATTAGGCAACCCATAGTTATCCTTTAAGGATGCAATATTGAGGTTTCTTTAAAATTAGCACATAGCCTAATATCCTCATTCTTTTTCCTGGTTGATAATAGGTTTGACACCCATGAAGAATGTCTAATTGGCTTGATGATCTCCCCCATCCCTAAGTTTCATAAGTTCTTCTTGCATTTTGGGGGTTAAAGTAGGATTTACTAGTCTTTGCTTTTGTCCAAATGGCTTAACATTTTCTTTGAGGGGTATTATATGTTGAAAAAAATCCTCCATAAAAGCCTTAAGGTCATCATGTGACCATGCGAAAACATGCTTGAATTTTCTCAGAAGATTAATCAAAGACTTCCTAATTTTATGAGATAAAGTCTTACCCATATATACCTTTTTAGGAGCTTTAGAAGTACTAAGATTGATCTCTTCAAGTTCTTGTGGCTTTTGATTTCTAACTTCTAGATGCACTCTATCTTGGTTATCAAAAATACTTTCTAAGACCACCAATCCTTTTGGTACCTTGTTCATCTTCAATTGCAAAATTTCCTAGCTAAAAATGGTTTCCTTCCATCTATTGTTTCAATCAAAGCACTAAAATCCAACTCTTGGCAATAATACTTATCTTCATTTAGCAAGAAATTCAAAATGTCTTTGTCATCTTCAAATACATGCTAACTTTATACATTGTTAGGAATTGATGGCCTATTCTACATTTCAATCTTTGACACACCAAACAATGATATGTCATCTAGCTTAGTAGCTACTTTAGCTAATAAGTCATCCATCTTGTTATTAGTTATGTCCATCCAAGAAATGCCAAAGGCATCAAATGCTTCTATTTGGTTCCAAACAAAATTTCCGTACTATTTCAGCCTTTTGTTCTTAGAGGCATATGTCTCCTTAACTTGAGACACAATTAATTATGAGTCACCAATAACATGCAATTCCTTAATTCCATGACTTTCTGCAGCTTTTAATCCTAGTAAAAGTGCCTTGTATTCTACAATGTTATTGGTACATGTAAAATTTAAGGTAAATGAATATCTAAAAGTGTTTTTCTTTGGAGATATAAATACTACCCTAGATCTTCATCCTTCCTTAGAAATTACTCCATCAAAATACATACTCCACAAGTTTTGAGAATCCATGCAACTTGTTAGCTCTTGTGAAATTAGTGGGGGAGGTTTCTCAATTTCTTGAATGACAAGTTCTACTCTAAATGCATTGACCTCAGTATCCAAAAAACATGATGCATCTTTATCAACATTATCTTCAAACATGTGGTTGACCCTTGGTTCTCTATCAATATTAGTAGCTTTTTCTCATATATGAAAAGTAGCATATGAAAAGTTACACTATAGGTTACCTCCCATTGTAGCACTCCATTTTCTAGAGAATAACATTCTATAATGGAGAGGAATATCAACTACAAGGACACTCATAGTCAATTCAACCTCAGGATAGGCAACTAGTTTAAAAGGTAACACATTTATTGTACCTATGATAGGCACTTCCCTTGTAGCCATTGCTCTACACCTACCCTATTTGGGATCTACTTCTAAACCAAGGGCTCACATAAATTTGAAAGGCATAATAGTGTTTGATGCTCCTTAGTCAATCATGCAATTTTAAAAAATTCTGTCATTTATGACCAAACTAAGAAAGAAAGGATTAATGTCTTGTAGGCAAGCTATAGATGAATTGTCCAAATATGTCTGGGGTATTTGGGTATGATTCCCTTGTCTTCTATTATGAGTGGCACCTATTGCATAACCATGGGTTTTTGTTCAATAGCATTACTAGTTCCAATCTCACCCAACCAAGAGATAGCCTTATTCTTGTATTCCTCTATTCTAAACATTTTAGACAAGGGAACTTTGATAGTAATTTGAGATAACATGGATATCACGTCAAAGAGATCATAAATAGTAGATTTGATAAAATTACCTATAGCTACTAGTGTTTGGATAGCAAGTGCCTCTTTTTGCTTGGTAACATTAGGATTTATTTTCTTCTCAAGCATATTTACCTTGATAGTTTTAATTCCTTGAAACTGTACCTTCATTTTGGGCTCCCACATTTTTACCTTACTATCCTTCACCTTAGTTGTCATTGAATTGTCCTTTTATTTTCATTATTCATTTTATTAGTAATGTCTTTAATGAAAATACCAGATGACTTACCCACAACATTGTCAATATTTGTGTTTCTTGGGTTGTAAGTACTATGTACTTGGGCTATCATCTCTACAATGATCCTATCAATCTCTCGTCTAGATGGTTTTCTCAAGTTTATATGTTCTATACCTAAAATTGTATTACACACCCTACCTTCATCTTGATCTTCATCATCTCATAACACTTTCTAATGGTATAATTGATATAAATTTCTCTGATTCATAACATCATTTTTAGAATATTTTAAATTAGATTCTTCACCATTGTCACACAAGTTTATTGTATTGAATCCTACATCCTCATGACCCTTTTATTCCTCCCCTTATTCACTTTGTGCCCACTAATTTCCAGAAAAGGACTAAGCAATTGCACAATAGTCAGGGGAATGAGGGGACTCGCATACAATACACCAAGGCATATCATCTGTCATGTTTATAGAATTTCTTTGTAATGGATCTAGTGTACCCTTCTCTTTATCATTCTTAGTAGGAGGGTTAATAGGCTTACCATCTTTCCATTGGGTTGTATATGGGAAATTTTGCATTCTATTCTCCCTATTATAACTATTGTTGAACTAAGGCTTCTAACCAACATTTTTCTTATTATCATGATTTACTAATGGATTCATATTCTTAAGCAAATTTAGATCTTGACCCATTGTATCCTCTTTAGGTTTCTTACCTGTAGCAAACTTCTCACCTCCCTTATTATTATTCCTTGGAATAATTTTTTTTGGGTCATCTCTTCTACATAATTTATTGGAAGCTTTTCTACTATTCTCAATATTCACTACCATTTTGTAAGCATCTCTTAATATACTAGGACCTTTGTCTCTAAAGGTATAAGCCATCTTACTATCAAATGCATTAAAGTAAGTAGTAAGACAAACAACCTCCCCTAGCTTCATTACTTGGAATAACTTGTACATCCCTTTCTGAAATCTCACATTAAAATCAAATGTGGAATCATTCAGACTCTTTTTTATATTGTTGAAATTATTCAACATAAAATTAATGTTGGTGTTGTCTCCATATTTCTCCTTAAAGCATTTCTCCAAATCATTCCATGAACTCACATTGTCATCATGAAACCTCCTAAACCACTCCCTAACATCTTGAATCAATGAATGTACAAACAACTTCATCACTACATCCTCATGCTCTACTTCATAGTCATTTAGCATATATCTATAGGTTTTTCTAGGTGCTCTTCATCAATTATGGCATTATTACCTAGAAATTTTATGAGCTTGTCCCTTAGATCATTTGAAATAGGATGTGAAAACCAAGGAATTCCTAGAAAGGACATTTTTTAATACTTTTTCATGTATATGGGTCTTTTTTGAAAATCAACAGTATTTAACATACTCCAGTAGCTTGGGTTTGAATAAGGATTTTGGGCTCCTAAACTTGTTGATTGACATGTATCTAACTATTTGTAGTAGAAGATATGGGAGGGACTGACTAAGAGATATATTGGCTAGTCATTGTTGGTACACAAGTAGGGACAAAAGGTGCAGCTTGTGAGGGTAGATTTTCCCAAGAAGCTAAAGTAGAATCAGATTAATAAATTGGATTTTCCTTCTTGTTTCAAATACTTATGTTTCATTCTCAACCTTCTCAAGTTATTTAGCTAATTCCTCACTTTCCTTCTTATCCTTTTCAAAGTCTAAATCCAATTTAGTGATGGTAGGATTTGCATATTTTCTAGAAATAGCTTGAGGCTCATTTATTTGTATCCTTACAACTTTTTATTTTCCTTTATCAAGATTTCTGACAGTTAAGTCTATGATTTTTGGTTCAATAGAATTACAGGGTTGGACTTGGAATATGATAGGTCCTTTTTCATTTAAGAGTTTTTCTTATTCTTGGACCTTTGATCTCAAGGTGTCAACATCTCCAAACACATCTGAATACACTTTGGAGGACCTTTCTTCCAACTTATTTTTTTCTCCTTTAGAGTGGCCATTCTCCTAAGAAAATTATCTCTTTCAATGAGAGTATTCATGGTAATTTTCTCTCTCCTTTTCCAAATAGATGCATTTGGCTTCTTCTTCAACAAACCTTCTTTTGAGGACTTCTACTTTAGATAACAAGTCATCATGATCTATTGTTGTAGCTTCAAATTCTATAGGGTCATCCAAATCTATTAAATTTCTCTCAATATATGGGGCTTGGCCAAGATTTGGCCTATTAGATTGAGCATTTCTAGGTCTAAAAGCACTTTATCTAAAAATAGTATCTCCCATGGATGATAATATTTTGTCTTGATAAATCCTATCTTCATGGTATGGTGTTGTGAAGATATTACCCAAAAGACTAGTAGTTTTAGATTCAAAATTATGGGATGAAACCTCCTTCTTAGCTGGGGGTTGGTATCATGGGCTATCTCTGGGCTTCCATATATGATTGGACTGCCCTTTCTTTTTAGACCAATTCTTTTTACCACCCTTAGGTAATTTTGTATGCAACGAGATATATGGGTTTTCTTCTACATATCTATCATATTTTTCCTTTTATCAACCATCTTTTACTTTAATACAAGCACTAGTAAAAAACCTAAGACTAAGTCACCACCCACTAGGGGAAAATATCTTTATATTGGCTAAAAGACAAGAAGATCTATGAGAAAGCTCTTGTAAAAATATATATGATAAAGGGACCCAACCTAGCTGAATTTAATATTGTATACTTTGGGACTATAACTCGATATGGCCAATAAGGCACTTTGCAAGCTAGCCCTACATCACACAGCTTCTGTGGTATTAGAAAATTTATAGATTCTCAAGCTTTGTCACTCAACATCAACTAATACCAAAGTATAGGTACAAAGAATAGAAAATGTATGATTGTAGGTGCATAGCTTACATCAAAAATTATAGCACTTCAAAGTTACTTCTTTCATTGGCTCCCTAGTAGAGTCACCTTTTTTTTATGTTTTAAAACTACTAGGCTACAAAATACCCAATACTAGGATGCAAAAGGCAAGACACAATCTAAAGATTATCTAAATCTTGTATTTAACTAAATTCATCTCAGATTTGGACCAACATTAACAAAATACAATAATTCTCTACACTTTTGACTCTACAAGACCAAGGCAAGTGCACCTTAGGGATGGAAATGATTGGTTATTTGATACTTACTTATCAGATCTCACTCACTTGCACCCTTTCTTCAAATCTATCCCCATAGTAGTTAATTGGTCACTATTCTTCTTATATTTGTAATAAACTTCATGATTACAATAGCTAGCTATTATTCAAAGGAAAACTAGTACAAATAAGTAATGATCAATAGTTTGATTCTTCATTGTAGAAAAGTAAATTTAATTTTATTTATGTGTGCTTTGTGTAACCATACAATTGCATCAATTTGCATCACAACTTCTTAAATTATCAGTTGTTAACCCCAAACCCCATTCTTATGACATCCCTCTCAAATGCTTAGAAACCCTATCAATTTATGGAAGCATTTACTTAATTCCTTGAATTGAAAGAAACATTAAATTGACATAAAACCTATCCAAGTTGCATTAAATTGCATGAAATTTGCTTACTCAATCCCAAAATAACAAGCATATGAAAATGGAGACCTAATTTAGAGACATGGATATTCAAAATTTTGTCCTTGTATAAATATTGTTTGAAACTAATACATTACTAGTACACACTTAAGAATAACTCAAAATATGATTGACTTGATATTCAAGATCCATTTGTATTCTTAGACTTGAAAAATTGAATACATATATAATTGACACAAAGACTCTCTGGACCAACTACAAAATAGCATAACACTAAAAATATACAGTCTTCAAACCATGCTCTAGCCTTGGGAACTCACTTATATAGTGTGAGATGCAACAAACTATGGGCATAGAGGGAAAATGAAAATTGTCCTTAGAAAAAAAGAAAGACAAAAGGAGAAAAGTTGTCACTATCACAAAAAGACAAAATTTGGTGCTTGCTTGTATCTTTGCAACATAATCTCTTTATCACTATTCTTCTTGTGGTAGGACCAATTTTGTTGCCTATTTCAGTGAAAAATTAAATGATGCAAAAACAAAGAAGAAGTATTTTGTTTATGATTAGGAGTTTTATGCAATAGTTCAGGCCTTAAAGAAATGGAGGTATTATTTGTTGCCAAAAGAATTTGTTTTGTATACTAATCACCAAGCATTGTACTATGTAAATAGCCAAGGTAAATTGAAATAGAGACATTTGAAATGGGTAGATTCCATGCAAAGCTATACATTTGTATTGAAACATAGAAGCATAAGGTCTAATAGGGTTGCAGATGCATTAAGTAGGAGACAGTTGATGTTGATAGTAATGCAGGTTGAAGTGGTTGGGTTTGATGAACTCAAGAATCTTTACCCTAAGGATCCTGACTTTATAGATGCTTGGAAGGCTTGTAAAGAACCTATTACTCTAGATAGGACTAGGTGGCTAGACTACATGATTTAGTATGGTATGTTGTTCAAGGGAAGTCAATTGTGTATTCAAAAGAGTTCCAGGAGGGAGAACTTAATCAAGGAGAAGCACATTGTAGGGATCGCAGGACATAAGACCATTGCCAGTATTAGAGAGCATTATTTTTGGCCTCAATTATCATAGAATGTGAAGAATTTTGTGTAGAGTTGTGAAGTATGTCAAACAGCCAAAGGATTTAGTCAAAATATTGGACTCTATTAGCCATTGCATGTTCCATCGAAGCCTTAGGAGGACATAACTATGGACTTTGTTCTTATATTGCCAAGGACAAAAAGGGGTAATGAATCAATATTTTTGGTGGTTGATAGGTTCTCCAAGATGGCACATTTCATTCCATGCCACAAGACTCATGATGTAGTGCATATTGCAGATTTGTTTTTTAGAGAGGTAGTGAGGCTACATGGTCTCCCAAAAAGTATTGTTTTTGATAGGGATACTAAATTTGTGGGGTATTTCTGGAGGACTTTGTAGAAGAAGTTGAAGATAGAATTGAAGTTTAGTTCTGAATATATCTGTAGACTACTAGACAAATAGAAGTAGTGAATAGAAGTCTAGGAAATTTGCTAAGCTGTTTAGTAGGAGATAGACCCAAGGGATGTGATTTGATTCTACCACAAGAAGAATTTGCTTACAATAATTTTATAAATAGGAGTACTAGTAGATCACCATTCCAAATTTTGTATGGGAGCAGTCCAAGGATTGCACCAGAGCTGAGTAAGATGAAGCAAGGGAGAGGAGAAGTTCTGAGGTAGAAGACTTTGCTAAACATGTCAAGAACCTACATGAGGATGTGTGAGGACATATTAAGAAGATGAACCTATAGTATAAGGCTAGGGAAGATCAAAAGAGGAGACATAAGGAGTTCCAAGTTGGAGATCAAGTTATGGTATATTTGAGAAAGGAATGATTTCCAGTGGGTACCTACAACAAGTTGAAGATGAAGAAATTTGGCCCTTGCAAAATTTTGAACAAACATGACTCAAGAAATGCATATGAGGTGGAGTTACCAGATGGGATTCACATTTCTCCTATTTTTAATATTGCAAACTTAATAGAATATCATGATGATGGTGTAGATGAGGAGTTGATGCTGGAGCCATGTCCAATTCCTACTTCTATGAAGGAAGAGATTGAAGAAATTCTAGATAGTCATGTGGGTCAGAGTACCAGATATAGGTAGTATGAAGAATACTTGGTGAAGTGGAAAGGACAACCAATAGAAGACTCAACTTGGATATCTGCAATGAAGACTACCCATTTGGATTTTCCTCTACTAGCTATAAAGTGACAGGGTCACTTTTCAATCTACCCTAGGTGTCTGATGCAAGAGCATCCAGTGGTGTAAGGGCAATCCTATATCACCAAAAAATATGCTTAATGTTAGTTTTTATTTAATGTGTTTTCATTTCTGGATACCCATTTGGGCCAATTAAATATTTCAACTCTCATAATTCCACTATTGGTTTTTTGGGTTAGAGTTTTTGAGCACCTTGGGATATGTGCCAATGTAAAAAATAAGTTATTTTTTAATTAATCCATAAGTATAATTAGTTAGATTGTGTAAGTTGGAGAGATGATTATAGATGTAATTTAAAGCACTTTAGAAAAAGAATCAGGTCAAAAGGCTTTACGGTTTGAAAGTTATTACATTTCTAAGTTGCTTGGAGACCTCCTAAGAGCACTTCAAAGTCAGATTTGAGGCACTAAATGGCCTTGTACAGGCCCAAAAATTGTGTAAAAAGCAAAGCTGGTCCATAGGCCTATAGAGAACTTGGAGAGCTTTCTAGAAATATAAATAGTTTGTCAATTGGAGTCCTAGATCAAAAGTTATGCCTCCCGAAAGTTGGACTACCATTTCTAGATTCTTCTTATTCCACACCAACTTCTGACATGTTTTCTAGAACCTTTTTTTTTGGTGGTGGATTCCAAATAGCATATTCTAAAATTTATTCCTAACCCTAAACCTAATTTGGGTTACTTAAGGACATTTCTAGCATTGTAAAGGTAGATTTTTTTTGGTGGAGTTTTGGGAGAAGGTACTGTGAGAAGGTTTTTCTCCAGAATTTGATAACATTGTAAGCCCATAGGGCATGTCATGGAGTCCATTTTTTTTTTATTGAATGTACTAGCATATCATTTCTAATAATAATATTCCCCCTTCCCGTTGTGTTCATTTTTTTCTTAGATTGTGCCTTCATCAGTATCCAAACATACAACTACACACTCCATTACTATCTTGTTCATGCATTCAACCACCCCATTTTTTTGTAGAGTCCTTGGAATTATTTTCTACATATGAATACTATTAGTGAAATAACAATCTTCAAAATCTTTGCTACAATCCTCACCACCATCATTAGATATAAGATAT
Organism: Cupressus sempervirens; assembly: GCA_028749045.1. Lineage (NCBI taxonomy): Eukaryota > Viridiplantae > Streptophyta > Pinopsida > Cupressales > Cupressaceae > Cupressus > Cupressus sempervirens. Next base: position 173,767,905 of record CM053792.1, on the reverse strand, counting down.
TTTACTCTTTTACCACTCTCATTCTCAACCAAACTTTTCCATTTTTTTAAACTTTCAAATACATCAATTTTCTATTTAAGTAAACATATCCATACTTTTCTAGTTGCATTATCAATCAATTTAACATAATGCAAAGAGATTCTAATAGAATATATCTAAGCTAGACCCCATACATCTGTATGCACAAGCTCTAATTTCCTATTTTTCTTTTCCTTCCCACTCTTTAGAAAACTATCTCTCATTTTCCTTATATACCTTCAACTTTCACATGATTCCATATTAACACATTTTAGATTAGGTAAACCTTTCTTCGAATGAAGTAGTTGCATACATGTTTCATTCATGTGTCCAAGTCTATTGTGTCATAGTGTTAATTCAGAATCTACAACAATTGTTTGATGTTCTTCATGCTCAACTATAGCAACTATTCATAATTAAAATTTATTTTTTCTCTAAAAAAAGTAAAGTATAAGGAACAGTATGACTTGTACAAAAATATAAATGTTGGGAACTATAATTGGAATAATTTCTATGTTTTCATTGATGTCAAACCTTATCGGTGAGATAGTTACTACCTGAGTAAAGTGTCATATCAATATTATTAATGAAATGGATTTGAGAAGAAGAGATAACAAGAGGACCTAGTGAAAGTTTGAGTTATGTGGAACTACAATGGGCACTTGACAAGATAATGTGTTGTTTAGTCATAACACTAAGTGGAAAATATAGTTGTGATAAAGCCTAGAAGAGATGATCACTGAATGATCTAATGTGTACACTTAACCAAGCTTCAAAGTAGAAGATTAAGGAACTCATAGTGGAAGTTGAGCAAATATAGTGTAGACCAAGAACTAGTAAAGAAATAGAGACAGAAAAGTTTGATTGAGTGCTAGTAAAAAAGGAACCAAGTGAAGATATTATTGTTAGAAGTGTATGTGGGCCCAGGTGACTAAGATAGGGGGTGAATTGGGAACTAATAAAACTTTAACTTCTATTCACCAGTTAATCCTTCATAATATATTATGATGTAACTACATGCATGCAAGACTAAAAGCAATAAAAAATTCATAACACTTGACATAATATTTGGTAATCCAAAAACCTTCCAAATAAAAACTAAAAATGGGGTGGGGCTGATACTCACAAGCTTTATGACGACAGTATAAAGTTGGCCTATTAAAGCTTACAATTGATCACTTCCAATGACCTACCCTATTATGAGAAATTAGGACTATTAGGTCCACCTTATGAAAGGATTTATTCAATACAATGAAGTATGAACTTAGTTAGGAGATTCAACATAAGGCTGTTAAGTCCACCTTGTTAGATGATTTGACTGATGCACTTGTTAGGATGAAATAGTGGTTGATCTCTATTATAGAATTTGGTTTGTTGTATGAGATTCCTTTGATGTAAACTAATCACCTTTATGTAAAGGATGAGACTCTGCTCTTCCTTATACTGCATGTAGCCTTTGTCTGCTAATTCACATTCATTTTGCTTCTTACTTATTATTCATTCACTCTTGGATATGATAAGATATACTACATATATATCAATCCAAATAATTACCTTCTGGATTTGACTACAACACCAAATACAATAATCTTCACCAAGTCAACTTACAGTTGATACTCAGGTTCTAAAGACCACTTGGGTGATATTTTGCTAGTTAGCAATACTATCAACTTGGCAAGCTCTGGCACTTGGTTGACACTGGTACATGGTCTACATTGATGACTTGGGAGTAGGCATGAACTCGGTTAGCATTTGATGATTCTATGAACACTAGAGAACTTAGTAGACACTAAAGGGCTCAGTTGACACTATAGTTCAATCAACACTACCTGCCTTCTTCTTGGATAACATGACTATCTTGGTAGAAAATGATAAGCTCAATTAATACTATAAATCTTAGTTTCCACTAATGAGCTCGGTAGAATCTGCAAAGCTCAGTAGCAATGTAACCAATCAAATTAATTAAGTGTTTAGTAACTAACTAACAAATGATTTGACTACGAAGTCAATAACTATAAGTTGAGAAAGAGAGCTTAGTTATGATTGAGTTATCTAGTGATGTCTGAGGATGAGGAACACAATGTTGGTTGAGTGATATAATTTATTATTTTGTGAAGGAATCTCAATTCCTTGCTGACATAGATTGAATTCTTGGAATATGTAAAGTGTGTTGAAGATAAAGATTGATGATCTAGATCATTTAATAAAAGGAAACTATGTTTGATCATTCTATGCAAGGATTCAAGGAGATGTTTTGAGAAGTATCTATAAGGTGAAAGAGTAAAAAAAAATTTTTGGAAGGATTCAATGAATCTTACCTAACCTAAGGTCAATCAGGATGTTTAAGATGCAAAAGATTAAAACTATCTATTTAAGGAGGCATCAAAGCTAACTAAATAAGGTTGGAGCAATTGTTGATGCTTTTGATTTAAAAAATTGTATAGAAAGATAAATAGCGAAGAGTTGAGGTGACGACTAATTGCCAAGAAAATTAGTTATGGAGATGATGATGGAGGCCAGTCATTGAATCAACTATACTGTAATATGTATTTGCAAAGTGAGTTGTGTTTATCAAATGAACCTAACCTAGTAGTCATTTATAAATCATTTAATTAAGGTGGAATTCTAATGGGATGTTCTAAAGTCCTCTAACAAGGCTACTCCTAATAGTGTTCTTAAATCCTTTAATAGGGCCACACCTAACAGTGTGTATTATAACCTTTAATAGGGTTGTCTCCTCACAAAGCTCACTTTAGTAGAGTGAAATATTGGTAGCATGTTACTATTGGTTTTTCCCAAATTGAATTTCCACTTTAAACTTTGGTGTCTTAATTGTGTGGATTTTATTTGAGATGTTTATTGTTTAAAGTTTTACATTCTACAAGTTAGTTTCTTTTTAAATAGTATACTGCAAGTTTGTGTTACTAATAAGTTACTATAGGGACTAAGCTATTAGATGATAATATCTAAATTATACGAAGTGTTAAAGATTTTAAATGGTGCATCTACCTAAGGATAGTTGATTCAATCCCTTCTTAGTTACTCTAAATCATTATAACAATTGGTATCAAAGCATGTGGTTCTTGTAAGAAGAAGTTTGAAAGGACTTAAATCTAAATATCAAGATGTACATGAAGATGATACCCAAGTTGAACAAGGAGAGCTTTCCCATATGGAAAAGTTTGATGAAGTTGCACAATGCTAGAATTGGAGATTCAATAGAATTCTACTTGGAGAATAATATGTGTTAGTGCCCTCACCCATGACATCTTAGAAAATAAAGAAGAAACAAGAGAATAATCACTCAATGTTGGATATTTCATCTACCCTATGCTATGCAAAATTTTATGACACAAAGTACTAAAACACTACAAAGAAGATGTGGAAAAAGCTAGAAACAATCCATGGAGGATATAAAAATGTATTGAGAGCCAAATTAGAAAGCTTAAGAGTAATGTTTGATGATATGAAGATGGTAGAAGGTGAAAATATTGCTTAATATGTTGGAAGAATCAAAGAAGTTGTAAATACAATAAGAGGATCTACTGGAAACATTAGTGATGAGACTGTGATTAGTAAGGTATTGAGGACCTTACTTCCTATTTATGTTATTAGAGCTTCCATAATACAAGGACTGAGATGTACTCCTGGTAATGATCTAACCTTGGATAGTCTATTTGGTAGACTTAATACTTTTGAATTGTCAAATTTTGATAATTTTACTACCCCTACTATTGAATCTTCTTTCAAGTCACAATTGGTTTTGTACAAGTCTAAGAAGAAGAAAGGAAAGTATGAGGAAAGTGAGAGTGAATATTTTGATGATGATCTTGAGGATCTTGAAGCATTAATGGCTAGAAGACTATCAAGAGGAAAAGGAAAATTCAAAGGTAAACTTCCTATAATCTATTTCTCATGCAATAAAGTTGGTCATATTGTTGCAAGATGTATTGGCAAAAATGAGAGGAAAGACAAAAAGTTCAAAGGAAGGATTATTAGAAAAGACAAAAAATGATACAAAGACTAAAAAGGCAAAGGTAAGAAGTCTATTTATATTGTTGAAGAAAAGAATGATGATGATTCTGATAGTAATGATGAAGAAGTTGTTTATGTTGCTATGAAAGATAAATTTCATGAAGATGAGAAAATTTCACTCATTTCATATGTGAGTAAAGGTGATAGATGGATAATAGATAGTGGTTTCTCACATCATTGACTAGTGATAAAGGTAAGTTTGAAATCTTAGGACATTATAAAGGAGGTAGTGTTAAGTTTTGCAATGATGCACCATGTCTTGCGAAAGGTAAAGGATCAATAATTTTTACTGAAAAGATCAGATGTGACAATTCTTATTGGGTTGCTGGACTTCACTACAATTTGTTGAGTGTGGTACAATTGAGTAGTTTAGGCTACAAAGTTGAATTTCAACACAAGAAGGCCAAGATCTACAATGGTTATGGAGAACTGATTAGAAGTGGTGATTAGACTAGACGTAACTTGTTCTACCTAGAGCTATCTGATGATACATGCATGTTTTCACAATGTGATGATATATGGTTATGGCATAAGAGGCTATGTCATGTCAATTTTTATAATTTGGTAAGAATTAGTAAGATGAAGAGAGTGAGAGGTTTACAAAGATTGAAGAAACCTAGTAATGTGATGTGTAAATAATGTTGATTGGGAAACATGACAAAATCTAGTTTAAAGATAAAGAGCTATACTTCTAATGTTATCTTAGAATTGGTTCATACTAAACTTTGTGGAGCTATTAGTGTACAAAGCTATTGTGGTGACAAATATTTTATTTTATTTGTTCATAATAAGTCCATGATGATGACTATGATGTTTCTTAAATAAAATTTTGATGCATTTCAAGTGTTTAAGTGGTATCTGGAAATAGTTGAAAAATGAAATAGGTAAAATCTTGAAGTGTATGAGATCTAATAGAGGAGGTGAATTTGTATATAGAAAATTTAACACATTTTTCAATGATAGAGGAATAAAGAGATACACGTCTGCACCTAGGACCCCTCCATAGAATGTTATAGCTAAAAGGAGGATTAGATCAATCATGGACTATGCTAGGACATTGCTGATGGAGAAGAATCTTGTACCAAAGTACTGGAGAGAAGTTAGAAATATTGCAATTTACACCTTGAATAGAGTACAAGTCAAGAAAGGTACAAATATTATACCCTTTGAGTTATGGTATGGTTATGCACCTAATGTAGATATTTCAAGATCTTTATAAACAAATTGAATGAGAAATGAGAAGTCACAATAAACAAGGAAAGACTATTTTGTAAGGGATATACACAAGAAGAAGGAATTGACGATGGGGAGACATTTTCCCTTGTTGCAACATTTGAAGGAGTAAGCACTCTACTTGCATATGTTGCTTACAAAGGATTCAAAGTATATTAGATGGATGCCAAGTTTGCATTTTTGAATAGAATACTAGAAGAAGAATTATATATTGATCAACCTAAAGGATTTTTTGACCCAAGCTAGAGGAATATGGTATGTAAGTTGTGCAAAGCATTGTATGGATTCAAACAATCCCCTAAAGCATGGTATGATAGGTTTCATACATACTAGGTAGAGATTGGTTTTGAAATGACAAATGATAATGGTAATCTTTATGTTAAGACTAAATTTGGAAAACATATAATATTGTTAGTAAACAATTTTTCCCTCACCTTGAACTGGCTTTACCTTGAGTCTTTATGCCCGAGGTGATGAGAAAAAAGTTATCTTTAATAGACTGGATTAGTGCACTCCTATGTTAGTAATCCCTAAATTGAAGGGTACATCTTCCTTGTGTCTAAGATATACTTGGAATTTTGTATTTATGTTATCAAAAGGGTAACTAGGGGTATGCTCTTAACTTGAGAGAAAAAGAAACTAGGCAGGATGCTTATAGACATAAGAAACCTAGGTGAGGTTTTAGGTCAAACATGAACTCTATTTCTATTTCTATGTGCATCTAAGGCTATGGGATGCAAGAGGATATAATGATGGCATCTTCTAAGAATGTTTTGAAAAGCATCTAAATTATCACTGGGAATAGCCTCTGTGAATTCTGGATCTTTTTGCAAGATTTTAAAGTTAAAATGAGAATTGAAAAGATAAAATTTCTTTCGAAATGCAATGCAAGGAAGGCTTTGGGACATAACTTCAAACTTCATAGCTGCTTCCCACTATAAATTAGAGATCAATAACATTTTCCTTAACAAAATACCATACACAAACCAAAGAATACAAAATCTCTATTTAGCTCATGCAATATGTGCATAGCCTCTTGGGATTTAACTTTCAAGTGGTAAGATTTTAGAAATGGCATTATAGGATGAATGAAAATGCCTCCAAACTGACCCAGACAAGAACACTTATCTTAGTTGTCTATGATAAGTCCAACACTGGAAACAACATTTAAAAAGTGTTGAATTCAACAAGAAGAAGAAACCAAGTGTAGCTTTACATTATTCAAAGACTTTACAAAAATTGATTTGCAATAATTTTAAGCCTCTCAATCAAATAAAAATATAGTAATTTATTTATAGAAGGAAATTATATCTTGAAATAAATGTTAATTAGGCAAATCCATGAAAGGAAAAAAATGATTACCAAATGTGGGGCAATAAATTAGCCTAGAAAACTACTAAGTTCAACACTGCATGGGAAAATTGTGAAAATAATAATTAATATTGATTTATATCTACAATCATGAAATTATATTCAAAATCAATATAGTCTAAGCATAATAGCTGCCAGCTGTAATAGAGAAAAATTGTAAGGCATCAATTATAGATAGGATAGACTACAACATACACAATCTATTTAGAAGACCTCAAACCACAAAAAGAATCCAATGCCAACCTAGCTTCAACTACCTTCATCCTCCATATTAATTGAGAAGAAAAATTGCCCAACTTTTCTCAAAATTTTAATATATCCCTAGCTTCTTCTTGTGAACAATCATCCACTATGGAAAGGATGGAGGACTGCAATTGCTAGTTTAAAGTACAAATTTTTACATTCATGAGGAAGGGATAAATCACACTTAAATTCATCAAAGATTGTTAAGTCATGGGCATGGACTACTAATTGCCACATTATCTATTGATCCAATCTGATATAAGCCATGTGCACTCTATACGAGAAGTCTTCTTCAATCAGAGATCACCCTAGTTAGATGAAACTGACAAGTTTGCTACTTATTTAGATTCTTTTACTTTTGCAAAAGATGGTGAAGTTACAGTATGCCTATATAGCATTGCTACATATGCCCCTATTGTTGGGTCATTTAAAATCATTAGGTAACTTCATTATCTTATGCTTCACCCTCAATTGGTAAGCATGTAATCTTGATGAATTGTTGCCACCTGACATGTAGCTCTTAGTCCTGGCTTTAAGAATGATAGAGATAATTCTGGGTGTGCCTGGAAATCAAACATCAATGGTGTTAATAGCCTCAATGGAAGCAAGGCATTGTTGATCCAGAATCTAATAAAGAGTACAAATCAAGCTTGTGATTATTTCTTAGCTCATTTGTATCAAACTCCTCTTACATTGACTTCTAATGTAAACTATGAGTATGTTGATACAAGGTTGCACTACAAGCTTTGGTTTCTCACCTTGCAAAAATTGATTTAGGTATTAGTGCTATTGGGAAGCAAGTGTTTGACATTATTTTTAATGGCATCAATTTACACCAAATAGATATCTTCAAGGGAGTAGGAAGCTTCACTGCATTTCATTGGTAGCAGACTGCTCACAACTTTACCAAACCAACAATGAGCATAATGTTAGCACCTTTTACTGGAACTCCAATAATCAGTGGTCTTGAGAACTACGTAGTGATTCCAATGGATTTCACAACTGAAACATCAAAAGTTTTAACTATGAAAGTATTGAAAGAATCTTTTCAAAATCCTGATTGAATGCGATTTAATGGAGATCCATGTGCTCCTTCTACATGGAATGCATGGCACTAATAAAGATAGCTCTGCTCTTTTTATAACATGCTTTGATCTTGGGTGTCAAGGTTTAAAGATTTAGATTTTCATTAGTGAGAAAATCACCACTTTCTTGACCTTGATAAGTATAAACTTGAGCTCTTACAGTTTGAGAGGTAGTATTTTTTGGAGCTTGGATAGGTATCTCTTAGAAAAGGGGATTTGATGAATAAACACAAGCATGATTTTGAACATTCTATTCTTTTGACAACTTCAGTTGGTATTACTTAATGGAAATGAGATGGAAGGATGAGTCCCTAAGGCTTTGTAGGTTATTTAATGATGGATCCATCATCTTACAACACACTAGACCAATCAATCTTAAAACATTGCATGATTTGTGTTTTAGTAGTTCTAGGCATATCAATGCATGAATCAATGGAATTGGCTATATAAAAGGCATTTCAAATAGCTAGTTATTCCCTATGTGTAATTGGTTGTGAAAAGCAAGAAATGATGATTATAGAGGTGTACTCCATAATGAGTAGGGTTTGTGTCATGGTAAGTGGTTAGTCATTGCAGTCAAATTTATTGCAATACACCTTAGGAATGTCCCCCTTGGTCAACCAGTGCCAAAAAAGGAGGTCCTACCCTCCTCAATAATTGGTCCTAAAGGGCACTACTTGGTCACATTGTGGCAAGTTTTGGCCCTAAGTTTGACATCCCCAGTACTCAAGGAGAGACCCACCTTAAGAGATTTGGTACAAATACCCTCAACCCTCCTTGGGTTACTACCAAAATAAACCCACTCTAGTTCTAGAAAACAAAAAATAAAATCACTTTTGGGCCATCCTATATTTTAAAAGTAACCACTTTTTATTTCCTAAATTTTTTGTAGTAATATTTAATATTTGAGAATGTTTAATAGTAATATTTTATAGAACAACTTTCCATCAGTTCAAATCTTCTTTTGTACACAATTGTCTCATATATGCTTGTGTATATGATCAAGGTAGCATGTAATTCTCCACTTTTTTCTCTCTTAAAGCTGATTAAGAGAAGTGTGCACAGAAAAAACATTTAGTTCACAAAAAATATCCTATATTTCATGATTTCTTCAATCTTCCAAGTGTTTGCCAAATCAAGGTGCTGACTCCAAGTCTGGGTTCAAACTCGGCATGCCACATCTATTCTACAATCAAATCCAACAAGTATGATCATGACTAATTTTTTGTAGGGATTACACATGTTTCAAACTCGTATCTAAACTTTAATCTTATTGTACCAATTATTTATTTCCTTTTTTCATTTATTTTAGGATAGGAGAATAAAGTGTTGGTTGTTGGAGGGGGATAATGCTTGGTCACATAATTTATTTCTTATTCTCTTGTATAGACCATTCTTGTTCATAGAAAGTGAATTCTACCATTTTCACTTTAAAAGAACCATAAAGAAGCTACAGATACAATCATCAGTCGACCTAGCTAAATGAAAATCAAAGCTAAATAGTGAAATGATAGTTAATATATTTAACGTAAAGCATCCAAGTTGAAATCACCATATCCAATTTGTATAAAAGTTATTACTACTCTCTGATAATTATATATCTAGTTCAATAAGCTTCTTTATGATCGACATTATACGATTCTTATGTTTAAAAATAGTTGTAGGCTAGTGCTTATAGTCAAAATGATGAAGATAGATTTCAATGTGTCTCTGTCAAATTACTCTAATAGAATAAATTAATCTATGTAATAAAGTTAACAAGATAGAATGCAAAACAAGTATTATTTAGATAGCAACACACAAGAAGGTAGGTATGAGTTCTTCTTTTAGAAGTCTACTAATGAATCAGAAAATCAAGGAAAATATTACAAAAATCTAGTCCACGAAGCTAGCTTGAGAATCTCTTGTAGGTACAATCTTGAATTTATAAAGAAAATTGATGCAGGCAAGGGGAGGAAATGACTAGGGCCCAAGGCTCACCCATCTATCCAAACCAACCTGCAAGAGTTAACACAATGGAAATGAATACAAATAACATCAACCAAAGGAGAGAGAAGAGCAAATACTTCTATTGATTCATCAAAATATCTTCATACATGCCTAGCTATAAGGCCTTTCAGGTTACGGCCAATTACAAATACATTGACATTCAAAGATCCAACTGCAAATTCACACTTTTAGTTCTACTCTCTAATCTTCTTCCCTAAAAAAATTTCTTAATTCTAAGCCTAAACACTCTATTTATACTTGCCAAAATGGCTTACAGAACATTCTAGAACATAGAGAAGCCACAAGTTGGCTCTCAGCAAATATAATGACCTATACCAAAATTAAATGCAAGCAAAGTCGGCCCAAATAGGAACCAGACATAGATAACTCATCACCCACTAGGAAATTGGCACTCAGCATCCATTGGAAACTAGTACTCGGCATCAATAGAAAACTAGCACTTGACATCACTCAGCATCCATTGGGTAACTCAGCACATGAAGAAACACTCAGCATACATTGAGTAACTCGACAGATGAAGAATCACTCGGCATACATTGGGTAACTCAACACATGAAGAAACACTTGGCATACACTGGGTAACTTGACACATGAAGAGTGTTATGAGAACTCAGCACCAACTAAGTAACTTGACACCAACTATAGAATAAACAAGGAATGCGTAGGATAACAAGGCAACCCAGGATGCTCCTACATCATAAATGTAAGCAAAGAAATAGTGTCAGTTAAAGCCTCAATCACATATATATACAACAAATAATTTTTATAATATGGTAATATAATTTTTGGCACATAGAAGTATATACCTATATGTAAAAGTAGACATTGGATAAGAATAACCACAAAAATAAAATGCATAACAAAAAAAAGTTATTTTGCAAACGGTGATAAATTCCAAGATTATTTTAAAAGACATAAAGTACACATATGCATAGCTTCAATACCTCTGGTATTAGCTCTACTTTCTTTCTAGCTTCCATTTCAAAGGCCCAAACCTTCATGATAGTAGTGACATCATAACCCTATGATAAATTGACGATGAAAAATCAAAATGCATTAAATATTACTGTCAAAATTTGAAAACATGAGAACATGTGTATGGTTCTCTACTAGAGATATTCTTTTATTAATCTCAGAGCTAACACACATAAATCTTATTGGAGAATAACATCAATGATCAAATAAATTGCAAATAACCAATATAATCCTATCAAAAGTTCCAAACCCAAATATCCACAATTTTCGCTTCAAATTCTGTGTCATCTCCAAATCTTAGAAATCAGATGGCCCCAATTGCACAAATGTGTACCAAAATCAATAAAAACATGTATGTGAAAGAGCTAGAATCATTTTTCTTTACCTCTTTTGCAAAGTTTATTACAAAAAGATAACCAATGACAAATTTGAAATTTTATTGCTTAAACAACTAGTAACATCTAAAGTGGAGAGAAGAAATTTAGAAAAAATAAATATTCTAAAGGGTTGTAGTTTTTTGGGGTTTTGGCTCTGGCCAAGTGGCCACCTAGCCTAGCTAAATCTCTTCACATCCCTCAAATTTTCCCTCTACTTACTAATAGCAACTATATCACTTTGCTAGTCTTGTGATGAGATTGCAAAACCAAGTGAATGTTTGATCAGAACAGAGTCAGTAAACCTTCTTTTTTGTTACAGTGGAATTTTAGGGTTGAAGATCATTTTTTCATCCACTTTAGCTCAAACTAAAATAGCATTAATTTCATACCTCATGGATATTCCAGAGAGCACCATGCCAGGATTTTTAGTGAACCCAATGAGCCCAATGCTCCATTTGAAACTGTATACACAAAAATGAACTTAGCAAAAATCATGTCAAAGCCAACCAGTATCATGGGAAGAGATTTCAGGATTCATATTAGATAATCTTGTTGGAAAATGGGGTCAGTTAAGTGGTGGAGTTCTTGTATTTGTATTCAATAAAAACTAAGGTATGTAGGATTAGGAATGACAAAACTAGTCTTTGTTTGAACCCTTGCAAGCATTTTGCCTAATTTTCCATATTTGGCCTAGTTGAGGGCTAGTGTCCCTAAAGCCTTAATTTGACCCAAGTTTGCTAAGAGCCCTAGAGAAGGGATAAAACCTTAGAGAAGTGGAGTCCACTTGGAGAGATAGAGGTCAGCATTGGGTAAAGGTTGGTAACTTTTCTTGGCATCTTGCAATGGGTTGGGTGCTACTAGGCACTTAAGAAGATTTTGGTGGATTAAGGCTATAAAGACTCTACATCAGTTGAGGCGAGATATGAGCACATATTTTGGGCACCTTATAAGTTAAACTACCTTAACTTGGTGATGCAAACAATTGGCATCCAAATAAAGTGGGTAAAAGAAATAGTGTACTTTATTCAAGTACATCATTCTTTTCTTTAGAGTGTTGTGATTTCAGGATATGCAGATGATGAATTGATCAAGCTTTAGACCCTTCCAAATAAAAGTGGAAGAAAAGATGACTTATTGGGATGAGAAGATGAGAGGTAGATAGATTTGGTTTTTGTGATTCCTTGGTATGTTAGTTTGAGCTTCACTTGGTTTCAAGAATACTATAATATTCTCTACTTAACAAGGCCAACCACGTGAAGGTGGAAGCTCATCTATCCTTGCCCCCTCCCCCTAAAATCAATCTAAATTACCCATTATCATCTAATTACATACTTCATTCATTCATTCATTCATCCATTTATGAACTATAATAACATTCAATCAATACAATCACATAACATTCATTAATAGGATATAAAATTCATTAATACACAATACTAATCAAGACTTCATTGGCACATAACAATATTCATTAACATAAAATAAAAATCAATATTAATACGCATCATTCATAGATAATTACTTAAAACAAAGTTCATTCATTGTCCAACAAGGTTTATCAAAGAGCATTTTTAAAACATCATTTCTTTTTCTTTTTTTTCTTAGCTCTCTTAAGAAAAATGCTCATAAGTGCATCTAGATCTTCCTTATTCTCCTCCTCTTCTAGCACATGTAATGTCAAATTATGATGGCTCCTTCTCTTTGGAGGAGCAGGAGGCTATTGCACTAAAGGGAGCTCTGTTGCAAGAAGAAGTAAATGGGATAAATTGGCATACTATTTTTCTTTTTTTAACTGTTACAAGTCTATAATTAAGTACTAGTACAACATAACATGCATTTTTATTACCTGAAATTGCCACATCATGTACATTAACATTTTGATCCACTGCCATGTCAACATGTTGAACACTTGGAACATGCTCCACTCCTTCACCATGATGTTCAACATGCTCTAAAATATTCAAAAAAAGGATACACGTAAAATTGCAATTGAAGATGTTAAATTGTATTCATAATTGCATAATTAATTTCCAATAGAAAATTAATACCTCCACCACTATAATGCACATCACGACCTTCGTCATGAACAAGTTTTGTGATAGGATATGAAGGTTGCAATAAAATGTTATGCACATTGTTATGCAGTCAATTTATATTCAAAACTAACACCAAAAAAGAATCTTCTCAACTATTCAATTTCATTTACTTTTCATCTGACCAATTTACCTGTGAGATATCATTTGGTGCACTAGATTCTTGGGCAAGGATTTCAAATTCTTCGCGTAGGCAATTTGTAGCCTTCCTTCAAGGAAATTTTTCTATCTTCATCTATGAGCTCCATATTGAATTCGGTGCCCTGTATTTTTTGCTTAGTATCGTTAGTTTTCTATGTATGGTTTCATTTAAAAAAAAGGTTTGCAACATTATATAAAAAAATAAAGATGAAATTTCATTGCTCCTACTTACAAGTCGAGACGAGAGATTCATAGAGCCACTAGAGAATAGTTTGTGTTGGCCAACCTTTTGTAGTCTTGCTTTTGTAGCCAGAGATGTGTGCTGCAATCTATGGATAATTCCAAACATCTTAGATTATATATTTACAAATATCACTAATTAGTGCATGATTACAATGTACTTAATACTATCATGACATACCTTTTTTTTCCCTGTGCTGCTTCATTTACTCTATTCTCACATAGCCTTTTCTCCTTTGCATCTTCTATTATTTCATTCCACTCCATCAGTGGAATCATAGGAGGATAGTCATACTTTGGGTTCTCCTTAAGACCCCTTCTATATTGATCCCTCATAGTCTTTATATGATTTGATGCTCTTTTCAGAAGTAGACAAATGCCAAAAATGTTTTTTTCTAAATTTCTCCTCAAAAGATGTAATCAGCTGATTTTTTAATTCCACAGCTTGTAAATTCCACCTTTTAAAAATAAATTAGATTTTTAGATCAATAACTTTAATATAGTACAATAAATAGAAGAAAAGAAAAATTATGTAGCAATGATATGAAACTACGTACCTTTTACTTATGGTGGGTCCAAATAGTCTCAATATCATATCAAAAAGATGATCAAAGAAAACATTATTACCTACAAAAAGATAAAGGGATTATCAGTCCAAAATGAGTAATGTAAAAGTAAACTAAATTTACACTTTAAATAATAAAAATTTTAAAGCACCTAGAAGCTTTTGTAATTTTAACAGAAACATAGTTTTCTTGTTCAACAACAATGTCCCTGCATATGAACTAGTACTAATCACATAGACTGCTTTAGGAAATTTATTAGCTTCAATATTATTCCTCTTTGTTGCTCTATCAACTGAAGGTCTATCTATTAGTGCAAAAGATAAGATTGTAGTAAGATCTATCTGGCATAACTTTTATCACTAGTTACATCCTTTGATGAATTAGGGAAAACATTTACAGACCATACTATTCTTTTACTACCATTCCTCATGATGAGTTTGAAGATTTAAAATATTTTACTTCATTGACATCCAATGACCCTTAAAGTAGAATTGAATGACATGGTTTTCTAGCTCAAATGACATCTTAAAAGATAAAATGCATAGTTTTGTAGCTAAAACAACATGTGAAAAACACATTCTAACTGAAAAACATATTCTAACCAATATTTCACCTGCATTGCCATTTTTTCCCCTAGCTTTTAATTTGTTTATAGTAATTTAATAGTTTCTCCTGCCAGTTAGCTCATCAAAATTTTGGGAAGCCTTTTGCAAGTTGTATCACTACATCCCCCCATCCTGAAATTTAGATAAACATTGGTGAACTTATTTAGTACTAGTGGTGAATAAGTGCTAATATTGATTAAATACCCCTTTTGGTCCACTCAAACCAAACAAAGAAAGACATTTAATTTTTCCAATTACTTAAGTAAAATTTGTAGGGTGATTAATATTTCCTATCACTACTCATTCTCCTTGTGTTGACACACAATAATGCTATTACTTCTCATAACATATATTATGGAAAAGAAAATTTGCTTGATTAGAAGTGGAGCAAACCTCATTATGTTGAAAATATGTTTCGTTGAGTGGAAAGCTGCCTCACATTGTTGTTCTACAAGGAATCTAACATGTGAACAAAAAATGTAAGTTTCAAATGCCAAGTAACCTTTGAGGCAAACAAATTAGTGACCAACTTGTGAATCAATTTTGAAATCAAAAAGTTATCCAAGTCTCAAGTTATCTATTCATTACTAGTATTTCAAATTAAAGAAAGTTGTCATTACTAGTATTGTGAATTAAAAAAAGTTGACAATAGTGGAATAATTTAATCTACAAGGAGATCAGAACAACTTGATGAATTAACTTAAGTCTATGTTTGATTAGCAGTCTAGGTGAGTGGTGTTAGTTTGTGCTGACTAATCAGGAAAGTACTATAGAGATTTAATAATTGTATAAAAAAGGACTTAGGGTTAGGGATTATTTTATAAGGTGATGCAAAAATTGGTTCTTGCAGCGGTATTGAGCTGTAAGGGATTATAGATTGTAATTAGGTTATAATCACTAGATCGTAATAATATCAGACTTGTTGTTTGGTAGACATAGCCCAGGGACTGGGTGAACAACATTAAATCTTGGTGTGTTGTGTTCTTTTCTATTATTTTTTGATATTTTTTATATTTGTATGTAATTGTTATTTTTGTCTGTGGCTTAATCCTAATAAGTGGTATCAGAGCAAGGTTGTTTTTCAATTATCCTCTACATGAAATTTTCATGGTTGAGTGGAAGCAATGGCAAATGAGGGTAAGTTGAGGGTTGATAGGTTTAATGGGTAGAACTTTCAGTTATGGAAGATGCAAACGGAAGACTATCTGTATCAGAAGGATTTATGGAAGCTATTGGAAAGCAAAACCAAGAATTAGAGATCTATGTCAAATAAAAAATGGGATCCTTTGGACATAAAGGCACTTGGAAGCATTCAATTATTCCTAGTACAGTTGGTGGAATTTAATATTACAAAAGAAAAGACAACAAAAGAGTTGAAAAAAACCCTAGGGACACTATATGAAAAGCCCTCTGCTTCAAACAAGGTATTTCTCATGAAGCATTTATTTAATATGAAAATGGTAGAAGATGGATTTGTCACAGATCATTTAAATGAGTTTAATACTATTACTAGTCAGTTATCTTATGTTAATATCAATTTTGATGAAGATATTAGGGCACTCTTGATTTTGTGTTCTTTGCCTGAAAGATGGAATGGCTTGGTAATGGCTGTCTGTAATTCTGTTCCTAGATCTAGTACCCTAAAATATGATGATGTGATTGGTTTTATTTTAAGTGAGGAACATTGTAAGAAATCCTCAGGTCAATCTACATCAGGAAGTGCTTTGAACATACAAAGTCGAGGCAAAATGACTGAGAGAGGAAGTAATTATGGAAATCATGAGAAATCAAGAGGAAAGTCAAAGGGGAGGAGGTCTCAATCATGAGGACTGAATGACTGCTGGTACTATGGGAAACCAGGGCATAAAAAGAATTTTTTTTGGAATTGAAAGAAAAATGAAGGAGATAAACTAGATGGAGACAAGGAGGCAAATGTAGTAGGTAACAAATTTGAAGAGGATGCTTTGCTTCTATCTTTAGAAAGTGTTGATGATTCTTGGGTTTTAGATTCTAGTGCTTCATTTCATGCTACACATCATAGAGGTTATTTCATTGATTATGTCCTAGGGAATTTTGGGCTAGTTTATTTGGGGGATAATGAACCCTGTCAGATTGTTGGAAAGGGAAAAGTTAAGATTAAGTTGCAAAATGGGAATCATTGGCTACTACATGAGGTAAGACATGTTCCAAGGCTGAGTAGGAATTTAATTTCAGTAGGGAAACTTGGTGATGAGGGCTGTGTAGTCACTTTTAATGATAAAAATTGGAAGGTTTCAAAAGGTTCCATTTTAGTAGCAAAAAGT
This sequence comes from Cupressus sempervirens, assembly GCA_028749045.1. Lineage (NCBI taxonomy): Eukaryota > Viridiplantae > Streptophyta > Pinopsida > Cupressales > Cupressaceae > Cupressus > Cupressus sempervirens. The sequence goes on along the minus strand of CM053792.1, from coordinate 173,750,610 downwards.
GTGAAAGTAGGAACCTTATGTCTTTGTAAAAGTCATTTTGTTCCTTCTACTTTTATTTTTTCAGAGAAAAATGAATGTTTAGGAACAATTGCTATTGTTGAGTAGGGAGAACAATTAGTTGTTGTAAATTCTGATATAGCGTTGTGGCACAATAGACTTGGGCACATGAGTGAGAAAGGTATGAAAGTACTTCATTCAGAGAAAGTTTTACCAGGTCTAAAATGTGTTAATATGGATTTTTGTGAAAGTTTTATGTATGGAAAACAAAAGAGAGTGAGTTTTGTGAAGACTAGGAAGGAAAATAAAAAGGAGAAATTAGAGCTTGTGCATACAGATGTATGGGGACTGGCTCAGGTATCTTCCCTTGGTGGCTCTCATTATTATGTTACATTCATTGATGATGCAACTAGAAAAGTATGGGTTTATTTCCTTAGACAAAAATCCAATGTATTTCAAACTTTTAAGAAATGAAAATTCTTGGTTAAAAATGAGACTGGTAAAAAATTATAATGTCTCAGATCTAATAGTGGCACTGATTATTGCAATTATGAATTTAAAGATTATTGCTCCACTAATGGTATTTGTATACAAAAAAGTATTCCAAGGACTCCATAGAAAAATGGAGTGGCTGAATGCATGAACAAGACTATAAATGGAGTGTACAAGGAGCATGAGGTTGCATGTTGGGTTGCCCTTACACATGTGGGTGGAAGCTATCAATACTATTGTATATTTTATTAATAGAGTTCCCTCTACTCCTTTGGGCTATGCTATTCTAGAGAAATCATGGACTAGTAAGAAGGTGAGTTATTCTTTTCTCAAAACCTTCGATTGTGAAGCTTTTGCTCATATAGATTCTAAAAATAGAACCAAGCTAGAAGCTAAGTCAAAGAAATGTGTATTTTTTGGATATGGCATTAATGAATTTGGTTATAGGCTTTGGGATTTTGAAAATCATAAAATTGTAAGAAGCAAGGAAGTCATATTCAATGAGAAAATGTTGTACAAAGATCTGTTGTAGCAACATAAGAAGAAAGAAGATGATTATGTAGTACTAGATGATACTTGAAAAGATGATGTTCTATCCATCCCTCATGATGTGCTACAACCACAACAACAAATACCACACACACCAATGAATGTTAGATGGTTAACAAGGCAAATTAGACCTCTAGAAAGATTTTCTCCTTCTTTGTATTTTATTTTAGTTACTGATGTTGGTGAACCTAAATGTTATGATGAAGCTGTGCAGGTGGATACTAAGATTCAATGGGAGTCTGCAATGAAAGATGAAATGGACTTTTTGTTAAAGAATAAGACATGGGATTTATGTAATTTTCCTGCAAGTAGAAGAGCTTTATAGAATAAGTGGGTTTACAGGTTAAAAGAAGAGGACGGAGGTAAGAAAAGGTTTAAATCCAGGTTAGTTGTGAAAGGATTTGCATAGAAAAAGAGCATTGATTTTGATGAGATATTTTCTCCTATTGTTAAGATGACTTCTATCTATACTATTTTAAGTCTTATGGCTAGTGAAGATTTGCATTTAGAATAGCTTGATGTTAAAACAACCTTCCTTCATGGTGATTTGGATGAAGAGATATATATGGCACAGCCACAGGGTTTTGAGGTCAAAGACAAGGAGAGCTTAGTGTGCAAATTGAACAAAAGTTTATATGGCTTGAAGCAAGCACCTCGGCAATGATATCTAAAATTTGATAGTTTTATGCATGAGCATGGATACAATAGGTGTCATTTAGATCACTATGTTTACTTTAAGAGGTTGGATGATTACAACTACATTATTTTATGTTTATATGTTGATGATATGCTTGTAGCTAGGTCTAACATGGATCAGATTAAGGGGTTGAAACACCAGTTAGCACATGCATTTGCTATGAAGGATTTGGGGGTAGCAAAAAAAATCCTTGATATGAAGATTTGTAGAGATAGGAAGAACAAGAAATTGACACTATCTTAGGCTAATTATGTTGAGAAGGTGTTGTAATGTTTCTCTATGGAGAATGCTAAAGTTCTCAGCACACCTTTACCTGGTCATTTGAAGTTGACTAAGGAGATGTGTCCCAAGATAGAAGAAGGGGAGGATAAGATGTCGAAGGTACCCTATGCTTTAGCTGTAGGAAGCTTGATGTATGCTATGGTATGTACTAGACCAAATATTACACATGTAGTGAGAGTCATTAGCAGGTATATGAGTCATCCAGGAATTGAGTATTGGAATGTCGTCAAATGGAGTCTTAGATATTTGAGAGGAACATCCAATAAGTGTTTACACTTTGGGGGCTCTACTAGTGATTTACAAGGCTATGTTGACTCATATTTGGTAGGAGATATTGATACCAAGTAGAGTACTATAGCTTATGCCTTTACTATTGGTGGGGTAGCTATGAGCTGGGTTTCTAGGTTACAGAAGGTTAATGCATTATCCATTATAGAGGTAGATTATGTTGTTGCTATTGAGGTAGCCGAGGAGATGATATGGCTTCAATTCTTCTTGGAAGAATTGGGACATCCTTAGAAGGATAATTATTTGTTTATAGATAGTCAGAGTGTCATTCATCTCGCAAAGAATTCAGCTCTGCATTCCAAGACCAAACACATATAATTACAATACCATTTCATTCAGTCAATTTTGGAGGATGGATAGTTAAAGTTGGACAAGATACATATAGATGAAAGTCCAATGGATATGTTTACCAAGGTAGTGACAAGGGAGAAGTTGAATTCCTCTTCAACTTCAGTTGGTCTTCTAGACTGAAGAGCAATCAATGAACATCACAGTCCAGGGTGGTTTGGTCTAATGGGAGCCCCATGTGGTAGCGATATTGCTACAAGATCAGTCTCCAAGTGGAAGATTGTTGTTTAGTGTAGAGCTTGATCAGTGCCCCAGTGGGAGATTGTTAGCTTGTGGTAACTAATCAGGAAAGTACTGTACATACTTCATAAAAAATTTGGGCCCTATTTTATCAGGATTTTGGGCCAAAATGTAATTATTAATTATAACCCTAAAGCAGTTTAATACTTGTATAAAAAGGGCTTAGAGTTAGGGATTATTTCATAAGGTGATGTGAAAATTGGTTCTTGCATCAGTATTGAGCTGTAAGGGATTATGGATTGTAGTTAGGTTGTAATCACTAGATCGTAATAATATCAGACTTTTTGTTTGGTGGACGTAGCCTAGAGATTGGGTGAACCACGTTAAATCTTGGTGTCTTGTGTTCTTTTTTGTTATTTTTTGATATTGTTTATATTTGCATGTAATTTTTATTTTTGTCCCTAGTTTAATCCTAACAAGTGGAAGTTATGAGACTAGCTAAATATGGATGTAGGCTAAACATGGGCTATCCAATGAGTATGTTGTTTGCAAATTCATGTTTATGGTGGCAATGATTCAAAAATTATTGCTTTGTTGTTTTTACAAACTGAATTCTTTCATATTAATACATAATTATGATTATTTATGATGTAATATGTGGCTTCTCTGAGTTTTATTGTTCTATTAGAGTGGTCAGCATTGTATTGCACATCATGGTAGCAAAGCATGTAATTTCCTCTGGAAATCCCTTGGTTAAGAGCTTTTATGTTAGTTGGCAGTTGAACTTTGGAGCAATTAGTTAAGTTGTGTTTTGATTTCCCAAATTATAGTAGAATTGAATGTATGAGTGATCAGAGCAGCGATATAGGTAGAGCTAGAGTTGATAAAGATTTTGATTGATCATAGATTGGTATTGGTGGATGCATGCAACATAAAAATTCTAGATTTGATATTGACATAGTTCAGTTTACACATATAGTAACATATAATGGTTTCATTTTTAACTTCTTTTTTTTTATGTGTGTGATAATAGTATTTACCATAAGCAAAGGGCAACTGATTCTGTGATGGTTTTGTTAGTAGAGGTTTGTGATAGATCATTGGACACAAGCCACTTACTATGGGGTTAAACATTTGTAATGTTAATTGACCTCATCAAGCATACACTTTAATATTTGCACAAAGCAATTAAATGCCAATGACAGAGTGCATGCACTAACAATCCATTGTTAATTTGTCTAAGGCATCTGTTACTATTTATAAGTATACAATAGTCATGTAAAATAATGTTGTGCCTACTCCCTATACATGTAATAGTAGTAAAAGTATTATGAATTGTTCAATTGAACACATCTAGGAATTCATATAGCTCATGGAATACATAATCTATCATTACAAGAAAAATAGAATGCAATACAAAAATGGGTGAATATAAATCATCATTTTAATAGTGGGCATGAGCTTTCCACGGTTCATATAGTATGTGCAAGAGTTTCGTAGAAAAACTTGTATATGTATTTTGAATCGATTGTTTGGTTTGCAATCAGTGATCCATCATCAAGAAGGGGAAAGTTGATCCAAAAAGCATATATAGTTTTCCCCAGAAACTATTTCACATAATTTGAGTTTTATACCTCAAGCGTGTCACTATAGGAGACAACATATTTAATGTTTCATTTAATATGAATTTTCAGAAATTTAATATGACTTTAATGTTCCATTCATTTTTTTCATTTCAAGAACTCATCTGTCAAGAATCCATTCATTTTCATGACAAATAGCTTTTTGAGACTACTGCTCATGAAACATGAATTTTTCAATTTTTTAATTTTGATTTGAAGGACAACACAGTTGAACCCTGAAAATAATATCACAATAATGGAATTTTTTAGTTACTCGAATGGAAGCTCATAATTTCTTTATATAAGAAACTAATGGAGTGTTCCTGTTCACTTTGTATATTTAAGAAGCTAATTGGAGTGTTTCTTTTCACTTTGTAGCAATCAATATGTAGCACCTCAGAATTATTTATCCATCCCAAGAGGAGTGCAAGCATATGCTGACCTATCTAGTCCATCATAGGTCCAGACATTGGCTCAAGCTAGCAGACCATCTTCGCTGTCAACTTATTCAAACCATTATTCGGATGATAATTGATTAGTAGATTTAATTTCATTATAAGATAATTATTGAAATTCATATTTAATTTCATTATAAGATAATTACTACAATTTGCATTGGTAGAAGCAATATCATTACATCTCCATTGCATATAGTTTATATTGACATAATTGACATAGCAAGGATCATTCCACTAAGTGCAAGAAGTATCAATTCTTTTTAGTATATATATAATTGCATTTATGAGAGATAGTAGGTGAAATTGTTCATTGTTATTTTCCACACAATTATATTCATAGCATCCATTACATAGTTTAATTTGAGAAACTATGTAATCGATGCTATGAATATAATTGTGTGGAAAATAAAAATGAACAATTTCACCTGCTATCTCTGATATATGCAATTATATATATGCTAAAAAGAATTGATACTTCTTGCACTTATTGGAATGATCCTTGATATGTCAATTATGTCAACATAAACTATATGCAATGGAGATGTAATGGTATTGCTTCTACCAATGCAAATTGTTGTTCCTAGTATGAATTTGATAACATGCAATATCTAATCATTATTTATTGCTAATGGCAATACAATTGTATTAATGTTGTTTCTAATATAATCCTTCAATGCTTGCAATCAAATCTAATTATTGCTTAAAGTGAGATTTGATGTTTTCAATTTTCTGATAGGCTTATGAAATTTTGGAAATGTTGCTATGTCTGATATGATCAAATAATTCTTACAACAAGGGTGATATGTCTAATCTTTCTTTCAATGTGTACAATCAATAATTCCAAAGGTAGTAATTCAACATAACATGTTTATTTCAAATTGATGTTGAAATAAATGATAACAAATGTCCTTTTATACCATGTGCTTGGTGTGAGAAGTCATTTAGGATAAAGAATGATCTCTGTCTCTTTCTAATGTCACTCTTCATAACAACTAATTGTAACACAACCTTGTAATTGCCTCCTTTCATTATTAATTACTTATCAGAACATATCATAAATTGCTATCTTAATCTAGATCGAGCTTGATTACCATCGTACAGGTACCTATTCATGATTAGTAATTTTTGAGAATGGATTAACATTTTTTCTTTGCATAATGACATTAGTGTGTTAACAACTCAATGCTAACATTAACATAAACTATCATATTATGGATAAGGAAGTCTTTTTTATCTTTATCAATCACTGTTTATGATATTAATTATGGATGTTATTCAATCATTAATGTTCAAAAACATTAGCCTCTAATGTGATTGGTTCATGCCTTAGCCAATACTAGTTGCCAATGGCCATCATTGATTCTTGAAAATGTTCTCCATTAATTTTGTTCTTTGATGGCAAACATGGATCCTCCTCTTGGTCGATCTATTAATCTTTTGCTTACTTTGTGATTGTTTAGTTATTACAAAAAAAAATAGATATAATGATATTTGTATTCACTCTTCAACCCTTGATATTGTTTGTTGTTCCTTATCAACCATTGATGGTTCTGTCAACTCCCTTAATCTTGTTTGTGATTTTTGACACTTGTCTCGACTGAGGTTCTAATCTTGCTCACTACTCTATAATGCATTTATTTTGAACAAGTATTTGATTGATATCATTAATTGACATTGATCAATTTTTAATCTTATCAGTATCTTCTTTTTGATGCTCAGTGACCTTCTTTTTTGGTTAGCTTTGTCACAGTATTAATTATATGATCAGTTTTAGTAGGATTTGGATGAATCATCAATATGCATTGATTCTAATTATCCTTTGCAATTGTTGATCAATTGATCTACAAAATCATAGTCTATAAAGTTCATGATGATGTTTTGAATGTGTCAATGATAATGAAGATACATACTTCGTATGATTGACATGTTGCCCACTTTCTTGGAAAAGTCATCAAAATCTTGGACTAATCCTTATTCCTCTAATGAAACTATGGACTAATCCTTATTCCTCTAATGTAACTAGAAAACCATCTTATTCATAAGACTTCATAGTTTTCCAAACATCTTATTCTTCTACTAAAACATATGTACATCTAATTTTAATTTTCAATGTGTTATTGGTGTCAAGGACTGCCACTCCTTGTCCACAAAAGTACTTTATTGTCTGGATGTTATTAGTCTAATAATGGGTACACCATAGCAGAGTAGGTATGTCAATGTCTCTAGTTCCTTTGGTATATGGGTAGGCACATAATCTAGTAGTTTTTAGTTTTTTTACACATAACTAAATATTGTTATATATTATAAATTGTAGGTCTTATTTTGTCACAAATAAACTTCAAAAATTTTGATTGTATTTGTCAAAAGCAGAATTTGAGTAAAAAAACATTATATGCTATGACCAGGATTTGAGAGGAAAATTTTAGTTTCTTTTTGGATTTCATAGTGAAGGAGTTGTCTTTTTATACATGGATTATATCTATGAATCAATGGATAGGATACTTCAATAGAGAGACCCAGTCTATATTGAAATATCTAAAAATTAATCAACTTGAAACTACCTAACACACAAACAATAATAGTCTAAGAGTGCCAATTACAAAAAGTTTCTATAGCAGAGTATAAGTTAAAAGTTAAACCCTCTTGAACCATTGTGCCTGCATATTCCATAACATGAAAGCAAGATAGAAGAGATACCATAGGCTTAACTAATTTGAGTGGCATAGAACTTACAAGAGCACTCAAATCATCTACAATGAGCTCATAAGAAGGCTAGATTTTTGGGGGCAAAAAAAAAATCATCCACAACATCAAAAAATGTGTTAAAATTTAGCTAGTTTAAAGCATATAATTAATAAGGCTTATCTCAGAGGAATATCTACTAGTTGTGCCTATGCGATCAGTTTCACTCTATGATGTGTGTATTTATGAAAGACACAAAAGTTGTTTGTCTTATCGATGAAATAGGCATAGAAAGAATGCCAAATCTATGGTCGTTAGTGTTAGTGAACAGATTTTTCTTTTCACAAACTTAACCAAATCACCCTCTAATGCTTAAAACCTAAAACAAGATCTATAACCAATAGTTGAGACATTTGCAATGGTTACATACAAATGTTCTCTGAATTTTGATGTGAAGGTATATGTCCCTTCTTCAAATAAATATAAATTTTGGGAATGCTTTAAACTTGAAAGCAATAAAGACTTACACACATCTACCTATAAACATAAAAGAAGCTTAAATATAAAGAAAGTGAACACAAGGAACTGGTACATAGCTCACTCCCTCACATTCACTAATGAAGCTTAAATAGAAGACACAAGAAAGTTTATATTACCTTTCAATGAATAACTTTATCTGAAAACAAAATTCCAAACTAAGATACCTATTTGAATTATCAATGGTATTAAAAAATGATTACAATAAGACACAACTTAACATCATCCAAAGAATTAGTAATCAATTCATGAACTCAATAATGCTTTCCCTTTTATCCAATCTCAAAGAATGAACCCACATTTTTAGAATATATACAATATATGACATTAAAAAATTGAGTATCTCTATTACAAGAAAAACAATAACAAAAAGACTCCCTCCTTGAAGTACAAAAACCCCTAAAAGAACCATGGCACATCCCCTCCAATTACAATAAATAATGTTCTTGATAATTTGTTGGTTATGTAACCATTTCTTGAAATTACTTTACTTTTGCATTGATAGGGTAATATTTTATTCTTATAAAAGAATAAAACATTATTATTTAATGATATCTATTGATTGGTTATTGGAAAGAAGATGACTTTGGACATATAAATAATAGAAACTTTATGTTGTATGATAGGAGATGCCTAAACTCATCACATCAGATATTGAAATAAAAGGCTATAAATCTTCTCCCCTTTGAAGACTTTTAATGGCTCACAATGTAGTTACTCAATCTATCATTCATTAGAATAAGCGAAAGAGTTGACACCTCTACCAGGAAGCATGAGAATGTATCCATTACATTATTTAGGTGATTATTGTGAAACATGGAAAATCCCAAATTCATGTGACAATCATGCTTCTATCTTTGATACAATATGTGTGTTCTTTATTGCATCATCTCTATAACACCTCGCCAAGGGATCCAAAAGAATTAACCTAAAGTTACTAAGTTTGCTAAACTTTTTTTTTTTTTTTTTTAAAAGTAAGAAAGTACAACATACGCATCAAACACATAGTAGCGGAAGCAATAACATGTAATCATCGGCAAACATATATTGTAAGTTACATTTCTTAAAGATCCCAAAACGTTGAGTCAGGTTTAAAATTTAATTAAATCTAAGTCTAACAACTATCACATACATATGAAAGAATAATCAAAAAGTCCCATGTCCATAATATACATTTTTTCTGAATGCCTCTCAGCAAATTAATTCGGAATGCCCAATCATCCACTGTACAAGTCACAGGGTATGAAAGGCTTAAAAGAATATACATATGTAAAGATCAAGATACAACATCCTCAAATCCATGATACAAACTACAGTAAAAATATATGAAACTATTCACCATACATGATACATCCATACATCCATAATGATAAACATCTATCATAAAATCTAACCATCCATCATAATAATCCAAGAACATCGTGAAGGTAAATGCCAATCATGAAAACTCCAGCCATAGTGACCACGGAACGGATCTCAATGGTAAGAGTAAAAGCACTACCACCCAACCGCGTGGAACCTAAATGGTCCACTCCCACCGCGCTGAGGAGATAGTCTCAAGTCCCAAATAGGATAACGAAACCTATAATCATAAATACTCTCTAAGTCCAGGAAATCCTATAAGTATGCTAACTCAAGGGTTCCTAAAAAGATCGACATCTAAATCCCAGAGGTACCACAAGACACGTAGGAAACCTAATATGCAAGCAGGAAAGTGTCATCGCAAAAGTCACGTAGAAGTTACCCGAGCAATCCCTTAGGAATCTCGGGTCCCTACTGATCCTGTGGCCACTAGTATCCTCTCATGTTGACGAGGCCTACTATGGAATGCAAGGTCATAACCAAGCGTCCTCTCTACCCCATCCTAGCCTGTACTAGCACTCAAGGCATGGGAGAGAACATACAATTATCTTGTTAGGTTCATTTTCTCTCATTTAGTGTAAATGTTTTCACTTATAAAAAAAAACAACTTACAATGGGTTTCTCAAGGCAGCCTCTTAGGGCTCCGACCCCCATTGCAAGCCACTTCCCGACTCTACACATAGATAACCTACCCTAGGCTCATGAAATCATAAATCAAAGAATCATAATAAAACCACCTCAGTCCTATACAAGCAACTGAAAAACATCATAAAAGATAATCCACAAAATTACATCAGTTCTTCAAGAGCAATAGATAATATCAATTAGTAATCATATGATCACAACAGTTCTCTATCAGCAACTGAAGGCATCAATGATAAGTCACAAAATCCAATGGTTCTCCAATGAGCAACCAGAAAGTATCCCAATAGTAAATTACCATACTGATCGAAGACTCCAAAATGGCCAAGTCAACACATGACATCATCAAGAACATAACAACCACTTCAGTCCTTTCAAGTGACTGAAAAGCAATCCAAGTATAACTGATCGAGACTCAAAAATGGTTATCAAATATAACTGATCGAGACTCGAAAATGGTTAAGTCAAGTATCTCAAATACGTACATCTTAGCTTCACACAAGGAAACGGGAAAGCAATAAAAAATAGTAAACACAATCATGTCATAGAGCACTTCATCACATTACCATGGTTGGGTTAAGAAAGATCGAGACCAAATCATCATGACATCACATTCACAACCTCGAGCCTCTGGTAACAACCTAAACTGGTCAACGCTAAACCAACCCCAAAACATTCAAAGCACAAAGACAACATCAAAGTCTCAGAGATTGGATCTGAAAGTATATTATTTGAGTTAAGGTAAGGTTTATGTTTCAGTTTAATGTCGAATTTCAAGTAACTAAGTTTTCATAACTACCCCTTACGATTAACCCATTTCTATAATAACTTCCATTAAGTCAATATTTCAAATCTACCATTTAATCAATTAACATTCATTATTAATTAATTTTAATTAAACTAATTTTAATTAAATTAATCAATAATCATTTGTTCCAATTACTTATTTTAATCTATCCATTAATTGTTAATTTATTAATATTTAACCAGCATAATTAATAAATTAATATTCACAAACTATGTTAAATGTATTATTATTTAACTAATCAATATTAATCAAGATTAAAATATTTATTAATTAAAATATATTAAAATTTTATAAATTGAAATTTTTAAAAAGTAATAAAATTTATACATAATAAAAAAAAAAATTTTAAAAAAAAATCCTTTAAAAAAAAAAAGTTTTAAAGCCCGTCGGCTAAATAAGACCCTGCGGTCTACCGCAGGCCTGTGGCGGTAGGTCCTCTGTACCTGTCGTCACAGTACCTGCGACGCAGGTACTGTCGGCTCCGTCGACAGTGGGGGTGGGCATGGGATAATTCCCTCCCCACCACTAATAACATATGTATATATATAATTTTTTTGTTTTATATAATATATATATATTTTTTAAAACAAAAGAATACCATTTCGTTATTAATAAGATTTTTATTAATAAACCAATTAATTAAGAATATATATATATATATTTATAAATATATATATATATATATTAAAATAATTTCTTTTAATATATATATATATATATAAGCATTGAAAAATTGGTTCCCTTCTTTAAATTGATATAGAAAATATAGTCAACCATTCGAACTTCTAATTTAAAATTTTGGTATTAGATTCAACCCTTCCCATTTAAATCTTATGTATACAGAAGTTTATTGACAAGCATCTGATAAATTCCAATATCGTAATGTTTTAACATTCATCACAGAGAATTTCAGATTTACAAACCCCAGACATGAAGAAGACAGGAAAGGATAATTGCGTAATAAATCGATAATCGAAAACACAAGACCCTACCTGATCCTGATGCTATTATGCAATCTCTATGAACTGTAAAAGAATTCGCTCCTCTCAATAACCTTCCTCTGGAAAACTTTCTTGGTATCAGCTTTCTGAAATTCGCTTCCAAAAATTGTCTCCCCAAAAATTCCCGTCCAACTTTGCATATCTCAAAAATAAACCCCCAAAGTTGTGATCAGCAATTTCTCCTCAAATCGGGGCACTAATTGTGCATTTACCCGAGAAGACTCTTTGCACAACTCAGTTAACTCCAAATTAACCTTTATTATCTTTTCTTTTATTTTGCATTCAACTTTCATGCACATTAAGTTGAATTATTAAATAACTTTATTTAATATTCCACTTGACTTCTATTTTTAATTAATTTATTACTTTAATCTTATGTGCACTTTTAAGAAATTAAAATAACATTATTAATTTCTATAATTTAATCTTTTAATTTAATTCTCATATTTAAACTCATGCTTAGATCATGCGATCTAGAATTCTTAATAATTTAATATCTTTCAACTTTTAATTTATTTTAGAACTTAATTGATAATATATTTAATTAATTTAAATAACAATAATATTTAGCATTTATTTAAAAATGAACTCCAAATATATTATTATTAAATTAAATAAATATTATCTTGTTCTAAATTTATCTTTGAACTTTAATCTCCAAATTTAATTCTTTTATTTAATTAATTTCTCAATTAATTAAATATAAAGATATTATAATAATTCTCTATTAAATTAAATCATTAATTAATCTTTTTAATTAGACTTAATTAATAGAAAATACACCAAGGACTCATAAAGCAACATACGAAAACCCATCATAGAAAAACACATACCAAATCAAACAAAAGGGTTATAATCACGAAATTACATCATTTGATGTATTCGGAGGGTACTTAACTCAGATACTTGTCCTAATTATCAATTAGGACAATTGGCTAAAGGGTTTAGGATTTGGACTTAAGAGTTTATCTCCCCTCTCTTACCATTGAGACAGTGCGATAGGGTACGCTCATCTTGACAATTCAGGGAAGTCGATACCCGGTACCTGCAACCTGCATAAAATCCACGCATGTACAAACACAATATTCTAAGCTAAACAGACAATGGCAGGAAGTGGTGCATCGTGTAGATTCCGACTAGCAGGTGACTACGACTCCCTTCCTTAACCATATCAAAAACACCATACATAAATAAAACAACACGCACACCATACACATGCAGTATGGGGTAAGTATCCATAAGAAGCACATGGAATAATAAACCATCTAACTAATCATCATCGATAACTGAAACCATTGAATAATCATCATACATGCATGAAATATAGAGTACCAAGTAATCTCATCATATAATAAACTGAGTGTAAACATCATCTGATAATCTCTAAAATAATAATACTAATCATCAAACATAAATTGACCTAAAAGAGTTTGGCAATGATATCAAAAATGTAGCTCGAAAATGTAAACTAAGAGGGTTGTGACTAGATATCTCATATTACTAACAATTGAGGTCCATTTTTTATATGTGAGCTCTTGCAGGTGTTTATTCTTTGAATTTGATCAATCAAACATTAATATCTTAGATGCCCAATGGTGCAATTATGGTGATATGATTTGCCAAGGCAAATGAACTTAGAATTTTCTTATTTGATGGTGTTTATATTCTATCAAACATGTCCCATCAACTTCCCATTGACTAACCTGAACCTCAATCAGGCAATCATAGTAATTGTTGCACCTTAAGAGACAAGCCACATATCTTGATTGCTAAAACAATTATGTCTTTGACCAAAAAAGTGCCTTCGTAATTTGCATTCAGACTTATAAACCCTTTGATGAATTGAAGGGTGCAAGAACATAACACATTTGTTCAAGGACTGATGAAATTCTTCAATCAAAACCCCACCATCTCACAAAACTATAATTTTTGAAGTTTTGTGATGCAGTTATCATCTACTCGATAACCAGAAATCTTTGTTTTGGCAATTTATTTCTTCCACTAAGCTTTGGAGATATATCAACAAAAGACAACCAACTACAACATCAAGGCTTTCTAATTTGAAATGTGAAGCATTCATGTGAATACTATATCATTGTGTCTTCATGAAAAGTATTCTTAATAGGATCATGTGTCTCCTATTAATGGGTAGCCCTACATACTGATCTTAATATGGACTCAATATTCTTGCTTACTTGAATTTTATTGCCTAGAATAGTATTGGTCAAACATCAAGCCCTGAACAAAGAGTATATCTAAAGTAGTCAGGGGTAATAAAAAGTGTATATTTCTATATGTGGATGTTTATGACCAAGTTTCAAATTTATTGATTGGTGCAAAGTATTGAAATAGTGATTTATCCCCCTCATAGTATTTCTTGATTATACTAGGGATGTTGTCTTGGAGCTTTTTATAATGTGGTATATTCTAGTTGATTTATTGAGGGAATGTTTAATAAGTTTGTGGTCAAAAGAGGTTGGAAATTTAATTGTTGTATGATCAAGCCAATTTGGTAGAGATTTAAAAACGAAGCATTGAAGGTTTCAAGTAATTTCTCATTCACATGAATTAATAGAAGACAAAAAGGTATTATAAAAGGTAGTTAAAAGACATGAAGTGCCCAATTTTCAATTCATTCTACATTCTACCAAGTCTTAAAATTTATATAAAGCTATCCATTTTATTGAGGTGGTGTTTCTAAGAAAAAGTCAGTGCAAGATTAAGAAAAAAAGTTGTAAGTAGGATTTTCTATTAGAGTTTTTTCATATAATTCTTGGGCAAATTTATATTGAATTTTTTATGGAGGATTGTGGTTTTTTGGTTGGTAAACTCCTGTAGTGAAGTGAATTTTTTTAATTGGGGTACATTGTTTATTGGATTAAAATTATGAGGTTAGAAATCCTTAATTTATAGAGTTTATATTATTTCTATACAAGCCCTAGTTTATATAGTTTAAATTATGTTTGTAGAAGCCCTAGAATTCATCAATCCTCCACCAAGATGAATTACATAAAAGGATCATATTTTATGATTTCTTGTACCAGTTAAATCCATTGACCAATGATAAATATGATGGTCCAAAACTAGTTAAGGATTGGAAGGTTGATGGTGGATTGTTTGATAAATATGGTTTTATCTCAGATGCCCCTATACCATCCAAGAGTTTACAACTATTTAAAAAACTTTAGGGTAGGGAAACCTTGAAAAATTAGAGTAAAATGCATGGAGGTATGATTGGGGAAAATTTGTGGTGTCAACAATATTTTTAGATGTAGAATTTGTGTTGCTTGTTTCTCATACATGTGACCCAAACACAAGAATTGTGAGGGATAATAGTGGTGAGGAATTTTTGAAAATTACTAGAGAAGACACTTAGGAATTTTTTGATACCAACAATCCAACAATCTTCATAGAAGAAAGTGAGCTTGAGGGATTTGTAGCTAGGTATAAAAAACTAGAGAAATGATTAGCACATTTGGCTGAGGTTGGATAGTCTAGAAGGGTCCATCATGTTGATTGAGTATATTTATATGGTTATTTAGATCTAGCACCCTTACTTCATCACAAACTATAAATTTTCCCCATTTATTGCAAACCAATTTAATGAGGCTCTAGTGGATTTGGAAAAAGGAGAATGCAAACATTTCTACTAGTATTCTTTTCTAATTCATGTGTTTCTATTCAAAAATACATATTAAGTCACCCAATCTATGCCTTTCAAAAGGAAATTGGATGGTAAACCAATACTAGTGCAAAAATGGTCATCTATAATGTCAAAGGATAATGAGAATGTTTTGTTTGACACTAATTTTCATTCCAGGCTAAGGGATAGTTTGGTTATAAATCCACCAAGGATTTCTAGATTGTTACTTAATGTATTGAGACTAAAGGAAAGAGTTCCAAAGCTAGGTATAGACCATAATTAGGAGGACTTTATCATGTATTAATTTAGCTCTATCATTGGAGTTTAAGGATATGGTGGTCAACCTTTTATTTTCTTATATCATGTAACTTTGAGATTGGGTTTTATGGAGGTAATTAGTCAAATTGGTTGGATACAAGAAATTGAATTGATAGAGAAGAGTAAAGGAACTCTATTCCTTGATTATATCCTTTCATTATGTTTTTTCTTGCAAAGGATTATTTTTTCATCTCCTATAAAATGTTAAGACATAAAATGTGGGAGTTAGTGTACTTGGGAACAATGGCTAGAAGAGTTCTATAATATTTTTACACACCTTGAAAGTAAGAGACAAGACAGGGAGAAAAAATTACCCTGGAGAGTTGAATATCAAAGAAAATCAATAAGAATTTTACAATTTCTATGATATATTGAAAAGTAATCTCACTAAAAAAAATACTCAAACTGTAGTTATGTTTAGAAATTTTCCTAGCCTAGTTCATGCAAACAAAGGATCATTATAGATTCCTACCTACTATAGAAGAATTTGAGATTCTGTCTTGGTGTATCATTAACATGTTGATCTAGTTAAAGTGGGGTTCCCTACTTTAAACCTCTCCAGATCAAGACTAAAACCTCCTAGCCATGAAAATGGGGATAGAAAGAGGAGTCTAAGCAATTTGGGTTGGTTTTCTTTCTCAAAATGATAAAAGTAATGAAGGATGATAGTGTGTTAAATAATTTGACACAAGATTTAAATTCATTAAGTGCAATTGGATTACATTACATTTTTGAATTTGACTCAATGAATCCCGTGCTAATAATAGTTTTAGGGGGAAAACATCCTTTAGTATAGATGTATGCCTGATTAATGTACTCACATAAATAAACAACTATAGGTTCTATAATGACACTTACAGTAATTCTCTTCTATAGGTAAGTGCCAAGCCTCGCTAACACTGTGGATTTTTTGTGTCAAAAGTGGCCCTTTAGACGGAGCTTCACCAATGGCCCATCTAACTCTGCAAGCTCTACCACACTTGAAAAACTTATGAATGGTTAAAATAATTTTATAAATCCAAAACCCTCTACATAAAATAAACCCTAAAATGGGGAAACAAAGAAAAAAGGAAAAAGAAATAATCTATAATGCCCAGTGCTGGATCAAAAGGCTACATGAACTAGTACACCACAACATCTAATATATCATCAAACAAATGGTGCCCAAATCACTTTTAATTAGCCCAGTGATAGAAATATTTAAAAATTTGAAAATATATTACTTTGAGAGACAAACCCACCTCTGATTTTGCCTTAGCTAGTACTTGATTAATGTTCTCTTCCATTAAATCTCGTAGTTTTAGCTACCCTGTTGTAGCTGAAATTATATGTTGATGACCTTTGGCTCACTCGCAAGCTCAAACCAAACCTAGTGGGTGAGATAGATAGGTTCCGCTTGGTGCAGAAACTCTAAGCTTTATTGTCTTCAGCTTTAGAGATGGCTTATAGCCATTGTATCTACTACTACTGAATGGTCTCCATGCAAAATGACACACAAATAATTTAGTGTTCTAGTGTGGATGAGTAACTCTACAAAAACTATGTGAAAACATAGAAAACCCAAATGAACCCATGCGTGCAAAAGATATAAAGTAAGAAATGTTTCTTTTTTTAACATGTATAAGCCCCGTGTTGGTTGAAATTTTCACTACCACCCCCATGTTGGTCGAAATTTCAACCACCACCTCCATGTTGGTCAAAATTTTGACCAAAATGGGGCTTACATGTAAAAAAAAAAGAAATTTTTTCCTTAATATTTTGACCAACCTAAACTTATTTAGTTGATGGTCAAAAATTTTGGTAGAAAAATGAGGTTAAATGTAGTAGTGTATTATGAAGATATGATATAAAGTAAAGTTGGTTTTCTTATTTGTAAAGAGACTTGGATTTAGAGGATCAAATGGGATGTGAAGTATTACTGCGTAGTGCAAGAAGGAGTAAAATGCTTGTTGAATGCATGTAAGTGATCAAGGGATCATTGGATGTGTAGTATGAGATTTGGTTGCAAGATATGAAGGAGCGAAAGTTTGGTTGATAGGATAGAGATAGAAGAATGAAGTACATTTTATTTCTATTATTCTATAAGGAATAATATATAGATCATTTGGATAGTGGTTTCTTTGATCTTAACCTTGAAGCTATTTGGGAAGTGGGTCCAATTGTCTTCCACAACTCCTAATAGGGTTGACACAACTCCTAATAGGGTTAGAATCTCCTAACAAGGATTCAAAGTCTCGTAACAAGGACTCATATGTATTGAATATTGTAACAAACTCCTAATAGGGTCTATCCTCTAACAAGGAATATTTATATTATTACATCATCTTGTGGGTACCATCCCTATTGGGGTTTTCCTTCTGATCAAGTGTTTCCCTAGTTAACATATCTAGTGTTAATTTTGTATGAGTATCTTGTTGTGGTTTCAATTTATATTTCTTACATGGTTAAGTTTATTTAAGGTTAGTATTGATGATGATAGTGTTGGAACTGATTCAACCTCCCCCCCCCCCCCCCCCCCAACTCTTAGTTATATCAATGGACTATATATTCTAACACTAACCACTCATGACCATGCGATAATTAGTTTTCTCTTTTTCTCCATATTAACATAAGGTTGACTTAATCCTCCTACAAATCTGTGAACATAAGCTTTTCACTTTATTGTGACACTAATCTCAAATCATCTTTAACCCCCTACGACCCTACGAACAATGGTTTTCATTGTTTCACCATGTTAACTCTGGGTTACCTTAAACCATCAGTAAACATTGATGATCATTGATCTTTATGATCTGATGGCTAGAAAGATACATCTCTAAGAACCATTATAATTCCATCTTAAAATGCCATCTATTGATCTGGTCTTCATCTAATGATCTAGATTTAATCTTTAAGCCGTTTGACATGTCAACTTTGTAATGTAGACACACAAATTAAATATAAGCCATTGGTTGATTTCAAGGAAAGTTACTGCTGTAGTGGCAGAGAAGAGAAATGCTACAGGAGGCAACATTGTTGAAAATGTAATAGGAAATTTAATGTTATGTTTTAAATGCTTTTAGTTTTTGAAGTTTGTAATAACGTCCTACATGTGGTGGCATACCTAGAGTAGCAGTTCGATAAGCTCTCCAAATATAGCCACCTAGGACCAGGTGTGTGGATCTTAAATTAGAATAGTTTTTTTTTAGTTCGTAGGTGGAGTGTTTAATGATTTTTAGAATCCAATAATAGGTAGTAGGTAGTTTTTGGAATATTCCTGACTTAGAAAACGACTGTCTAATATTGGTAGAAAAAAAGTTTCAGATTCTTATCCTTTTTTTGGATAGAAGACATTCTTCTTTTCTAAAATAAGAAGAAAACGTTTCACATCCTTTAATAGGAAAAAGAAAGTCAGTTTTAAGGGTGAGCCAGTCGGCTATGTAAGACACGAATCGAATTTGGAGAGATATGGAATGTTTTTTTTTTTGTCTTTGTGCAAGTTTTCGATGGTCTGAGTTTTGAACGGATTTTTCTTATCTTCTCACTGGAAACAAGTTGATAGTTTGCAGAAGATTAAAAATTTTTAGTTTTGGGTTGGATTCGGTATGTTTGCAGAAAATTAGTCTCAGTGCATGGGTAATATCTCCCAAATGCACTGTTGGATTTTCATGAACTTTGGATATGTTATTAAAGGCCTAATTATTCCCATCTTCACTAGAGGGATCGAAAATTTTTGATCTGGTTCAAAAGTTATACATGTCTGTTCACAGGTCTATCTAGAGACAACAAGAAGCAATGTTTTGCAAAAAAATGTACTCTTATGCGTGGTCAATATCTTGAGTTTGAACCGTTGGATCTCTCTAAAAAATTTATATGTTGTTTTAAACCTAGTTACGCCAAATATCAACGGTTGGATTGAGTAAATATTTTCTGGTTTGAAAGTTATTCATGTCTGAGTGCAGGTCTATCCGGAGACAGCAAGAAGAAATTTTTGGGGGGATTTATTTTCAAAGTTTTGTTTATAGAATCTGATTTTTGTGTGTGATCCTGAAGGTTGTAGATGCCACTTGAAGCAACTTAGTTGAGTGAGTTTTTTCCTCCTAAGTTTTCCAAGGTGTGGCTCTGCATCAGTTACACCACCTTTAACTAGGTTCTTTCTTCATTTCTAAGGATTTATGTGCTTCTCCTATAGTCAATTTGACTTCTCTGGTTTTCATGATGTTCCTGTAATCTACACCTTGGACCTAAGCTTCTATCCAAAAATTTTAAGTCGACACTATTCTAAATGTAATTTGATCTTCTTTCAGATGTATCATGCCTTTAATGAAATACTGGATCATAGAGCTAGGGTTTCTAAAAAACTTTCTTCTCATATGGGAAATGCATAAACTTACCCTCCCTTTCCTAATCACCTAATATGAACCAATGCATTAGATTGCTTTTCATTGCCCACCTAGGTGTGCAAAAAGGAATAGATGAGAAGAGAAGTTCTTTAGAGGCAATCTAGACATAGATATGACATAAAATTGACTCAATCCTAATCTAGAAGTTTTAAAAATATAGGGGACAGAAATCATAGCAACAACTAGCTCTAACTAGGAAACTAGACCTATTAGTGCCTAGGCAGGAACCTAGTAATCTCTAGTTTCACCAAAATTTTGGCAAAAAAAAACAACGAGCTACCTACTTCCTTTATTATACAAAAAACCAAATAGAAAAGATCAATGCATTACTCCATTGGGTTGTAGAGTCTTGAATAGCATAGGGAGTGACCTATCTCACAATAGGTGTATCATAGTCATGCACTAGGCCTTGCTTAGGAATAATATATTCAAACTAAGGACTATTTCTCCCACTATGAGGTGCATTTAATTTTATCAACCCAGGGATGTATACTTGAAATTGTTGGCACAGTATGTGCACTAGGTCTCTTAATGAGTCACTAAGCTTATGCTACAGGAAGGTAAAAATGCAACAAAAAAGAACTTACACTATTGATACAAGAAACTAACACGCTTAACTCTATGAATACTAGAAATACAATGAAAAGATAACAAATATTCCAACTTGGCTCATCGACTAAAACTATTCTCACATATGTTGCAGGAACATTCACAAAGTATGATGCTATAAGAAGGAACTCACAACTTATAACTAAGGTATTATGAATGCTTGGAAATAAATCTATTCTATCCTAGCCTAATCCACCTTCCAAGTGGGCCCCCTTGGTCAGCTTTTCTAAACTATTAACACAAGATAAAAGCCGAAAACTATTTCAATCAATTTAGAAATTCATTACATAACACAAAACTGTAAAAACACAATTGTAAAAGTTAACAGTCTGTTCTCGAAAACTATTTCTTCTAACTGGTTCTGAAAACTTAACACACTTGGGTCAATTCCTATATATATAGGAAATCACCATTTATTCCATAACAGAAAAGTAAATGACCTAGCTTAAAATCCGCAAGAGAGAAAATAAGAAGATAACAACTGAAGGTGGGAAGAATGAATAATGGCTTAAGGTGAGAATAATAAAGTCTGAACATCTTCTCACCATAGAGTAAATGCAAAGAAGATAATAGGTCTTCACAGTTCCTCCTTACTCATTGTCGTGTCTTCTAGAACCGTTACAACTTCCTCCACCGTGGTTGCTCCTTGGCATTCTCTTTTCGTTAAATGTTGTTGACGCCTAACTTTTGAATTCCTCCAATCATCTTTTAGTCTTCATTAACAGGTTAGTTATAACACAAAACATGTTTTCAAATAAACATTTATCAAATTAAATTCAAATATAAGAATGTACGCTTTGATAACTATATGAAATACTACATACTATATATAATATTAGCAAAAGATGGCATAGTTTCTACCCCATATGTTTATCATAGGTTTGGCAAACATAGGTCCACAAATGTTTTAACAAAGATAAGAAAAGTATCAACAATGTATTTTAAGCATCATAAAATAAAGGCAAATTTTGGTCTCATCATCTACCCCCTACCAAACTAATGCTTGTTCTCAAGCATTGCACTTCCTTGTTAGTGACCTGAACTCTCCAATTTCTATTCTTCCCTTTTTGTTGCTCTTAAAAGTGTAGTAAAACCTCTGGTTCTCTCCCACACTTCTCTCCTTTGATCTTCCTACAATTTGTCAAATCTATCAAAATTATGTCATACAAGGGCCACAAGAATATTGGAGGCAGCATTGTTAAGGAACACCACAACTCTGATCTGGGTTGCTTCCCTAATTCTAAATATTTTGGAACTCTGTGAAGTGTTGCTTCCAAGTTAATAGGGATGTGTGGTTCTGACTTCTTAAGAGATTCAGGTAGTCTGGCCCACCTACTCCTAGCACCGGTCATGGCTCTCTAAAATGCAAAGTAGGGAAAATTTTCATATTTAGCATAAACCTTAGTTATTGTAGCAAAGATCTTGTTCCTCACTTTTGGATTCCTCTTTCCATAGGTCAATGTGAACCAGTCCCTAAGCATTTCATCTGGCTTACTACTTTCTACTCGTAAAGGTAAAGGTTCTATTCTTTCCTCATCCCTATAGTTATTCAACTACCTATCATAATTTGTTTCACTGGACATCCATGACATAAGGGCTTTTAGGTGTACATCTCGTGTAGTGCCTCTCCCATTTGACTTTAGTAAGTCATCCTGATGGATGCGACCTTGATGATCTTTTGTTGTGATGGGATCATGATTGTGACCCTGAGTGGTCTACACTGTTGAGGTGTTTGGATTTATGCTTCTTTATCAGTTACGTTGATTATGCTTTTGACTGATCTTTGAGATTATGATGTGATTTTTGGTTCACTGAGGTTTGTGCCAGTGGTTACCAGGAGTGATGTGGTATCATGAGGTTGTTCCATGATTACCCTGAGATGTGTGCAGAGATTGTACTATGTTCTTTTACCATGCTACACTGGACTAGGTTCCTGTAGCAGTGGTTAGTCATGTTTATGACTATGTTTGCTTATGTGTTTTAAATGCCTTGTAATGCAAAGTAATCAATCATTATCATATGCTTAAGTAATTAGAATGGATTGTTCTTGTTGGATTATTTGGTTATGTGCTACGGACATTTACCTTGTTTTATTTTGATCTGAGAGATATCTGTTCTCATGTTATGTTTACATTTGAGATGACCTGAGGGTCAAATGTTACTCTTTGATTCCAGTATCATAGATATTAGACTACTATGCTGTTCAGTTAATCATATTGCATGATGATGCTATTTTGAGATGACAGTGTGTTTTGTGATGTTATCTGGTTATTTGGTATTTGGATATACCTCTGATTTTGTTATGTGATGGATTTAATGCTATGGTTATTTACTTCATTCTTGCATTGCTATGCCTTTTGTGAATGTGAGTGATGTAAATAGATTATTTTAATATAATTAATTAAATGGTTAAATTAGGTGATTTAATGCATTTATTGCTTCGGCTATGTTATTATATGCAATTGCACTTGATTGTGTTGTTTAGTGTGCAGGATTTATATCCCTGGCAGTGGCACATGGAGTTAGTGATTCAGCCGTTCATATTTTACCAATGTTGTCCTTGTATGGTCGACGTATCCTTAATTAAATGTTTGAATTAAACCTTTCGGTGATTATTAAATCCAAACTCATTTGCATTATGTGATTAGACCAGTAAGCGTGTCTGTGCATTTAGAGGTTCGCATTGTCGTGAAAGTTGTTAAGAAGATTTATGTGTTTTTGGGTTTTTGGGCTTTTTAATTTATTTATTTTAATTTCTAGCAGCTTTGCCATAGATGAATTCCTATTTATAGGAATAGCCTATTTTCGTTTGGGTCGATTCGGGGTTTAACTGGATTGGCTAGTTAAATGCCCTAATCGATTATTCACTTGAAAAGTGAATAAATATCCAAAAAGGAATTTAATTCCTCACTTCTCACTTTTGAATTGGAAAGTTGGAGAGTAAAACCCAAAATCCTCTTCATGAGGATTTACTGTTCTATTCGTTGTGGGAGCTACAGGCGTGGGATTGTCGCGAGGTTGGGCTCGTTGGATCCAGCTCGGGGAAACCTTGGATTGCCACGATTTTCAGCTACTTCTGCGAGATATTTATTTTATGGTTCAGATTCCCATTTTGCCCTTTTGGCTGTGAGGTAGGGCTTTCCTGTTTTATTGTTTCTGCTCCGTTTCAGCTTCTATTTTTGGTAGCCGTTTGTTTGGAGGCTGAGAACTAGTGTTCCCCTCCATTTATGTATGCTAGTTCTACCCGATTGGGCAGGTATGAACATTTCCCTATTTTTTGGGATGAGGGTTTGAGATTTTGCACCATTATGCGGGCCATTTTTGCATACGGTGTTCGATTCCATTTATTTTTGGATTTTTGGGGTTTTTGAACCCAAAGGCCAAATGGGTTTTAATTTTGAAGTTTTTTTCAAAATTTGAGATTTTTTTACCTCATTTTGCGTGTCGCCCTATTTTCTCGAGTTTTCTTGGCACATTGTGGTTCGTGGACTTGGATGATCCATTTGGATATCAGTCAGACCACTTTTGCACTTTTATGTTGCATTGAGATGCATGTTGCATCCGTACTCTCGACGTATTCGATTGAGTGATTTTATACCTGTTATGGTTTTTGTTGGACCTTTGCTTTCGTTTCGTGAACCTTAGGATTCGTGTAGAATCCATACTCTCGGATTGAGGTCGGTTGAGTAAGTTCATGACTTTTGGTCTTGTTGCATCATTAGGATTCGTGTAGAATCCATACTCTCGGATTGAAGCCGGTTGAGTGATTTCATGATGTATGATTTTATTGGCTTTGGGATTCGTGTAGAATCTGTCCTTCCTATGTTGCTTTCAGTTGGGTGTTTTCTTTGCATTGTGTTCTCATTCCTATCCTTGTGTTATGATCTTCGTGATTGTGGTGCGCCACACACGAGTATGTGCACGTACATTTGTTGGGTGACTTGCGAGGCCTGATCTTCCGTGAATTTTTTGAAAGTTATGATCATTGGGGTTGGGATGGGAGTATGCATGCCCACGGGCACTTGTTGTAGGATGAGCATGGGTAGGGTAGGGTAGCGTCTGGAGGGGGCTTCTATCTTGCAGCCCGACGATCATGGCATCATGGGTTGGCAGAGGAAGCTTTATATAAGTGATAATTAAATAAAATGTGTGATTGTTAATAAAACTTAAGATAAGTAAAATGTGTGAGCACCCATTTAAGTTTGAAGACACACGATCTGAGCTTGGGCTTTTTGATGCCAAGCGACTCTCCAGGATGTTAGCCCCTACATAGTAGCCTATTGAGTGTCTGACCAGGACCTGTACTCCTTGCATTGTCTTAGGTTCTTGGTTCAGCCATCATACTGTCTGGCGTGAGTATTAGCCATGGATGTTGTGTTTTATGTGTGGTTGTGGTTGGATCATTATCTCCATCAGCACGACGGGTGTGGACCTACGGGTGCCACGTGGTTGGGAGGCATAGCTACCTTCACCACTGCTAGGGATCGGTGTACAGAGATGATCTTTTATCCTAGTGCGACTGTTGCTGGATGTTTTCACTTGGTACTTCGAGTTTCGGAGTATGCTTTCTTGTGATTTATGCTTTCATTGGGATGCTTGTATATCATGTTTAGATGATGTTATTTTATTTGGCGCATTCCCTTATTATGATGTTTAGCATATGATTAGATGATGTGATTTGCTTTAGTAGTATATTTGTTGCTTACTACTATTTAGCATGTGATAGGTGATGTTATCTACTGTAGGATTATCTTATGCGTTATCACTAGCATGTTAGATTTTCTTATGCTGTTATTATGCATGTTTTAGTAGTGACGTCCCTATTATGACAGTACCGACAATCTGGTCAGTGGCTTGGGATGTTACGCGCGGGGGATGGCTAGGACCCACGATGGTCTTATGATGCTATTGACGGTTGGGAGGAACCGCGTACTTAGTTTGGTTGTTTTATTCCTGAGATGTATTTATGTACATTGCGATGTTGCTTTTGTTCTCTGTGATCTTTATTCAGTGTGCTCTTTGTTGCGGTAGTTTAGATGGTAGACGTTCTTCTTTCTGTGTTGTTCTTGCACTCGAGTGTTCATTCCTCGAGCCTTTGTGGATCTGGTACTCCCCGATGTGGAGATTCTTTTGTTGGTTTTTCCCCATTTTTGAGTTCTGGAAGTGTTTTTACTTTCTATGGGTGACATTTGTTCAGCATTGTGCGACACTGATAAAGTATCGCACGCCCATAGAAAGAATGTCGTACAATACTATAAAGTGTTGCACGCATTACTAGAGAAGTGTCGTACGACACTGGAAGAGTGTCGCACGGCTTTATGAGAAATGTCACGCGATACTTTTCCAGTATTGCACGCCTTCTTGAGAAGTGTCGCACGCAGTAAGGGAGAAGTGTCGCCCTCCCTTAGTAAAAAGTGTTGCACGATTTTTGTGAAAAACCTGTGCGTGCCATCAACGGGCAATTTTCTTCGTGATCCGATCTTTTTGAGAGTGGATTTGGATACCCTTTTGGGCATTCTTCGAGCCTATGTTGTTGCATTTTGAATTCAAGAGGTTTCTTTTGAAATCCAGTTTTTGGGTTTCTGTTGTAGTCCTTTGAGGTTTAAAATATATCGTTTAAGTATACGTTGACGTATATTTATGTCAACTTATACTTAAGATATAATTTAATATATGCGACAAATCATTTGAGATAGATTTCAGACCTCTCAGAGATAAGTTATGGATTTTAGGAAATTTTAGGGCTTCAGAAATCCAGACTTAGCCAATTTTTAGGGCTTAAGGATTTCAGGCTTAGCCAAATTTTGGGATTCTACATATTACCCCAACTTGGTGTTTTGTTGATGAGTGGTCATTTCTTATGCCCTCATCTTGTTGTTGTCGTTGTTGGCTTTGTTTGTGTGTCAGTTTGGTAGTGGCGTTCGAAGATTCGTTGGTTGCTGGGATTGTGTTGAAGTCTTCTGTTGCAATCGTTGTGATCCCTGTATGATGTTGTCTTGTGCATTCATACTTGTTAAAAAAAAAAAATCTTGGCTTGATTTGAATCCTTGTTTCCAAGGATCTCCGGGTGGGGCATTACATCTCGTATGTAAAGCAAGGGATTCCATTCAGTCTCCGAAGGAATAAAAAAATTATGAACATATATTTCACACAATAAGTTCTGTTGCCATGGCGGTAGAGTCTGATACAGTCCATAAAATTCTTGTGCTGATTTAGACTCTGCATTTACATTCTTGAAAGTTAACATTAATTGAAAAAAAAAAAATTGCTCTTTCAAGTAGAAAGCATATACTCTAGGTGGTGGCCTATAAGCAAGGGCCTAGTCAACTAGCTTAAGAGAATGGTCCATGCACTATTTTTGACTTTCTAGCTATTCCTTTAATTCTACAATTTCCTCATTTTGAGATACTATAATCTTATTCATCTTTTTCTTTTCTTCTTTCCACAATGCTTCAACAAACAAATATTGTCCATACAATTGAAAGAGGAGTTTATGTAGTGTGATAGCACTATGGTCTTCTTCATGATCCCTTTTCCTCTTTCTTTGTTCCCACAATAGATGTTCTTCTAAACCAATGATCCATGTTGATCTATGTGTAACTAGGGCAGTGTTTGGATCAACATATTCAAGAACTATCTCATCCCTACAACTGGAGGTGCCTGGTAAGTCTGCTAGAGTATCATCTAAATTTTCTTTAATTTCTTCCCTACACTCTTCAGTAGGATTATTAGGAGTGTTTGTAATCTCAAGGTGAGGGGGAGAATGATCGAAAACAATTTGCACAGGGGATTCCCTAGTGGATGTTTTAGATAGAATAAGATCCTTAGAAACTTGCCCTCTCATTCTAGGGCTTCTCCTTATAGAGGTTTCTTCCTGTGTTACAACCTTTAGCCTACTTTTCAGTTTGGGTGTTTTTGTTGCAGGAGTGATTGCTACAGGACCCTTCTTTCTTCTCTATTATTTTACAATTGTAGGGCTCGGTTCTTGCTAAACATAAATTTCTTTTGGTAGTTTTTGTTTCCTCTTAACTTTGCTGGTAGTAGGTTTAGGAATTTCTTGTACATGTGGAGGCACATTTTCTTGAATGGGGGTAGTTTCTTGTTCATTTCCTTGAGTCCTTTCAGTTTCAGCTTCTTGAATGTTTTGTTCAGTAAGCTCACTAGTGGGAGCTACATTTTCCTCACTATGCTATTCTCTAGGGCCAGCTTGGGGTTACATGGTTTTAAGTTGCACAAATTCATCCCACATTAAGGGGGATACATCCCTAAGTGACCACTCTATTAATAACTTAATTAAAGCATGATGAGTAATAGAATTCTCTTTTCCTTTCTGAGTCTCCTCCGCACTATTGTAAAGCATATTATACAAGAAATTTGGAATATTCACAGCAAGATTATGCCTTACACAACTAAGTAGCTTGAAATGATGTGCATGCAATTATGAAAATCTGCCTTCACATGTAAAATACCTGATTATGTGCATGGCTAGTTCATTTTATGGTGGTGGCAATGACATTCTCTTGCACCCTTATTTTGTGATGTCCAATTGAGGTTCAAGCAGCCCGGTAAATTGGGCTCTCACTGACCTACCATCATGCGTGTTTGGGTAGTGTTCTCCAACCGCAAGTAACCTAGTTACCTCAGTGATATGCTCCTCTGTCGCAACTACTGTTAAGCCCCAAATAGAAACTTCTCCATTGTTGAATGTCCTTGTAATTTTTGCAATAGCTTCTTCATCATATGTAGTTAAACTCAAGAAATACCCTAGCCATCCACATACATTAAACCTTCTTATAGCTTCTATGCCTGAGAGCAACATAGTGTGCTCTATCAACTCTGTCCTTTGCAACTACCCACCCATTTCCTTAACACTTCCTTTGTTTTCTCTGTTTTCTCCCTTTTTGGATTCAAGCATCAAACTATTGTGTTATTCTTCAAACTCATCACACTTCTTTATTTTAGGAAGCAATTAATTGTCATAACAAATTTTTATGCACAATAATTAAGTTTTGAATGAAGGTAAATCATAAATTTGTGTGAGAATCATTCAAAAACAGGGTTCAGATGATGAAAAAATTTAAACATAGGTCACATCACAACTTGACACAAAAAATCATTCAAAAATAGGGAGTACAACACCTCACTTTACATACTTATGGCAATAAATTTTTATTAATGAAGGGTAATGCAAAGATTTAGAAAATCATCTCGGATAAATAGACATGCCTTTGGATATTATGACCTTCACTGCCCCCTACTAAATTTAGACAAGTGTCCTCACTTGTCAAACCCAGTATGGGTAAGGGACTAGCATAATGCCACCATTATATAGATTATGCATTATTAAATATAATTACAAAAATCTGTGGACTATAAATGAAATATAATTTGAAAATGTTATACCTATCAATTTTATTGTCACACATACCAAAAGGTGGTACAAATAATATTAGTGGTAGCATCTATCACCATTTCATAGAATTTTATTGAAAACATGGAAAATTTGATGATGTGGAAAGTGGGTGGATGGAAGATAAAGAAATGAGATGAGGTGGATGGGTGGAATGTAAAGAGATGAGATGGAAAGAAAAAGTGAATAGAAAAAATGAACTTTATGTGAACATAAAGTCATTATTATAAACATTCATAAAAAACTAATGTTGAAGAGCAACGTTCGGAAGGTTGACACCTTTGACTGCAGGAAGAGTTACTTGAGTTGTATTTGAATCCAACTATTGGAACTGCTACAGGAAATTTGCTTTTATTTGTGGCCATTTGTATAAGTTGAGTCTATGACCATTGACTAACAATTTGAAAGGTATCAGATCAATGGTAGTTAGTTGAATAGATCCATTATCAAAGACATGACTAATTTCATATGGTCCTAGCCATCTTGTCTACAACTTCCTTGACATATCCTTGAATTAGGAATCATATAATAATGCCCAATCGCCAACTTGAAATTGTTTACTGATAATAGTAGAATCATGTCATTGTTTCCTTTGTTTTTGTATCAGTTCAATATGTTCCAAAGCAACTTTGTGCATCTCATCCAAAGAGTTAAGATGCAGAAGACGTTCTCTTTGTGCTATAGGAAGTTCAATATCCAATGCTAAGGTTGTCCTTAGAGTTTTATTTTCAAATTCAATTGGAAGCATGGCCACCTTTCCATACAGGAGCTCAAATGGTGTGAATCCTATAGTAATCTTCCAGGTTGTTCTGTAAGCCCAAACAACTTCTTCTAATCTGTTAGTCCAATCCTGATAGTGCAAATGGACTATTTTTGTTAGAATATTTTCTAGCTCCTAGTTTATAACCTCTACTTGTCCATTAGCTTGTGGATGATAAAGACTAGATTTTTGGTGTCGAATGTTATATTGTTTCATCAATTCTGATATCATATTAGAGGTGAATTGTGCACCTTGATCAGTGACTAGCTCTTTGGGTACATCATAGTGACTAAAAATCTCTTCATACAAGAATTTAGAAAAAATTTCATCACAGGCATGCTTCATAGCCTTAACTTCAACCTATTTCATTAGGTAGTTAGTGGACACCAGAATATAGGACTTCCCATTAGATTGAGGATCAATTGGACCAATGAAGTCCATTCCCTATTTGTCAAATGGCACTAATGCCATCTAAGGATTAAGAGGCATTTCATCTATTTTGGTTGGTCGGCCCATCCTTTGACACTGGTCACACTTTCTTGTATAGTTGACTACATCCTTATGAATTGTAGGCCAATAATAACCATTTGTTAGGATTTTGAAAGCTATTCCTTTTGCTGCAAAATGTCCTCTGCATGGTTCATTATGACATGCATGTAGAATGTCATATGTCTCATCTTCTCTCACAAATATTCTCATAACTTGATCATTTCTAGTGTAAAACAAGAGATTATCTATTGAGGAGAAATGAAAACTTTTCTCTACAAGTAGCTTCCTTTCCTTCTAGGAAAAATGTGCTACTACTTTATTGGCTACAATGTAGTTAGCAATGTCTACATACCATGGTGTTTGAACAGCAATATGAAACAAATGCTCATCAGGAAATGTATCATCAACCAAAGTAGTGTCAACATCATTATGATGGATTCTTGATAAATAATCAGCTACAACATTGGATTTTCTAGGCTTATCAACAAGAGTAATCATCTTGCTAACCTACTTGTTATAGCAGGTTTGTTCATGAGATATTTAATTGCTACATGATCAGTATGAACAAATATGGAATAGACAGTTATGTAATGCCAAAATTTTTTGATGGCATAAACTACTACTAGCAATTCTTTTTTAGTTACAGTGTAGTTTAGCTCTAGACCATGAAGGCTCTTACTGATATAATAGATGTCATTTTCAAGATTTTGGGATTGTTGTGCTAAGACTGCACCTATGGCATAATCAAAGGCATCTGTATATATGTGAAAAGGTAAATTCCAATCAAGACCTTGTAAAACTGGGGCTATGGTCAGAAGTCTCTTAAGCTATAGGAAGGCTTCATCACATTTGGATGTCCAACTAAATGCAGCTTCTTTTGTGAGTAACTTATACAAAGGACTACCTATTTTGCTGAAATCTTTTTTGAAACGTCTATAATATCCAGCATGACCTAGAAAGGATCTTACATCTTTTGATTTTGTAGGTATGGGAAATGTTTGAATTACCTCTATCTTAGCTGGGTCCATTTGTATTCCTGCAAAAAATATAAAAAGACCAAGTACGATGCCCTCCTGCATGAGCATCAAACACTTTTCACTGTTAAGTGCCAAATTATGTTCTTGACATTTTACCAAAACCTTTTCATGATTCACCATTGCTTCTTCAAAAGTGACTCCAAATGTTGTGAAGTCATCCATGTAGATTTCCATACAATCATGTGATATATTAGCAAAACTACTAATAACTGCTCTTTGAAATGTTGTAGGAGCATTGCATAGACCGAATGGTAAAAAAGGGTATGCAAAAGTACCCCATGGACATGTAAATGTGGTTTTACCTTGATCTTCAGGAGCAATACTAATTTGGTTATAACCACTATACCCATCTAGAAAAGAGAAATACTTCTTTCCAACTAGTGTGTCCAAAACTTGGTCTATGAATGGTAAAGGAAAGTGATCCTTTTTAGTAGCCTTGTTCAATTCTCTATAATCTACATAGATTCTCCATTTTCCTTCATTTTTAGGCATTATAACTAGAGGTGAAACCCATCTACTATGAGATATAGGACAAATAAAACTAGCATCAAGCAATTTTTGCAATTCAATTTTAACTATTTCTCTAAGGCTTGGATTTATCATTCTCTAGGGTTGACGGAGTGGTAGATAGCCTTCATTGATGTATATCCTATGAGTGCATAATGTAGGACTCAACCCTTTCATATCACTACAATCCCATGCAAATGACTTTTCATGCCTTTGAAGCAATCCTTTTAAGTATTCCATTTGTGTGGGTGTTAATTTAGGGTTAACATGAAGTTTATGACCTTTAGTCAATTTAACAGTAGTGGTGGAGTCTATCATAGCAGCTTTAGAAATTGGACTTGCTTCTAATTCACAAGGTAAAAGTAGATAAAGAATTTTGAGTTCTTTGAGCAAAGTACAATTCTTATCGCATTCCTCAGATGTGATCAATTCTAGCACATAACTTTCAAATATATCTTTTTCTACCACACAAGTGTTAGTAAGAATACTCTAAAGTACTGAATCTTCCTCTTGCAATTTTCGAAAAGACTATCTATGCAACATCATGAGTTTTACTATAGAATTTAACTCTTCTTCTTCATCTCCTAAATCTGGCCAAACAAATGTACTCAAATATGGTAATGCTTGGGCTGGAGGATATAAATCAAATTGCTTTGCTGCTTGGCCATTTGATATAGTCATATTCCCTGATCTGCAACTTATATTTGCATTGGCTATGGCTAACCATGGTCTACCTAAGATGACAAGATAACCAAATAGATTAACTTTAGGAGAAAAAATCATGAAGTCTATAGGATACTCCAGCAAACCTAAGGTTACAACTATGTTTTCTATCATCCCATCAAGGGTGAAAAAAGAACTATCTGCAAGCTATAGAATTTTTGGTGTAGCCCGTCGTCCTTCTATTTTCAACTTCTTTATGGTATCTTTGGTCATAACATTTAAGCAGCTCCAAGGTCTATTAAAGCATTTTTAACAAACTAACCATTTATACTAACATTCACTACTAAACTTCCTAGATCAGAATATTTTGGTGTAATCACTTTCCCTAGCATGATGTCAGCCAATTGCCCCACAACATGGACTATGGTGGGGTCCTTCTTCTTCCTTCCAATTTTGTTGAAGTAGGCTTCCCTAATAGCTTTTCCATAAACTAGAATGTCCTTAATAGCTTGAAATAGTGGTATTTGGACATGTATATTTTTCAACTGATCAACAATGTCAAAAGGTTGTTCCTTAGTTTGTTCAAGTTCCTTTCGTATCAATTTTTCTGGAAAAGGAGGTTCTACTGTTGGTTGAGCTGGGGTTGACATGGTGACATTAGGTGAGCCAACAAGTTCAGCGACTAAAGGTTCTAATGCTACAAGAGAATCTGGTATTTTATTTATAAGAGATGGTTTAGGCACTAGTAAAGTTGTACCAGATCTCAGATGTATATCAGCAACATTAAGGGTGTAAGCAAGATACTGCTAAGCATCAGCACTATACATGGGCTATTATGGTTGTTGACTATTTGAATTTGGCTAAGGTTGTGCTAGTAATTGTGTTTTCTTTTGAGGTCCATGATTTGTAGGTGGTGGCATGAAAGCGGTTTGTTGAATTGGAGGGGGTAATTGTGGAGCACTAGTATTTTGGTTAGGCCATTATTGAGATCCCTTCCATTGGTTCATAGACTGCCAATTCCCTTGGGGTGGTTTCCATTGGTTTTGATGGTTTTGCTAGTAGTTTTGTTGGTTTTTGTGGCCATTGGTTACTCTATTGGTTAGGCTAGGGTGGTTGGGATATCTAAGGCCATTGGGATTGTTGTGGATTATTTTGCCCAGCATTGTTCCAATTGGATTGATTTTGTGGAGGACCTTGGAAATTATGGTTTTGCCATTGATTACCATATGAATTTGAACTTTACAAGGGGTCTTGAGGCATACCTTGGTTTTGGGCTCATGGTTGACATTGAGCAACAAAGAATACTTGTTCATCACCTCCATCTATCTTGATGTACTCAGTTGGAAGATGTTGGTTCTCCATGCTTGTGACTAGTTTACATTAGCAATCCTTCTTTTGCTTTCAGCAATAAGGATAGTACTTAGCTAGTTGTAATTCAGCTTCTTCTTGTTTCTTCTTTGTAGTCATTGTATCCAAATGTATAGCAACATCATTGATGATGTCTTGTTTGAAATCAAACAATAGGTTAGATATCTCAATCTTCAAAATGCCTTGAGTGATTCCTTTAGTGACTATGGAATGAGATCCTTGGCCTTTCTTCATGGTTGACCTTGAATAGTTTTGATAGATCTTCTTGAGATCATCCCAGGAAGCTTGATATACATCACCACTAGCCATCAGGTCCAATGCTTCTAGACAGTCGTCATTAACACCTATGAAAAAGACTAGCTTTTATGAATCTTTAGACAATGTATGCTAAGGGTTCTTTTGCAGTGTGTAAAAGAAAGGTGAAACATAGTCTTCCAATGTTTCTTCCTCCTTCTATGATATCCTAAAGATATCATCCCCTCTTGAGCCAGACACTTTGCAATATTCTTTATATTTATCTAGAAATAGAGCTTGCATTTCATCCCAAATTCCTACTGCATTGGCTCCTAAGCCCATGAACCATTGTAAAGTTGATTCTTTCAATGTTGCTGGAAACAACTTAAGCTTATGGGCATCAGTTTTGTAGTAAAAAATATGACAAAGGATATCAAATTCAAATAAGAAAGTATCAAGGTCTTCAGTTGCAAGGCCATAGAACTTTGGAAGAGCAATGGGAGGTATGTTCTTAAGATTAGCATTGGTTACAAGACTTGGAAGAGGAAATCGAAAAGTAGGTTGTGCCATGACTGGAGGTATCAAATTATGAGGTTACTACTAAAAAGGAACATTGGGTACTAGATGATTAAAAACTGGTGGATTTAGAGCAGTGTTGTCAAGAAAACTAGCCTATACTTCAGTGAAGGGTTGAAGACAAGATATATCTATTGGTTCAGTTCTTCATAATGATACTGCAGGAAAAATAGGGCTTGCATCTTCAAAGGTTAACTCAACTTCTTCATTCAAATTAACAAATCCTTGTGGAAGAAATCTACCATATTCATCTCGTCATCTTCCTCTTCGATGCATGCAATTAAATTTTCACACTAGTGAAAGAAACTTCAAACTAGAGATTTCTAAAAAAACTTTATCTAGGAACTATGACTCAAAAATGCTACTAGCTTGACACCATCCCTGTCAACAACACCAAAAATGACCTGCCTCACAATAGTGTATCATATTCATGCACTAGGCCTTGCTTAGGAATAATATATTCAAACTAAGGACTATTTCTCCCACTATGAGGTGCATTTAATTTTATCAACCCAGGAATGTATACATGAATAGGTTGGCATAGTATGTGCACTAGGTCTCTTAATGAGTCACTAAGCTTATGCTACAGGAAAGTAAAAATGCAAGGAAAAGAACTTACACTATTGTTGTAGGAAACTAACACACTTAACTCTATGAGTACTAGAAATACAATGAAAAGATAACAAATATTCCAACTTGGGTCATCCACTAAAATTGTTCTCACATATGTTGTAGGAACTTTCACAAAGTATGACGCTATAGGAAGAAACTCATAACTTATAACTAAGATACTATGAATGCTTGGAAATAAACCTATTCTATCCTAACCTAATCCACCTTCCAAGTGGCCCCCCTTGGTCAACTTCTCTAAACTATTAACACAAGATAAAAGCTGAAAACTATTTAACTCAATTTAGAAATTCATTACATAACATAGAATTGTAAAAACACAACTGCAAAAGTAAACAGTCTATTCTCAAAAACTATTTCTTCTACCTGGTTCTAAAAACTTAACACACTTGGGTCAATTTCTATATATATATATATATAGGAAATCACCATTTATTCCATAATAGAAAAGTAAATGACCTAGCTTAAAATCTGCAAGAGAGAAAATAGGAAGATAACAACTGAAGGCGGGAAGAAGGAATAATGGCTTAAGGTGGGAATAATAAAGTTTGAAAATTTGTTTGCCATAGATTAAATGTAGAGAAGGTAATAGGTCTTCATATTTCCTCCTTACTCATTGTTATGTCTTCTGGAATCATTACAACTTCCTCCATCATGGTTGCTCCTTGGCATTCTATTTTCCTTAAATGTTGTTGATGCCTAACTCTTGAATTCCTCCAATCATCTTCAGTCTTCATTAATAGGTTATTTATAACACAAAACATGTTTTCAAATAAACATTTATCAAATTAAATTCATAAATAAGAATTCGTATTTTGATAACTATATGAAATACTGCATACTATATATAATATTAGCAAAATATGGCATAGTTTCTACCCCATAGGTTTATCATAGGTTTAGTAAACATAGGTCCACAAATGTTTTAACAAAGATAAATAGAGTATCAAAAAGGTATCTTAAACATCATAAAATAATGGGAAATTTTGGTCTCATCAGGGAGATGCTATGTATTTGGGTGGTGGGGAAACAAGGCAGCCAATACAAATGAAATGAAAACACACAAAAAGCACGAAAGCAAGGAATGACAACTAAACTAAACACATAGCCTATCTAACATTTTTATAGAGGTGAGATGAATCTCACCTTATGGAACTAGTACCAAAAGATACTCAAGTGAATCCACTTACAAATTGACTGAAGTAGGATTCCTTCCTCCATAATTCATTTTTCTCTCTAAGCAAGATCCCTACTTGTAACAATAGCAACAACATGGAAACTCCACATGATTCTTTGATCATATTCAATAGTTGGCTATATATCCATTTAGGTCTAAACAACCATGCCTAATCATAGATTACTTCATCCTTCTCAAGTCCTCTTATAGTCATCTTCTGATATTCTTCTAGGAGAGGAAGATGATCACACACCTCCTTATTAGGAGTAAGGTGATTAGCATTGGGGCCTTCAGTTACACTCTCACATAACTAGGCTTCATCAACCATGGTAGAGAAAGGATTCTCCTACACAATTTATGTTATTGAATGGGTACCTACTTCATTGAATTCAAGTACCAAATCTCCCTCAGCTATGTAGTAATCTCTATTCTCCCTCCCCTCCAATGCACCCTTATTATCTTCAAGAATGAAAATAGTGGGAATAAACATAGGAGAAAGGGGAGAAAACTCAACCATTAATAGTCCCTCTTTAACTTGATTTGGCTTTGTACTTGGGCCATCAAGTGATTCTTTTTTTTTTTAGGGGTGGCAAGGACCAATAGACAATCTCCTCTTCCTCACTATAAGAAAAAGTTTTGTCTACCAATCAAACTGATTCTTCTACAAAATGATAGTTGATCTCAAGACTCTTTTCTTCAATGAGATCTTTATAAAGGATAAGAACCTTACCAGTGGATTCATGATGTTATTCCTCATTCTGACACAACCATTCTTCAAGATGAACTTCATTGCTTCTTTCTTCAACTAGAGTTAGAGTTGTAGCTATTGGTAGATCATAATTGGAATGCTCTAGTGCAAGTAGATGATCATCAGAAGATTCTTCTTCATAGGGCTTTGTTGGAGTATTGTCACCTTGATTTGTAACATTAGTAATATCTTCTTGTCTACCAAAGACTACAATAATATGAGAACTAGAATCAATGACATTATCACAGGGGCTTCATAATCAAGTGTAGATACTATCTTCAATTTCAACTCCTTTCTCTTGTCTTTTTGTTGGTCCTTCAACTTGTGGACTCGATTGCAGAGGTGGTCCCATATCTTTTTTTCTTTGGATTCATCTCTTCTATTGATGCTCTCTACAAGATTCAACAAGATCTTCTAAAAAACCTTGTCCTTATTTGTATGGAGTTCTTCAAGAGTAGGCTCAGGCTTTGGCCTCACCTTGGTATTCATGTTAGGAATGCTCACCTACTCTTTAAACATATAAAAACCATAAGAAATAGAGTCAGGTGACCTTACCAAGGGTTTTTTATGTTCAACTACATGTATTTTTTTTAGCTTCCTTCTTTCACTTTCTTGTAGGTCCTTGAGTCTTCAAAAGTAGGCACAAATGTGATTCTAAAGCATCTTTGACAGATGATCATCTTCTATGCTGATATTTTCTCAAGCTACATAAGAGATGCTTTCTCTATATTGGTCAAAAATCTTATGAAGCACATTTTTCATTTGTGGTGTGAAGCTCTTCAAGAGTATGAATGAGCTTCAACTTTGCTTTTTTAAACCTTAGCTCCTCTCTTTTCATGTCTTTCAATTTGTAGAATTTGGAGCACACACATTTCCATAGAGATGCAAAAACATGATCATCTTCAATTCTTATATTCTTCTGGACTTTATGGGAGATGATTTCGTTATATAGTATCACAAGATCTTGTAGTAGCTTTTCAGTAATCTCATTAAGTTCTTGGAAAGTGGGTTTACACCTTGGCCTTCTCCTAGTCTTTGAATTTGGCATGATGATTGAGTTACTTTGGACATTCTTAGACCAAAGGGAATAAATCCTTCATACATAGTTATCAATCTTCATCCTAGGCAAGACACCTTAAAATTTTTGAGAATGAGAAACTAAGAACTGGTCTTAGATTCCAATCCCTAGTATAGTCACCAAAAACTATTGGTTAATAGTTTCTCCCTCTTGCTAACTTGGCTTTATCTTGACTCTAGATGCCTAGAGTGTGAGGAACAAAAGGATGTCACCAAAAAATGGGTTAGTGTATGTATTATATCACTACCCTCTAAATTATAAGGTACAACTCCCTTATATGCTATATATGCAATGAATTATGTTTTAATAGATCATTGGGATGGGGGTATGCTATTAACCTGAGAGAAGAAGAGGATAAACCATGATGCTCGTAGCTACAAACATCCTAGGCAAAAATAGATTTGGGCAACCTATAACATTTAGTGGAATGGATATCACAAGTTACCTTAAAGCCCTTCTAATACTACTCCTACTCTATTCTAAAAACAATCTAGGGAGAGAAGAGATGAACATGAAAGATGAAATGGAATCCACCATGACTGATAAACCTCCACTAAAATGGAATCTAGTACAATACCATCAACTTCAAATACATTTTTCCTACAATCCCATAGAGACTACTTTACTATGCATGGCTAGCTTAGCTAAAGGAGACAATGAAAGAAACCTAGGCATGCTAGTCCTAAATGGAATCAGAATATCACATTACCTAACTGACCACATCATACAAATCCTTCATTCCATCTAACTTTTTGATTCTGACTCAATATCTAGAAATGTAGGGGGAAAAGTTGGACATAATTTTCAATCTTTTCTATTAACTTATAAAATCATATATAGGCCCCCTCTTAGGGTTCTTAGCCAGTTACAAATTCATTAGTTACATTAACAGAGCACTTGAATCACTAAGAAATCCAACAATCACCAATTAAAATTCAATACATCAGAGAAAGAAAATACAAATTATTAGAAACCCTCAAAATAATTCATATTCTTCTCTAATCTATAGTAGTCACCTCGGTGCCAAATCCATATAATTTGAATCTCAACAATCACAATAGACTTACATCTCTACCATCGATTTCCTATCAACTATCATGATTAAAGCGTGAAAAACCTTTTTACTTTTTCTCTTTTCACTTCTTCACAACTGTTATTCATATGATGCCTTTGATCAATTTGATGATGTGATGACTAACCTAGTTTAATATTTGTAGCTTCACAACTTAGAACTCTGGCCTATGACTTAACCAAGTGATGATGCAATAACTGTATGAAATTGACTTAGAAATTTAGTGACAATTGCACATTGACCTTGATCACACTTTTGCAACAATAAAATTAACAATCATTTCTAACTTGCATCCTTGTGATGACCATTTGAGGTTGAGAATTATCACTTTCATCGAGGTCACCACTTAAAATCTATTAAATGCTTCTTAACTGGTGACCTTGCAACTGTTCAATATTTGAATTCCTAAGTTACTTTTTGTAGCTTTTCCACTTTAAGTCCAAGTTACCTTCAACTTCCTATGATGATGTAACCTTTAACCTTTAATTGCATTGCAGCCTTAACCATAGGTTACTCTTAAGCCTTTGCACTGATAAGATCATTCTATTTTTTCTCTATCATTTCCTTAGATCTGGGTTTCTTCTAACCACTCACAACCATGTGATCATTGATTTTTGCTTGTTCACCATGTTAACCCAAGGTTGACTTAAATTTCCTATGACTCTATGAACACAAGTTTTTTTCTCTATCGTGAAACTAACTTCATATCATCTTTAACCCCCTACAACCTTGCGAATAATGGTTTTCACTACTTCGCCATGTCAACTCTGGGTTACCTTAAATCATCGACGAACATACAATTATCATTGATCTTTATGATCTAATAGCTGTGTTAGTGAATAGATTTTCTTTCTAGTTACACAATGATAATTGGCTCTATGTCTAACACTTGGAAAGTACAAAAAAGTTCACAACAGTTGAGAAAACTTCATGTTATTTTTTTTCTCTTTGTATTTATAGGTATAGCTTCCTTTAAAAGATCTATCAATGCATCAAAAACCAATTTCACACTTTTTCTAGAAAGTGCATAAGGACTCTCACATACTATTAGGTAGTGAGGTGATAATTCATTCATACACTAAAGATAAAATAAATCACAATCTTTTC
This sequence comes from Cupressus sempervirens, assembly GCA_028749045.1. NCBI lineage: Eukaryota > Viridiplantae > Streptophyta > Pinopsida > Cupressales > Cupressaceae > Cupressus > Cupressus sempervirens. Next base: position 173,709,857 of record CM053792.1, on the reverse strand, counting down.
ACCATAACCATTTATTCAAAGAAAGGAATGATACAACAAATTCATAATAATCATTCAAGAAAATTGATCAACATGGATTGCAAAAGAAATAGTAATAGATATCTTCAAATAATGAATCAAATGTTCACAAAGTAACAATGATTTAAGCACTTCAAACACCAAGTTTTAAAGCTATATATATATATATATATATATATATATATATATATATATATATATATATATATATATATATATATATAGAGAGAGAGAGAGAGAGAGAGAGAGAGAATTCTTTCCTACACATAGTCATTCAAAAAGAATATATATATATGCTATATGTCTATTGCTATGTAAAAAGTGCCTATTTTATCAGAGTATTTTCTAGCTTTCTATTCTAACCCCTAATTAGGTCAATGCCCCAACATTTATAGTTTCATTATATATTTGAAAGGCCTCCATTAAAGCCCAACCATCTCAGTTTAAACACTTACAATAAGAACAAAAAATAGTTTTTAAAAAGGTTGCCTAAAACATGACTAGAAGTAACTATCCCGATTAGACTTCATCACTGGCTTTTTCCTCTTCACCCATAGTTTGCCTTACCAATTTCTAGCTTATGAAGGTGTTCATAAATGCTTGCATCACATGAGAATGGGGGTTCTTTAAACTCAATAGCTTAGTCTTATAGGCATCCTTTTGCCATTTGAATTTTTTGATCTTCAAGCTCTGTCATGGCATGAGGTTCTTTATTAGACATAACATGGATTCAATATTTGCTAGTGTGGTGAAATCACTAGTGGTAGGTGATTCATTATCCTTAATCTTTGTAATACTATCATTGAAGCTTTTTATTAATGCTTTAGAATCCATGTTGCCATCATCACACTGTAGAATTCCTATAGGGTTCACTATATTCATATCTTTAAGAAACTCGTCATGCATCCAAGCAATCCTATTTTTGATGGATTGCATTTCTTTAATAGCTTCTTTGTAGATCAATTCTTTGTAGCCCATATTATTTTTCATAATGAGAAACATACAGGAATCTACAATTTTCATAGGGTTCTCACTTAGGAATTTAAGAACTCTAAATTTTTCAACTTCAGTCACCTAGAACACAACAGCGTGATGCCAACTCCATTTAGTTTCCCACCCTAGAATAAGATTTTGAATTTATCCCATGAATGTTTCTCCTTCAACATACATAGTGGTGAAATCTAGGATAAACTTATTACCTTCCTTGATGATGGAATTCACCCAATCCTGCATTGCATCCAAGAGTAGCTTCCCCTTTTGCATTTTTTTTACCAATTGTTTATTGTCTGCAGAATTAGGATCAAAAGATTGAGTGGTTTGAACAACTAGTAGGGCCCCGAGATTCATCAGTCAATCTATATAAGCAGCCATGGTCACCACAAAGGCTTTGAGTTCCTTCTTCTCCCTACTATCCTTTTCTGACTAGGTTAACATATGATCAGTAGATTACTTTAAGAATTTATTACATGTATTTCTATTGATGGTCCCAAGTTCAACTGAAGTAACTTTGAAGCCTTCGCTGTCAATTTCTCCATATTCAAAATTTTTCTTATATGTGGACAATTCTGCTGTGATTTTTCCAATCACTGGATCTTTGATTAAATGGGCATCCATTTTTAGTTTTTTAACTTTGGAACCATGTGTGGCATATTTTGTTACAACATCCTTTATAGGTGTACATAATGGCATCAAATTTCTTTTCTTACTAACTGAGCTAGATAACTAGGATGGGACAATGGGATTAGCAGATATTGCTTGAGTATCCCAGGTAGGAGTCATGAATTTAGGTTGGTCTACCCTAGGAGCTTCAATAAATTGCACATTGTCATTAGGATTTTTTGAGAAACCAAGACCATGACCCGAATCCTATCCTTGGGTCAGCATCTTTTCCTTCTAAACTTCTTGCTGCATGAGAGCTTCAGACTTGGTTTTAGATCTAGTTCAAGGAGTTGTGTTCTGTGTGTGAGCTGGCATCTTTTTCTACTTGGTAGGAGTTGACACACCACCTACAATAAGAGAAGAAACTTGGATGTTAGAGGTTAGTGGTTCAAAAAAAGAAACTATCTTTGGAGACTGTTTATTGACTACTTTCATGCTCTGCCTCCTTAGCCAATTGTTTGTATGGGTGAGAATGGATCTAGTTCTTAGATTTATATCATCTTCTTCTTCTTGATTCCAATCCACTTCTAATTGTCTTGACTCACTAGCTTCCTCCCACCAAATTTCAACAATGTTTGAAGCATCTTCAACTATTCCTTCTAGTTGAAATTTCAGTTTGAGGTAATTCATTTGTTGAAGTGTTAATCTCGAGTGGTCTCTTTTTAATACTTCTTGTTTATTTTTATAGTCCTACCATAAATCCTCTAGGTGTGGGATTTTGGATAACTAACCCTTCAGACCAAGAACTTGAGCCACAAATCTATTACTGTCAAAATCCCTTCTTCCTTGGTAAGACTCAAAACCAAAACCAAGAAAATTGCTTCCTATGATTGAGGCATTGATCATGCTGCTACAAGTCAAAGGACTAAGTTTTCTAGGAAACATTGACTCCTAATTCTCTTGAGGTAGATTATCCTTAATGATAGAGAATAACTACCTATAGACCTCAGCTAAAACAAAATAGTCAAGTGCATAACGAGGTAACCTTATTGGCTCAACCTCGAACCCACCCACTCTCAAATAGGTGAACTTAGGGAATTGTATGTAATAGCTTCCATAATTTTGAATTAGTCTCTAGGCTTCTAAGGACAATCTGGGCATGGGAGCCTTTTCTAGAGATAAATGTACACTTTCTACCAATACATCATGTACCTTTCTAAAATTTTCTAACACTTTATCTCTATGAATTAGAGGATAATATTGATAGATTGTTTTTTCCTCACTCCAAATTTCATGGGGTAGGGAAGTGAGATTACTAACACAAGCAATGCAGTATTTGAGATAAGAGGCCATATAGAAATTCTCCTTAGATTCCTTAGCATGTTTAAGCTATGCTCTTAATGAGCTAGCAATTATTTCATCCCAATCCATTCATTGCTCCCCCTTTAGAATAATTTCAACATAACGAAACATCTATTCTTCAAAAAGGAGGACATCGGCTAAACCCTTAACTCTGTGTAATAGGACCACAAGATCATGAATATGGGGTTTTAGGTGATCTTTTGTGACTATCTTAGGTAACCTTGAGCCTCCACCATATTTAGTTGTTGTCCATTTCTTGGCTAGGATGTTTCGGTATTCTCTTGGGATTTCTTTGTACTTAGCTAGGGATTGGATGGGAGAAAATGCAACGAATGTGCTTTCTGGTAGACATAACACTAAGGAAATAGTTTCCCTAGATATTGATAGCATAGGTTCTCCATCTTTATTTAGGATGCTTTTACTCCTCACATCATAATGGTCAAAATAGAGTTGGAGTAATTCAGGGCTTAATAGGGCAGCAAGGAAAGTTGGGGCTTCAATCAGACCACTAGTCAAAATTTCCATTCAATTCATCAGCTCGCTCAATGAAATTTGACTATAACTTTTCTAGCCTAACACTTTCTAAATTGGTATCACAAATAATGGGTCTCTTGCATTACAAACTTGAAACATTCCCAAAGAAATGTAACACAGATTTCATCTTAAACAAGGAAAGCAAAACTCAAACTGATTCTATTTTGAAATGAACACAGACAGTAGAACAAAAAGAAGGTTTTTTTGTGTTCTCACCTATGACTTGCCGAGAAAAATAATCTCTTTTCTTGTCCCTTAGTGTCTCCTTCTTCAAATATCCTTTTTGCATGATAAACAAAAAGGAAAATTATGATCTTTTAAAGGGAAAGAGAACATACATGTGAAAGTATAGCCTCATAATGAGGCATTCATGATAGATCAACTACAGTTAGTCTCACACATTCAAAATCTCTCGAGGTGGCTCACATTGATTAACTTTGTCTGACACCCAATCCTTCTTTTTTGACAAAAAGATCTTCCACTTTAAATCATGATGGAATTTTCCCATGCTTGAAATTAAGGCACTCTTTTGAATTATTACCCCAGTGGCTTCACCAACCCACAATCAATTTTTGTGAAAAAAACCTTAGTTGTAGAACCACTTTGAACTGCTTCAAACCAAGATTCAAAGGGGTTCAAAGTATTTCAAAGGAAAACTTTGTAGTCTTGCATGAATTACCTACAGAAGATAAAGGTCAGCATAAAAACCTTTTGATTGAACTACTTTAAACCAAGGTTCAAAGTGCTGCAAAGAGGTTTAGACAAACACAAGGAATGATGGGAAGCTTTGGGAGGCTCTATACAATGTTTTCAAAGGTTAGGAGAAATGAAGTGACAATAAGAAGCTTCGATAACTAGATGGGCAATTTAGGAAAAGTTCAAAATAGGATGACTCACAATATGGCTAACAAGCTAGGAAGATACATCTCTTAGGCCCATTATAATTCCATCTTAAAAAATTACATCCATCGATATGGTCTTCATCTAATAATCTAGATTTAATCTCTGAGCCATTTGACCTATCAACTTTGCAATGTAGACATGTGGATTAAATATAAGCCATTGATTGGATTTCAAAAAATGTCACACTACCTTTGACTGGGTTCTTTCATTATTTTTGAGGATTTATCTACTTCTCATAAAGTCAATTTGACTTCTCTAGTATTCATGATGTTCTTGTGATCTACAACTTGGACCTAGGCTTTGATCCAAATGTTTTTAGTTGTAATCTATTATGATTGAAATGTGATCTTCTTTTAGATGTATCATTCCTTTAATTAAATACTTGATCATAGAGTTAGGATTTTTGAACAACTTTCTTCTTATTTGGGAAAAACATTAACTTACCCTCCTTTTCCTAATCACCTAATATCAACCAATGCATTTGATTTCTTTTGAATGCCCATCTAGGTGTACAAAAAGGAATAGATGAGAAGAGAATTTCCTTAAAGAAAATCTAGAAACAAACATGATATCACATTGACTCAATCCTAATCTTAGAAGTTTGAAAAATATAGGGGACTAAAATCATGGCAACACTGTTCAAGACAACTTAACATTTATTCCATAGAATATGCTCGATAGATTAAATTTTGAGTCAATATTTGGTAGTTTGAATTAATATTATACAATGTGTTCCATCATAGGAAGGTTGTCATGGTTTTGTTGTTTTATCCTCTAGGTTATGTGCTTTCGTGGTGTAGGTTTGCCTCTTTTAGTGTTTTTGGGTACTGGCCCTATCAAGAGGGTAGTTTGCATACTTGGTGCCCTCAAGTGTCCATTTTTTGTCCTTATTTGTACATGGGGTTGGATCTCACTGGTCAAGTATTTCTATTTCACTTAGCTAAAAGGTTGAAGGCATTTCTTTGTGGGTGTATGGTTTTTGGTTTTGTCTCTAAGAGATGGAGTGTGATATATGTTGTAACTATCAAAAGCACACGTGTGACCTCAATCCTAGTGGTTAGTTGTGGCTTTCTAACATTGTGTTAGTGGCTTTTTTGTGGTCTTGGGTGATTGTGAGGGGTGGTTGTTTCCCTTTTTCATCCACTAAGATGAATCACCCATCCTTGAGATGAGTGTCTTACATCATTTGCAACAAGTTGATTAGTATTTCAAAATTGAAGTGGTTGTCACAATCAAAGTATGTAGTATTTATTGGTCCCCTATGTTACACGAGAAAATATTGAATAATTGTTTTATCAATCACATAAGGAAAACTTAGTATTGTAAGCCATGTCATTGGAATCTTTATCTAAGTAATGTAATTTAAAATTATGGTAAAGAATAAGCAATGGATATCTTGCAAGTTTAAAACTATCTATTTTATGCTCCCAAGTTTTAATGGTGCTAGATTTTAGGGTTTGGGGATTTTTTCTCCTATGAGTGGCGAGAGGAAATTTTTGTGCTTCCACAATATGACTTCTAGATACAATCTTTTGTCTTTTTCCAAACTTGTTTTGATATTTGTGTATTGTGTTCTCTCATATATAGCATATTCAACTTCAAGAAAATGATGGGAGGGCACAAGGTCCCAAGAACCATAAATTTTAAGCTTGGAAAAATAATGTATTTTAAAGGATCATGGTATTAATGCATGTTTGGTCCTTGTAGGTGCTAATGGATACTAGCTTTAGAGGACTAGAAAAATCATTCAAGTTTCAAGGAAAGACAAGGAATGGTGCAAATTCTAGAAGATGGTTGTTCCCTTGTAAAATAGGCATCTTTGAGAAAACATGGGAAGATGATTCTCTAAGGGTTCTATGCTAGCTAGCTCCCAATATCCAAAAAATGAAAGGACCAGTTACTAACACATGATGAGAGGCATCTAAGAAAGGGAATCTAGGGAAGTAACAAGTTTATAAATAAAAGGGTGCTCGTATATTTGGAATCCCATAACAGGGTGTTTGAAATGTTTCTCTTTTGGGATCAATGAGGCTTCTCCTTCTATGTCTAATGCACCTTGTATTGTGACATAGAATTATGCATGATAAGGACCCTACTAAAAGTAACATTTTTAGCATCATGGGATCCTTTTGATTTGATTATGTACCTTCTAAAAATGACCTTCACTTCTTTTTAGAAGCACTAAAACTCTACAAGGTAAAGTTATGGGTCTGGGCTTTCTTCTTCCCTATGACCTAGTTGGGTGAGCTTACATTACATGGTATTTGGAACTCAAGGGTCCAAACCTATAAGTCTTGGAATTAAATTCCTTCTATGACATGGCTGGATGTATTAGGATTCCTTCCAAAGTTGGAAATCCATCATCATTGTTGTCTTACAAACTTATAAATGAGGTGATAGGTAATGAATGATGGTAGATAAAAATATTTTTTCAACCATGCATTTTCTCATGTAACTAATCCATTTAAGGTTTTCAAATAAGTGGAATGATCTAATCAATTTATTGGACATCTCAAGGAGACAACTAGCAGAGATTTGATAGGAAAAGCACGTAAATATCACCATTTAAGATGAAATTTCCCTCAAGAATTCCCTCTTTCCCTTCCCCACTAGTTCCTACCCCTTTAATGGTTATGGTATACTTTAATTTATTGTACAAATTTTCTTTCATGAGGATAATAGTAGATTGTGTTAATTAAGGTGAATTTTAAATACATGTCCATAAATAAGAGAAAGATCAGCTATTCTAGGGTTGGTAAAGTTCATGATTTTATCATCCATACCATTCTAACACCTTACTTCATGAATGAAAGAAATATCATCCTTTTCTAGAATATATTTGTCTCACTCAGTGCTTGTTGGGATTTATAAGTTGTGTTTTGAGTAAAGGACCCTTGGAGTGCTTGCTATGGGATTCATTTACCTTCAAAAGTAGTGAGATCTTTCTATTTTTTTACTATTATCTTCCTGGGCTTGGATAAAAATTAATGACTTTATTTACTTTGTTAACAATTTAATTTCTAGTACTTGTGTGTGTTACATTGATTGATCAATGATATGTTTAAGTAATCCCACCATCCAAGCATGTATTGTTGATAATGATAGAGAAAAAGTAGACTATAGGTAGAGTAAATTTCTAACTCTATAGGCTCTTTAATTTTTCTTATTTACTTTCCTTTCTTTCCCTAGTTCCATCCTGAGATATTTTACCAAATATATTGAAGTGATCCATTTCCTAACCAAATAAAAAGGAAAATAATGAATCTTATGCCTACCTTACTATAAATTAGTCACCTCCTCATCTAACTTTTCCTATTCTGGCACGATCAAGACCCGATCTATAGGGAGCTTGGGAGTGGAAACTTTTTTCTTCCCATTATTTTAGGCAATATTTTTTTAACATTATAGTCTAATGAAAATTTTATCTAGAAGGAGGGCATATGCAAGCCTTCAGGTAGTTTCCTTGTACCCTCTAATGAGTCTTGGCATCATTCAATTCTTTTTGGTATAACAAGTAGCACACAAAAGTTTGACTTTATCAACTCAGCTAGATCTTAGTTTTGAACTGGAAGACCTAGATTGGTATCCACATGAACAATCATTTAGTGAATACCTTATTGCCAATATTCTATGTCAACTTGGCTTATTTTCTACAACTCATCTTCAGCAATTGTGTTTACCTTTCATCTCCATGGAGTTCATAGAACTCAGACCCCTAGTCCAAACTAAGAAGAACAAATGAAAGAAGAAGGGTAAGGAATTTGTGTCTCAACCTAGTACTACTTAGAGTACACCTACATCCCAATTACCAATAGGAACAATGACTATCCCAAAATAACTTGTGTTCCTCAAGGAACACTTGTCACCCTTAGAAACTTTCACAATAATACATACTATGTCATCCCACCCCAAGGAACCATATGAAAAAATTCAATATTTATATTCTTGGATGGTAGAAGAGAACATCCAAGAATTTAAAGATTCCATAGTTAGAAATAATTTCAAGCATGAAGATGTAGCTCATCATTTATTCCCAATGACCCTAGGTCCCAATAAGATAAACTAGTGCTCTATGTCATCATTAATTTATTGAAATCTATTAATAGAACTTTATCTCTTGCACTACCATTAGAATAAAAATTATCAGTGGACTAGAATTTTTAACCAATATCACTTCAAAGAGAAGAGAGAGGATTTCTTGACTCCTAGTCTCTTATAGATCATGTCTCGATTGTGTAAGGAATAGGAAATTTTGGATAAGGAGGTGACTCAATTTATAATAAGATGGGAGGAGACTTTAGTGATTCTTTGAGCTCATGGGATTTTTGCAATGGGTCACTTTAACTGAGTTGGGTGAATGCCATAGGATAGAACCAAAGGGGGCTACTAAAATAAAATAACAAAAAGTAAAGAGCCTATAGAGTTAGAGATTTAATCTACCTATAGTCTACTTTTGCACTGTCATTATTAGTAATGCATGCTTGGATGGTAGGACAACTTAAATACATGCTTGATTAATCAAGCTAACATTACTAAGTGATGGAAATGAAATAGTACTGAAGTAAATGAGACTATTTAGATTTATCCAAGCCAAGGAAGATAATAGTAATAAAATAAAAAGATCTCACTGCTTTCAATGATAAATGAATCCCATAGAAAGAACTTCAGGATTCCTCTACCCTAATAACATCTTTAAAATACCAATAAACAATAGGTCAAACAATGCTTCAAGGAAGTCAAACACTAATAGAAAAGGTTGTACTACTTTCATTCATAAAAATGGTGTTACAATGAAATGTAACATAAAATCATTAGTTTTACTGACCATAGAATAGTCAGTGTTATTCTTATTTATAGGCCACTATCTTTAACGTTTGGGTAGGAAACTAACTTCTTGCCCTAACTAATTCACCTACCACCTTTATTTCTGAGATTTACAAAATCTACCATCATCTTCATGTAGAAACACTTGCACAAGAGGAAATTACACTTGAAAATCCATGAATGGAGGATAGAAAGAACTGAGGAATGAGGAAAGGAATTTCCTTAAAAAAATTATTATCTATAAATGTTGGTCTTTACATGATTTTTTTGTGATATCTTTGTCATTTATCTCCTTGACATGCCCATAGAGTGATAAGAGCACTCCACTTCTTTAACAACCTTAAATATGTCAGGTATACAAGGAAATGCATAGTTTGACAAAAAGGGATTCTTATCTACCACATTAACTTCTTATTATGTTCTTAATGAGTTTTTTGGCCACATCAATGGTGGAAGGTCAGATTTGAAAGGAATCCAAGCACATATGTCCATGCATAGGAAGGATTAAAGTCCCAAAACCTTTCAACATAGAACACAGACTGTTGAGTAAAATGAAATGCAAGCTCACCCAACTAAATCATGGGCAAAAGGAATCCCCATACCTATGTTTGTATTCCATAGAGTTATGGTGCCTCTGAAAGAAATAAAAAATCCCACTAAGCAAGAACTGAAGCTAGCCAAAAGGATCCTTGCATGTAGAAATTATTGCTTATAGGGGGGTCATCATTATGCATTCTCCCACATAATGACAATATAAGGGTCATAAGTGGAAGGGGACACCTAATCAAGACAAAAAGATAAATGTTTAAAATCAGCTGAAGTAGAGCATTGATCATGCAAGTGCCCTTTCATTCTTTAACATTTTGCTTCTACGGCTTTCATTCCTAAGAAGCCTCACATCCTATGTTGATAGTTGGTCCTTCCATGGATTAGATGTCAGGACCCAATTGACCTAGACCCATCAAGGAATTGTCTTCCTATCTTTGTCTAGAAGTACCCTTTTTATTAGATGGCCTTCATCCTCAAGAATTTACATTGGTTTTTGTCCAGCAATGATACATGAACAATTATGTCTGTCCTCCAAAGCCAATACCCATTAGTACCTACAAAGATCAGACATTCATTATTATCATGACCCTCTTTTCAATAATGATTCTCCTATTAGATTAAAGAATTTTGGAATTTTGGGGTTCCATGCAATCCCATCCTTACATAGTATAAATGTGCCACATGCGGAAGGAATGCAAAACCCAAAATCTTGAATGGATAGAACAATTGATAAAAGAAAAGAAAAAGGTAACTAGAAGCCATACCTTGGGAGCATGAAAATTGTCCCTTGCCAATAATGGGACGAAGAATCCCTAAATCCCGAGACCCTAGAGTTTCAAATTTGGTGAGTGTAAACATAAATAGCTTCAAACTCAAAATTATATTATTTTCTCTATACTGGAAACCCAAAAATGCATCACCCAGAAAAAACTTTTGATGATGTGGCTCATGACACTAAGTTGTCCTTATGCAATTGACAAGTCCACTATTTTACCTCCACTTACATGACACATGGGATCAATAAATTCTAGGTACATTTTATGTGACAGTCATTTAAATTTGAAATACTAGAAGACATTTGAAATGACACAAGGAATTTAGCCCAAGGGAGAATGTTGCATCCAAGTAGACAAAAAAAGTGAAAACCCACCATTAGTTGCCACCTAGAATGACATGGAGTTATTAGTGTAATGTCAAACAATCGACTTCTCATCTTGCTAGGATTGAGGTTGCATGTGTTCATGTAATAGTGACAACATATTGATACTTTTCATCTTGTAGAGCTAGAAACCACCACCTAGCCACCCATGGAGGAATACTTGTATCTTATTTGGCCAAGAAAATGAAGCTCGCATAGTGAGATCCTACCTCACACAAAAAACTAGGATCAAAATGGGGTACCAAAGAGTACTTAGATCGTGGAGAGCACTTCCTAGCATGGAAAGTACCCAGGAAAAAAAGTAAAAAACTTGCACCACTAGATTGAACAACAAACAAGGAACCGACCATGTCCTCCTTTAATAGGATGTGTTTTGCTCTATGATCTTTCAGTGACCTTCATATGAAACTCAAAATCTATACTACCTGACTCATCTTATTAAAGGAACGCAAGACTTAGCTCAATGATACATAAAATGTGGAGCCAAAGTACTCTACCCAATGATGAATGGCCAAATGACAAAATCCACACATGAACTTGATTGAAAGAGAAGTCACATGACCACTAAAACTACATCAAGGTACCAGGAAAACACTAGACACAAAGATAGGAGAAAAATGAAAGAAGGAAATGGACCCTACAAAAATGAGAAGACACTATTACAAACAAAACGAAGTGTAGCATAGGGCAAAACAAAACAACCAACCTAGAGCACTTGGGTCAGGGAGTATCATAATGCTAGAACCTATCCTTACCCATGTGTAAACTAGAACAAGTCCAACCTTGATAAAAATACCCTTGTAGACTTTCAAAATGATCACTTACAATCAAGGTTGTTGGTAAATAGGTTGTTCTTTTATTATACTCTTTAAATGCCCAATATTCTTGAACATTATCTAGTTAAAACAGTTGGGAAATCATAGCTAAGTGATTGAATTCCCTCTAAATTCTTAGGTATAACTCCCTCGGATTATGTGATTTGAAATGAATCTTGTTTATTCCTAAATCTAAATGGGGTTTGTTCTTGACCAGAGAATAGGAGAGGTAAACCAAGCTAGGCATAAATAGGAACTAACTCAGGCAAATATTTGGGTCTTAAACCTAAGCAAGTCTATGAACTCACATATCCTATGATCTCCCAAAAATTGATGAAATGTTAATGGATTCCATCTACGAATCAACTACTTACCTAAAAGATTCTAACTCTAATAAAGAAGAGAACTTACTTGAAGAGAAACAAAATAAGATAATCTCTTTAAACTTGCAATAACACTACTATTATCTACAACTTGTTGTATTGAATAGGGGAACAAGCCTATGTTTATTCCTTGACTCAATTAAATTGAAAGAGATATCCTAAACTATCACCAAACAATGGAACAATAAATAACCAACACAAAATACATCCAACTTGTCTCTACAAAATGAAGTATTTCATGCCAAGAAATTAACCAGCTCTCTATTAATATTTTAATTAGATACATATAGGTTTCTAAGATGTTACAAAATGAGACTCAAATCAGTACATCTTCTTAAAATTGACAAATGGCAAGGATCCAATTGTCAATTACAATCATTACATTGAAATATGAAAGAGCAGGATAAGAATCAATTCACCTTCTTTCATTTTTTTGACTTCTCTTTATAGGCTTTGGCAGCAATAGTGATTAGGATCAACTCCTCATGTCTATGAACATGAATGTTAGTGTATCTTAAGAGCCACTTGGAATGCTCTTTTGCTAGATCTTTTTCGGCATTCAACCATTGCTACGTTTCCTCCATAGTCATGTGTACACACCTACCAAACTTTTGGAGATCCCACACTCTGTTCTAATGATCAGAAGATTTCTTTGTTAAGCTATCTAAATAATTAGAGAAATTATTTTACATGAAAACAACTCCAGCTATCCCTTTTCCTTATCCACTATCTTGCAAATCTATATGTACACCTCTTAGTAATTCATGGTCTCTATCATGATCCTTTTTAAGTCTTACTTCCATTTCCTTTAATCCTTCTTCTGCTACTAGGATAATTTTAGATTTGAATTGCATACTCCATAGCCATTCAAATAAGGGCTCATCTCCCTTAGGCAAAATCTTTACCTCTACTACTTCATTAGCCTTCATGTGGATGATCATTTTTAATAAGGAAATAAAATCCTTGCTCTTGGTCTTGTTTGCTAACAGGCCAGCTCAGTTAGCTGAGATATTGTCTTTCTCATTTTTGAGCCTCAATACTACATTACCCATTTTCTCTAAGACTTTGAGTCCCTCAGACTTGAGTTTTCTACTCCAATCCCTACCAATTTTCCCAAAGTACTTATCCTATTGTAACTAGGAGGTGATAGCCTAAATGTTAGTTGTTGTAGGATCACTAGTGGTTGACACTCTTGAGATGCTTGCTAGTGGGGTGACTAGTTGCCTAATGAAGAAATTAAGTTCATGAATCTCCTTTGTCATTATGACTTTAGCTAGCTTAAGGATTTTGATTTTTGCTTTCTACCACATCATTTGTTGATTTCCATAGGTCCACCTTGGTGTCATGTCTAACTTCTTCAATGTCTATAGAATGCAATGTGAAGTCCTCTACAAACATGTCTTCAATTCTTCATTCCTTAGTGGGCTTCTAAATTTCCATAGTCAAATGCCTATATCAAGATCTTGTCCAAGAATTGACAAGGTCTTCTACTTCTTAACTTTACTCAATGTCAATCTAGCATGGATAGCTAGAGATAAAGTTTCTTTATTGGGAGCTCCCTCTTCTTTCCTCTTCTTCTTTCTATCCAAAGTGTCTTCCAACCATGATTTTGTGTTGATCACCTTAGATGCAGTCCTAAGCATGTCTACACTAAACATTTTCCTCTTGAATAGATTTAATGTCTTTGTAATTGAAGATAAAGGGTTCTTTGGAACCTAGGAAATGAGTTTTGAAGTCTCAAGACCCTTCTCTATTTCTATAGCCTTTTTTTGAGCTTTGTCAAACTTAGTAGATTTGCACTCACTAATTCCACTATCTCCAAGGTCCACCACTTGTATTTGGGGACTACTTGGTAGGAGTAATGTGACATTTAGAGATGGGATTGAACTATTATGGTGTGAGAGGGGCACTGTGACTATATTGTCCTTAAATTCTTCCCCCTTCTTCTTCTTGGCCTCCATTTTAGTTTTGATCACTAATATTGAACCATCCTAACATGTTTTATCAAGGGAATATTCTTGTTAAGAGGTTGGTCACCTCCACTAGCTAGTTGAGTAGGCCCTTAAATGATGGGAAATATTGTACCTAAGGCACCACTTTGAAAAGATGAGGCTACCACTACATTCAGAGATGCTTTGGTATTCATGCCTTTTCTCCTACTTCACTATGCCATAGTCCACTCGACCCATTTTCTAGTTCTCTTATAGATTATGGTCATCATCATATCTAGGTCTTCCATAGCTTATTCAAAATATTTTGAACTTATGGGAGTACCTCTTAGCTTGGCCAAGTAAGTATTGCTATACATGTTTTGACCATCATCCTCAATTCCTTCTACACTAACATTAACCTTATACATCTTTACTTGGTTGAGTATCAATCTAGCAAAGGCTCAATCATGATTCTTGAACTCATCTTTGTAATTGTCCCAATAGTCCTCAATTGTATTGATGTGCTTTATCATACTCCCTATCTACAAAACATCTTTGGCATACCCATTCAAGTTGAACATGGGGCTCAGGACTTTATACACGTCCAACTTATATTTCTTCTTGAATACCTTCATCACATTTTTGGTGTTGGATTAGGTGTCATAGATAAAGGCTCCAACTTTAATGGGGAATTCATATCCTTTCTTCTTTAGGCTCCCACTCAACATATTCACTTGTAGAGCTTTATGTATGATCTCAATCAACATGATCGTGTCGCTTGGATACCTTGGTAGCTTTAAGGGAAATTTGTCAAATGTTGCAAGATGCAAATAAGAAAATGATGAGAATTGAATGAAGTGACATCCAAATTGACTAATGGTGACCATGGCTTCTAGGTTGAATCTCCTTTTTGGGCATCCCTATAGCACCCTACAAATCCTCATAGTGAACGCATCATTCGCCTTAACATAATCTGCGTAACTATTCTATAATTTTAGACATGGATAAAACTCATAAGATTTAACATCATCAGGTAAATTATTTAATAGTGGGAGGTCAGGCCATAATTTTAATAATGGCAACATGTCAATCAAGAAGGAAGACATGTAGAATGTATTATAGAACTTGGCTACCTAAAGAGCATTGGGAAGAATTTCGCTTACCTCTTGCGCCCAATCAATGTATTGGGTACGTAAGAAAATTACTTGAACTAAAAAGAAATACTTTTTGATGAAATTCAATGCTTCTACCTCACCTTTCAACCTATGAAGGAGGACCAAAATATCAATACTTTTTGGCTTAAGCTTGGTCCCAAACAAGGTTTTGGGAAATTTAATCTTATCACTCCATGGTTTCTAGAACCATGTCCTCATGATTTATTTCCTCCATGTCATTTTTTTAGCTACAATCATAGATTTTTTCAAAAGATAATTGTATTCATAGAGATAATTGTATTCATAGAGTTAAAAAACTAAGAAAAAGTGGTAACTAATTCAACTTCTTGACCATCTTTATATGAGAGCCTTAATTCATATGTTGATTTTTAGAATTCACACCAAATAAATGAATTTAAGGAAATACCAATTGGCTAGTAAATATGAGAGTTCAACGAACATCTAGAGTTCTTTTCACTATTCCATTGAAATCAATGATAACTTTCTATATTTCCACTACATTTCCATTTTCCTTTAAGTTTTGAAAAGTTACCATCAGGGTACCCCATTGAGGAAAATCTACTAAATGAGATTATTTCTATATTTCTTCTTCCTTAATGATTCAATCCATTCCAATATCATTTTAACACACTTTGAATCTAGTACAAGGGTCAAACTTGACCATTAACTTGATTTTCTTGAAAAATCAAAAAATTATCTTCATGGGTTGGAAACTCGTAGAGGAGAAGACATTTTCCATTTTTCATCACCGCTTCCTTATATAAAAAAATATTCAACAAATTTTTTTATAAAAGTTGGAAATTCTTGGTCAAGGTGTGTGGACCTATTTGAGAGTGATTAAACCTCTAATTTTTTAACTCAACTCATTCTATGGAAAACTATCTTCCTAGGTTAAAAACCTGCTGAGGAGAAGACAACTTCAGGTTTTCTGCCAGGGTTTGAATATTTGAGTAATAGTGAATCTAAACAATGCTTGGAGATCTTAACTTCAATTTGAACATTAATTTATCATAGGAGCCTTTATCTTTTTCATTTTTTAATCCATATGCATTTTCAAGTAGTTATTATAGGAAATCACCTTCATGGGTCTAAAACTTGCTGAGGAGAAGATGATTTTCAAATTTATGCCGATGCTGGCTTATCAAGGAGTGGTACATTGAGAGTGAATATGGAACATGATTGATCATCAAATAAGAAATTTTGATCTCTATAGGACTAGGTACTATCTTACCCAACCAATTTCAAGGTAAAACAAACACCCACCTGGCAAGAGGGAAAAAGAAGGTGAAATGGGAAAATCCAATAGAGATTACCTAACCTTAGGGACTTAGACTTAGACTCAAACCTAACCAAGGACTATGATCACTTCTCCTACAAAAAAAAACTCACTTTTTCCAGTTGGTTAGAAAACAAAAAATGGGGCAACAAGGGTGACAACCCAAGTGGTAACTTTGGTTGCAAAGTATAATTGCGATTATCAAGAAAAGTGACAATTAATATCTTTAGTTGTCTTGAATAACCTAATGATCATGATAGCGAAAAGGTGCATTAATTATACTTACCTTCTATTAATAAAAAAATTTCATGTTTCTATCTTTAAGACCATATAAATATTCCCCCATTGTCAAAGACATACGAGAGCAAATTCCTACCAAATTTGAAAGTAGATTTTACAAAGATCAAGGACTTCCTACCCCGAGGCTGGGAATCCTCACTTCCTTCCTCCACACACAAGGGTTATATATCCTAGAAAAGGACACTAAAACCTAAGGACCAAAAACCAAACCAAGCAAAGGAACCTATCCCAAACAAGGCAAGCTAAAAAAGGAAAAAAAAAAAAAGGGATGCAACTATTTTCTCACAAAAAGTAGGGATGTGTATGTAGAGTATCATAGTATCCAAAAAGAGACAAATGATCTTATACCTACCTTTAATAATTAGTTCCAATGAGACCTTGGGAAATATTTGGATTCTTTTGCACCAAAAATAGAACTTTCCCTATGGACTTTTTGGATGCTATAGACCAAGTTGTGTCAATGTTTGTCATGTAGACCATAACTCAAGAAGATTGAGACACCTTGGCCAAAGTCTACAACATAGAATTGGAATTCTCTATAAAACTTATTGAATGTTCAATGGACTCATGATAGAGTATGGAATGCCATCCTCAATCTAGAGGAGCTCATCATCCAAGTAGTTAGAATATGATTCCCATGCTGAGACTTTAGGCCTATCCAATCTCCCACTATACTTATGCACCATAGGTTACCCACCTTTCAACACTTGAGTATTCTTATTAGACTCAAAAAATAATGCTTCAGGTACCTAGGACTATGCTTCCTATCTCTATTCTGCAAGACATATCATCATATGAAGTCCTTGCCTTTGTCTCATCTAGCCCAAGTGGGAAAAACCCCGTTGCTTCCATCACTTTGGCAAGCATGCCATTGTAATCTTCACAACTACCTAATCAGGTTACATGCATTGCAACTAATGTGGAGGCCTTCTAGAGGATTATTACCAATACAAATAATTATATTATCCAACTAAAACTAGATAAACTACAATGACTATTCAAAAGTCTAGTCCCCCATAGCAGGGGAACATATTCTTGGGACAAAGAGGTTCCTACAACTCTAGCCCCCAAGGTACCAACAATGGAAACTATAACCAATGATTAGGTAACCAAAAATGGAATAATATGCCAAATAATAGGGGTGTTTCCCTAAACCAACCCAATCATTAAGGGAATGCAAGACCTATTCAATCTTCCCATTTGGTAGAATATTACCAATTGACAAATTAGTGTCAATTACATGATACCAAGTTATACTTAGAGGCCACTTGTTTCACCCTCAACAAAGTAATTCAAATCTCTCACTTAGATCTACAAGCTTGATTCAAAAAAATATCTCAAGTGACTTCAACAAAATATTCCAACTCTGCCTTCATTTGCAAGAATGTCTTTTACAAGCAAGATGAATATGATAATTAAGAACTCATTCTCTAGGGGGTTCTTTGGTGAATCCATCCCTACATATGAGGCCAGTGCTTTTATTAGTTTATGGACTCATTATAACACAAAGAGGAAATATAACAAGGCCCCCTTCACAACATAAATTCCTCCTAAGAATACATATTTCCCTCTAGACCCTCACACTAATATAGATCCTCCTCCTCCCAAGGGACTAACACTATAGCCTTGAGATTCTGTGGTGAAAGATGTTGGGCCCTACAGAGTGAAGTTTGACTTTAGGAAGGTAATAGAAAGTACCAACACCACTATTTCCCTAGTGGATGTATTATTGAGCTTCCTAGAGCAATGAAAGGCCCTCATACAATAGCCTTACATCCCAAAAATGCACCCTACCATGCTAAGAGTGTGACTTTTAACAATGAGAATGGAACCATTTTTTGGAGAAATATTGAGGATCCTCCCTTCCCACTCAACCTAATAATCTACAAAAATTAATTGCACAACTACTTGATTGACTCTAGAGATTTAATAAAAATCATGCCCTTATGCATATCTAAGAAACTCGGATTGGTCTCTATGCCATCAGAAATTGCAATAGTGCAACTTGATAAAATCATTCTCATAATGGTGGGCAAGTTAATGAATGTTCAAATATATCCCCTCCAAGAATATCCTTAGGTGTCCAATGTGATTGATATCCAAGTGGTAGACATCACAAAAATTTATGGGATGTTATTAAGTTAGAATAAAGGCCCTCAATAGTTACATCTCTATAGTCTTTTCTCAATAATGGCTTCCCTAGAGAGGGGAAGAAAACCAAATCAAAATTGATAGTGTGCTCCAAATGAAATAGACCATTAATTATTATGATAAAGTGAGTGAATTCACCTATGCTCATCTTAAACTTGGCCTTTATTGGGCCATGGAGACCTTGGGCCCAAATTTCATTCTAGGAGGGACATTCCTTGATGAGGACCTGACCATCACATGGAGGGTTTGAGACCTCACTATCTACTTGAAATGTGCCATCAACCTTCATGTTGATTGTGTCTCCTTGTCCAGCCTCCTATTTGACTCATCATGTTGAATACATTGTGAGGGGCATTTTGAGTTAGAATATTCTCCCTATGTGAATGTAGCTCTTGTTCACCTCTCTAACCATATCAAGGGAGAACAGCGAGAAGAAATTCCCATACCAAACATCCCTCCAATTTTTATATCTAAAGGACTAACCATTGAGGTTCACATTATAGTTTCACCTCTAGAGGTAAGTCCAAACCCTATTTCTCCCACCTCAAAGGATAAGTTGAAATATTCTCCACCCCATCAAGTCCTACCCTCTACCCCACTCCCAAAGCCTTTACCTATAGTTGTTGGCTTGTGGACCCAAACATTTGATGGACATCAAGCCAAAGAAGGATCTAGTGTGGGTGTAGGATTAATTTACCCAAGAGGGAGATATTTCCTTGCTTCCTATTAGTTATAATTAGAATGCACAAACAACGTGTTCAAATACAAAGTGGTGCAGGAGCACATAAGGATCATAGTGAAAGGTCCTAGAAGTTTTGGTTTGTAGGTGATTTAAGCCAACTACCAGGGAATAAGGACTAAGTATGAATCCCCAAGGGTGTTATTAGAGTTATGAAAATAGGTAGGTGAGTATGAGAAATTTAGGAGTCAAGAAGTGTTCTTAAAATACCTAAGTTTCTTGTAATTGGTTAAATGGATCAAAGGTTGACCAAATTTTAACCAAAACTATAGAGTTGGTAAATAGTGTTAGAATTTGGTTTTGGACCTTACTAGACTCATGTGAGATGTATTGAGGTCTACACATAGTCAAAGTGAAAAGTTGTAAAAGTTGCTCAAGCAACTTTGCATTTTGCAAAAGTTACACTTGACAACATTGACAACAAATTGCCAAAAATAAGAAACTTGAAAGTTTTTGGTTATAGGTATATATATGAGGTTTCCACACATGAAAAATGGGTATAAAAAACCATTACAAGCCTAGGAGATGGGTTCAAATTCATTTTGTATGGATTCAACTTTGAAGTAATAACAAACATTAAGTATTTTACTGTTACAGTCATCTTGCATGCTCAAAATCCAAATGTTAATGGATTTATTAGGCTTACTATTTTATATTTATAGTTAGAGGATTGAATGTAGGTTTCTATGTATTTATTTTTATTCTTTTATTTTTGTTTAGGTAGGTTTTTGAAAATCATTTTGTAATTGTACAATTCACTGCTCTTGTTAGAGCAGCACCAAGAAAAATGGCTCTTTCTTGAATTCCAATGGTCAAATTACAATGGCCCTCTCCAATAAAGAAGATGAATGTACATAATATTTATATATGCATTTTGGAGTTTTTTGAATTTATTTTTCTATTTTTAAAGAAAATCCCTAGATGAGTAAAATGTTACCTGGGTAGGCGAATATCAACAAATCAAAGGTCAAAAGTATAGTAGATGGATTGAAATGATCAATCAAATTGTTTGGCTAGAAGGAGTAAGAAATGAAGGCACACTTAAAAAATGGAAAATACTTGTGGTTAACATACTAAAGAGTTTTTTATTGTCCCTAGTTAGTTTTTGTGACAAGTCCTCAAAACCCTTAAAAATGGGTGATTTTTGGTCTAGTGATGTATAGATACCTTGGTGACCCAAAACCAAGTGAATCTTGAAGTACTTTAAAAATGATATTAGAATCTAACATTAGTTTAGAAATTCCTTTGGAATTTTGTAAATTTAAAGACCAAAAAATTAGTTAGGAGGCCTAATTTCTACTAGCCCTAGTAGCCCTAGTAAATAAGGAATCCTTGATATTGTTTACAAATTGATGTCTCAAACTTCAAATCAAGCACCTTGAAAATAATTAAATGTATAAGAATGGAAGCCATACATTTGATGAAGTCTGGGTGAATGTATTAGTTTATCCTATTTTGGGATTCAAGACAAGGGATGGAGCTTAACCTTGGAGTTTGTGAAGAGTTACAAATTGGTGGGAGTGGATTGGTGAAGTAGGGGAATAGCAAAAGTATTCCCTTAGCAATAGGGTGAAGATAAGACCCTAAAAAGGATATAGAAGAGCCTGAGTGCCTTAATGGATAAACTAAGGTAGATTAGGAATCCCTCCTCATCACAAAGCTTTGGTCTTTGGTCTCCTATTTTCTTTAATAAAAGGAATCACTTGCCTTTAGGCACACAGTGACTCATAACTCATCATTAAACAAGTTTAGAGTTAGTATACATGCCAGAAAAAATGGATAGTAGCCTATTAAAATTGATTTTGGGGCTTTATTAAGGACTTTGAAAGCTTTATCATTGAGTTCATCCTATGAAAATGCAATTATGTCCCAGACGTGCTCCCTGTGTCTATCAGCACTCTTGAACCAATGGTATGCTCTCACCTTTGAAGCTTTTCTATAGAAATGATAGTAACCCCTTCCATCCTAGATAACATTAAACACTTCTTGGCCTTTGGGGATGATCAACATATTCTTTCTTTCTTGGTTAGTAGTGGCATATTTTAATATTTGATCTTGGAAGAGGAAGAACATGATAATATAGGAAAATAAACTATTCTAGGAGATCTCGGTCTTTGGGGATGATCAACATATTCTTTCTTTCTTGGTTAGTAGCGGCATATTTTAATGTTTGATCTTGGAAGAGGAAGAACATGTTAATACAAGAAAAGAAACTTATCTAGGAGAAATCCTTGATATCCCTACAAACACCAACCCAAAGAGAATGATATACCTTGAATTTATCTTTGATTTAGTCCCCTAGATCAAGGAAAGACCTCCTCCCACGAGAAATTCAACCTTGGGATAGATGTGTTCATAGGAACCTCCTCTCTTGAGATAAAGGGAAATATTCTCACAGTCTTTTGAGAATATATTCACATTATCGCATGGAGCTATGAAGATTTGAAAATTTATGATACATATTTTATGACGCATGCTATACCCCTAAAGCTAGACGTAAAACCATTTAGATAGAAAAAAAAAATGGACTAGTGAATCCCCTTATCAAGGCCTTAAATCATCAAGAGGTTCAAAAGATATTTTCTAGAAAGATAATCTTCTATGTCTAACAAACCATGTGGTTAGCTAATCTAGTCCTAGTCTTGACAAATGGTGGAGAAATATAATTGTGTGTAGACTTCTAGAACATGAATAAGGAATCAATAAAATATAACCATTCTTTTCCTTTTCTTGAAAAAGTCTCGTAGATTGTAAATGGTTTATAAATGATGTCCTTACTAAATATATATTTAGTTTATAATCATTTGAGGGTTGAGTATGAAGATCGGTTGAAGATAATGATGATCTTATACATGCATAGGCATGATCACTCTGCCCACCTTGCCAAAATTTGTGAGAAACATTTTCAATTTGGTATCTCCTTAAACCCTAAGAAATGTATATTTGTGGTCATAGAAGGAAATTTATTAGGAAATATCATCTATGCAAAGGGTATTACCATTAATCCTAAGAGAGCAGAGGCTCTATTAAAATTAAATATGCCTAAAATAAATAAATAAATGAGATCTTTCTTTGGAAATTAAAATTTTGTTTGATGCTTCATCACAAGATTTGTTAACGCAAGGGGAACTAGAAAGTTAGGACGAGAGGGAAATCTAAATATCCAATCACCCTACTAAGTAAATACATACTTTATTGATTCATCAAATTATTAGCATACATGTTGAGCTATAAGGCCTTCTGGATTATGACAAACAAGATTTACAAAATTCTAGGCTTCAAATTTTTACAAATCCTTAATTCAAACTTATAGCTCTCTCAACTTATCTCCTACTTAATTTAAACCTAAACATCCCTATTTATACTTTCCAAAATGGCTTACAAAATATTCTAGATCATTACATGATATAAGGTCAATCTCAAAATGGTCTGGACACATCCCAAGACAAGATACTTACATTAAATTCACAACCCAAATAAAATATGTAAGTCAACTCAAACTAAGAACCAATCACACTCAAACTCTATCAAAGAAGGAACCAAGCATCAACAAACATCAGGTTCAATGAAGACATGAAGTAACACTCGGCCAACAGTGAACAACTTAGCAACAAATACAACGCAAAAATCACTGGAACTCAGCACTAACAAGCAAAATGAACAAAGATTAATAGGATAGCAAGGAAACCTAGGATGCTCTTGCATTATTTGTAGAAGTTTTGAAACCACTAAATGACATGATGAAAAAGGACATAAAAATTGAGTGGACTATCAAGGCAAAGTAGGCCTTTGTCCAAATAAAAAGGCTATAATGAAGTTCTGGTCTTGGGTAGTCCTAACTATGATCTCTCATTCTACATATATTCCTTCAGTTCTATGTACTCTTCCACTATTGTGTTAATTCAAAGTATTAAAGGAGATGAGAGACCTATTTCTTTCATGACCTCCCTCTTTAAGAATGTCAAAGTATGGTATTCCACCCTTGAGCAAAAAGCATTCACCCTTGTCTAGGAAGTAAATAAATTTTGGCACTACATTCTCTAGAGCAAGGTATATGTAATTGTACAAGACCAAGCACTAAAATCATTACTCATGAAAAGTGAACTTGGTGAGAGATGAGGTAGGTGGATGCCCATCCTTCAAGAATATGAGTTAGAAATGTATCCCATGAGACTAGCCCATGGGTAGGGATTGTTAAAAGTCATAGTCTCCACAGACCTACAAATAGAATGCTAGACTTACACCATGGAATCTCTAACTCAAGACCTATGGTATACTAATTTGGTGTACCTATTATTGCATAACAAATATTTCAGAGACTCCTAGCTCATAAACCCCATGTGCTCTAACTAAAAACCATGCATTTCATGATAAAGGGTGGTACCTTATTTCAACATAACTTTGAGGCCATCTAGCTCAAATGTCTTGATTAAGAGTAGACAAAAAATAATCAAAGAGTTCTATGAATAATTTAGCATTTGGCATGGCTCTGCCAACACAACCACCTATTAGATTCTTAGGGTTGGGTATTATTGGCCCTACTTATTCTTATATATCCACAATTACATGAGAAAATTTCACACGTGTTAGACCATTGCTTCCAAAGAGAAAATTCCTACAATTCCCCTTGAACCAAATTTCAAGGCTAGACCATTCACTCAATGAGAGTTTGATTTCATGAAAGAAATAAACCCTAGTTTGTCTACCAAATACTAGTATGTGATAACAATAATAGATTATTGCACTTGGTCATCCAAGGTCATTTCATGCAAAAATAATACAAAAGGTGTAGTGATCCAATTCACTGAGGAGAACATTGTAGCTACTAGATTCAAGATGCCTTTCTCCCTTATGTGTGATAATGACACAATGCTCGCCTTTTCCTAGCTCTTGGAGTAGGATTACAATAGAAATGTTACCTTGCAATATTCATGTAATTACTATTTACAAGGTAATGAGGTAGTGAAATAAACCAACAAGAACCTCTTAGAGGTTACCAAACATCTACTAGAGAGAAATCCCTAGGACTAGCATCACAAGCTTAGGTTCCCCCTTTGGGAAGATCACATTTGAACCAAGGAAACCCTCAAAACTTATCCATTCTACTTGGTCTACAGAAAGAATCCAATGTTCCCCATAAATTTGTAGGTTCTGGTCCTCAAATTCATAATGGAGTTCAATGAGAGGGACAACATTGTGAAAGTTCACCTCCTTAATCTCATTCACCTTGAAGAATAGAAGGATGCATCCCTCAAGCATTTGACTTAACACCAAGTAGTAGTCAATCTATGATTTGACAAAAGATCCCAATATAAGGCCTTTTAGGTTTTGGACCTAATCGTCCTTTGGGACAAGGTGCGTGATAAGAAAGGTAAACACACCAAGTTCTCATAGCTTTATCTTGGGCCTTATCAAATCTTGGAGTTTTGTGCTGCTAATACTTACCACCTTAGTTCACTAATTAGGGAACCTATCCCATTGCCTGTCAATGGAAAGTTTCTCAAAAATTACTTTGAATGAGGAGACAGGATAGGGGCATCAATTCCTCTTTTGTTGTACCACATGTATAATTTATTATAAGTATCACTCTAGTGTTACTTTGTGTTCACCCTGTAAATTCCCTTTGTTGTTTCCTTTTCCCTCTTGTTTGTTAGACCTTGTAAATAGTGTGGTCAGGTCTTGGTTCTTATTTGGTCTTGATTTTTGTTCTGGTATTTTCTAGGGGCTTAGTTTCTTATTCCTTCAAGTAGGTAGGTATACTTTGCATGATATTGTACACCTCAATAGAAATTTGGTTTATGGTATTTAAGTACTCCTTTTCTTACCTTACAAATGCCCTCAAACTCTATTTTTGTAAGTTAAAAACTACAAGTATGAATGATCTTCCTTAATCAAATGTAGACAACTCTACTCATGTCTTAATCTAATTCAATGACCAACTAAGTTGGAAAGAAAAATAGAAGAGAAGAATCATGATAAGGATGGAATGAATAGATTGATTATTCTCAAACTTGATAAAGTTTGACACTAAGTAATATCTTGGGTGACAAGTGTCATTTTCCTTTCAAGAAAAAATGAGGAAATGCATAAGGATGGGATATTGAAAGGAGTGCCTTTGCATGAACAAAAATTAAATTTGTTGATTCCAGGGAAATAATTACCACCTCCTATACCTTGAGAATACATAAAATACAAAAAAATGTGGAGGAAGGAGAACCTCAATTCCCAAAGTTACACAATATCCAACAAAAGCTAAAAAGGAAAGTCGTAAGCGAGCTTGGTTTCTCTTTTCTCTTTGAGAATTTAATGATATGCCCACTTTCAAAGTACACACTTCATGACTTGACATCAGTAATTTCATGGATTATGGTGAGTTAAGATGTTTGGACCTAGAGTTCATGATTTAAGGAATTTCCTTCACAAAAATATGGCACTGTTGTGATTAAACAATAAGTTTTGGAGTTCTCAAATGTAAGAAATTTTCCTAGGTGAGTTGACATTTTTTATACCCTACTTACTTGTCCCTAATCCTCATGATCAAAAATTCATGTCCCCTCTTTTTTCTTTTTCTCTTGTCTAATTTGAGATAAGTCCTTTGTGGTTTCTTTGGTTTTTAGTGTTTAGGTCCCTTTTGTGTGGAAGAATAAAGTAAGGATCCTCGGCCTCGTGCCAATGGTATGTGGTTGATGAGAAAAGTAATTGTTGGATCTATTAGTAACCCTTTCCCTCATGCCTTCTACAGTGGGAACATTCTTCTATGGTCTTGGATTGATACATGGAAAGGTTTATTAATGAGGAATAAGTATAATTAGTGTGCCCTTTAATTACAATAATTAATAGGTTATTTAAGATGCCTAAAGGGGTTCATTTTCACTTTGTTCAATAATCACAAATGTGTTGTGCAAACAAAAGTCTTCATTTGGGTTGTCACCTCACCTATAAGTCATCGTCCCTTGAGTTTACAAGTGCTCTGGTGGGTCAAGCTAGTTCTAGTTCATGTTTTGATAAGGATGGGTCCTAGCATTGAGGTACTTTTGCAAGTTAATGTTCCAGATTGGTTTTTTCCCCTTCACTTTTCTTTCTATTTTTCAATATTTTATTTTCTCTAGTTTTTTTGTCATCCATCATTTTCTTTCTTCATCTCTTTGGCATTATTTTTCTTTACTTGTTTTACCTCCTTGAGCATTGTTTTGTTTCTTTTTGTTCAAATTTTCCCTGTTGTTGCTTTTGTTTCTATTATTCATTCATCATGGTGTAGATATTTTTTGGATCCACCCTCTTTGTCTACAAAAAAAATTAATATTTATTCCATATAATGTGCTCAATAGATTGAATTTTGGGTCAGTGGTTGGCAGTTTGAGTTCATGGTACACGATGTGTTCTATCATAGGAAGATTGGCTTGGTTCTATTGTTTTCTTTTTTGGGTTATATGGTTTGGTGGTGCAATTTTTTCTCTTTCTATTTTTATGGATGTTGGCCCTACCAAGAGGGTGGTTTGCATCTTGGGTGCCCTGCGGTGTCCATTTTTTCCCTTTTTTTTATGTGGGGTTGGATCTCATAGGTTGAGTCCGTCTCTTTGGCTTGGCCAAAAGGTTGAAGGCACACCTTCATGGGTGTTTGGTTGTTGGCTTCACCTCTCAAAGATAGAGTGTGGAATATGCTATCATTATTAAAATAATATGTGTGACCTCAGTCCTAGTGTGTTAGTGGTGGCTCATTGGCACTATGCTGATGGACTTTTTAGTGGTTTTGGGTGACTATAAGGGCTAGTTTTTTCCTTTGATTGTCCACCAATATGTATCACCCATGCTTGATTTGAGTGTCTTATGTCATTTAGAACAAGTTGGTATTTTGAATTCAAAGAGTTCTCAAATCTAAAGTACACAATCTAAAGTACACAACATTTATTGGCCCCATATTGCATGCGAGAAAGTATTAAATAGTAGTCTTGTCAATTGCGTAAGGAAAACTTAGTATTGTAAGCCACATCACAAGAGTATTTGTTTGGACAATGTAATTTGGGATTCCAAAAAAGAATAAATAATGGATATCTTTCAAATTTTTAAGTATTTATTTTGTACTCACAATTGTTAATCTTGCAAGTTTTTAGGGTTCATGAATTGCATTGCCCATGACTGGTGAGAGGTAGTTTTCATGCTTCCAAGGTATGGCTTCCAAATACCATCTTTTTTCTTTTACCAAAATTAACTTTACTTGTTTCATCTTTCAAGTTTTGTGTTCCCTCCCATAGAGCATAGTCATCTTCAATAAAAGGATAGGAGGGAACAATATCTTAGGAACCATAAATCTTAAGCCTAGTAGAATAATGTATTTCAAATGGATCATGGTATTAATGCATGTTTGGTCATCATCGGTGCTAATGGATACTAGCTTTGGAGGATCAAAAAATCATTTAGGTATCACAAAAAGACAAGGATTGGTGTAAATTCTAGAAGATGGGTGTTGCCTTGTAAAATAGGTAGAAGACAATTCCCCAAGGTTTCTAGGGCAATCAAGTACCAAAATCCTAATCATGGAAGGAATAGTTGCCAACATAGGATGAGAGGCATACAAGAAAGGGAAGCTAGATAAGAAATGAGTTTAAAAATGAAAGGGTTTTCATATGTTTAAAATTTTGTAACAGGGAGTTCAAATCTTTATCTTTTGGGATCAATGAGGTTTCCCCTTCTATTTTTGATGCACCTTGTATCATGACATAGAATGATGCATGACAAGGACCCTACTATAGGCAATATTTTTATCATCAGATGATCTTTTTGGTTTGATACAATACTTACTCAAAAGGACTTTCACTTGCATTCAAAAGCACCACAACTCTACATGGTAAAGTTTTGGGTCAACAATTTCTTCTTCCCTATTACCCAATCAAGTGAGCTTGCATTCTGTGGTAGCCGATACTCAAGGGTCTAAATTTGGAAGTATTCGAACTCAAGTCCTTCTACAACATGTTTGGCAAGGATAACTTTAAGAAACCCCTCTTGAAAAAAAAATGCCTAAAATGCTGGCGGATCCAACATTTTATGGGCAGAAAAATTTTAATGCCAAGGGTTCCATATAGGGAAATAAATATTACGTGTTGGAAAAAAAATTCTTTCCCTAACAAAAATCATCTTAATGTGGTGAATTAAAAAAAAAACTTGCTTATAAATTAATAAATGATGGCTATTTTTTTCCTTGCCAAAAAGGAGATTGTAATGTAAGAGGTGAATTACTTGTTTTGTAGGAAAATAGATAATAATGGTCTTGGTTAATCTTTAGTGATCAACTAAAAATAAATAAAACTAAAAGAAAATTCACAAGTGTATTGGCTAGTGACCTTAAAGGCTTTATGGTTGCCAAGTGTATTGACTACTGACTAGTGTACTATCTATAATTAATAATGTTGGTGTCACCATTACCAACTTGGATAAAATTACTTTGGTATTGTTAATATGTTAGTTTTATCGACCATTGATTAATTAGAGATTAATGACAAGAGATACATTCTGGGGCTAGTTGCTTGAAAAGACTTGGAGCCACATGAAATTCTCTAGAATGGAGATAGATGCAAAGCTTTGCATGGAAACCATTAACTAGAATGTAGTGAATATCATATCAAGATT
The DNA here is from genome assembly GCA_028749045.1 of Cupressus sempervirens. Classification (NCBI taxonomy): domain Eukaryota; kingdom Viridiplantae; phylum Streptophyta; class Pinopsida; order Cupressales; family Cupressaceae; genus Cupressus; species Cupressus sempervirens. Next base: position 173,680,515 of record CM053792.1, on the reverse strand, counting down.
AAAATCATAAATGTGGTATTGAGAGTTACAATTACTACATTCCATTTACATCCAACTTGGGAGGGACTCTGACTGTCCAACATTAATGTGAGTACATTTCCCACACTTACAAACTAATAGGAATACGAAAAAAATAATATGAAAGATCATGAATGCCAAATAATTTAATGCAACTTCTGTTAAATAGTCTCTTCAATTCCTCTTTCACTATCATTTCTCAAATTATCATTTTGATTTGTAGAGTTTCTCAGAATCTTAGGTTTATAATTGTCGTGGATACACCAATTTGATTGAAATGCACCACAATGGGTCTGCAAAAGTTCTTTTTGGGCATGATACTTAAGGTTGTCCTAGCCAAGGTTTACAAGGAAGATGTCACCTGCCATTTTATCCACTATGCTTTGTTCATAGTCCTTGGCCATGAATTATTAAGAAATGAGAAGAGGTATCGTGTGTCCACAGATATTACCTCCCACTTCCTTGTGCCTCTTATCAACCTTGGAGGAAATCAAGTAGACATTTGGATACTTATACATAAAAAAATTTAAGGAAACATTTTTAGAATATGACATCAAAATTCTTTTATTAGTTGAGCAGGTACTGAGGTCGGGCATTAGCATCCCTTTTGCAAATGTAGTAGACAAGTGTTAGAAGCAAGGCCAATAGGGCATTATGTAGAAGCATGCATTCATGCTTAACATGAATGAATGTCAATTGACTCACCATCAGATGTGGGCATATCTTGGGAGGGATTTTCTATAGAAGTGGTTTTTGTTGGACAATGTTAACAACATTGGCTTTACATAGTTGCATGAGTTAGGTGACATTATCTATTAGAAATGTTTTAGAATAATTGAGAGGGGGTGTGAATTAGTTATTCAAGGTCCAAATGTCCAATTCAAACTTTTCATCAAGTAAGCCTATTAAATTGTTCATTCATCCAAGCTTTAAACTTTCCTACATAGCAAGTTACTATAAATAAACATGCAAACATAACACATGAAGAATCAACAAATAACATAGTGATTTACGTGGAAACCCAATTTGGAAAAAGCCACCAGTAATATGCTACTCAATTCTCACTCTTCTAAAGTGATGCCCTACAAAAAGCTTTCCTTGTTAAAGGCTACAACACACTATTAAATGTGACCTGGTTAAAGGATTTAACCACCTTGTTAGAAGTGGGCCTAGTTAGAGGACTTAAGAATCATGAATAATCCTCTTGAATTCACTTAAAAATAGTTTACATAGGGTTCTGTGCCACCAGCTCATCATCCTTATCCTCCAACTAGTTCACAAAACTCAAGATAACAACTTTGTTGGCTCAGATCTAGCAAATCTTTGACTTTTCAAATAATGTAGCAGTTCAACATTATTGAAATTTTGGTACTCGGCACATACTGTGTTACTCAGCATCAACTGCATTTTACTGATGCTCAACACCTATTGTGGATTCACTCATTATCTACTAAGATTTTCTATTTTCTTAGCTCCTTCTATATCACTCGACACTTGAACTTCACTTGACACCTATAGTTCACTCGGGACACACTAGGTCTTGCATTTACTTGGCTCCAACTAAAAATTTGCTCAGCTTAAACTAGCTTACTCAGCACTCACTAATGAACTTAGTTTAAGCTTTGCAATCAACCTTGTAACAACTTATACTTTTAGTGTTTCTAAGTGTGTCCAACCTCTGTATCTTTGAGTATGTTATCAGTGCATCATTTTAACCATTGTATCTTAACTGATCCTTGCACTTCATTACAGAACCATAACTCAACCTTTCCCTTAGGTGCTTTTGTTACATCTTGTTAATTAATTCCTCTTCATCAATCAACTAAGTGAGAGTACTTGAATCTTAAAAGAAATTTTCATTCCAGAAAATCTCTCAGTTATTCAAGGTCCAAATGTCAAATTCAAACTTTTCATCAAGTAAGCCTATTAAACTATTCATTCATCCAAGCTTTAAACTTTCCTACTTAGCAAGTTACTTTAAATCAACATGCAAACATAACACATGAAGAATCAACACATAACATAGTGATTTACATGGAAACCCAATTTGGGAAAAACCACCAGTAACATGCTACAAAATTCTCACTCTTATGAAGTGATGTCCTATGAAAGGCTTGCCCTAATAAAGGCTACAACACACTATTAAATGTGACCTAGTTAAAGGATTTAACCACCCTGTTAGAAGTAGGCCTGGTTAGAAGATTATAGTATATTCACTTGGAATGTCACCCTATTAAAGGATTTACAAATGACTATTAAACCAACCTAAGTCCATCAGATTTTTACCCCAACTGATACAAGTGCTAGAGAGTAACAATAAGGGGTTTTGACCTAATTATAGCATACAACTTATCTTGAAGATTTCATATTACTCTTCAGCTCATAACATTGTCTGGCTTTCAGTCTCTCTAGCTTTGATAGCTTGTCCTTCTTTCAATCTTTGTCTCCTTGAGTCTCCATGCTATCTTTCTAACCACTTATCGACACAAAGTCTCTGTGCTCTATTCTTCCTTCTCCTTGACACCTTTCAACCACTTTGCGAATTGGCATACTAACAACTCTTGCTTCTTGGTCTGTGACTCCTTAAATAGAAGTCTAGAATTGTTTTTCCTGCTCAATTCTTCCCTCCTTTAATTTTAGTTCAAATGGATTAGGTAGGATTCATTGAATCTAACCCACATTTTGTTTCTTTTAGAAACATCATGAAGAATCCTCTTAAATTTGCTCAAAAATGATTTACATAGAGTTGTGTGCCACTAGCTTATCATCCTTATCCTCCAACTAGTTCAAAAAATTCAAGATAGCAACTTTGTCGACTCAGATTTGGCAAATCTTTGACTTTTCAAATAATGAAGAAACTCGGCATTATTGAAATTATGGTGCTCAGCACATACTATGTTAGTTGGCATCAACTACATTTTACTAATGCTCGACACCTATTATGGATTCACTCAACATCTACTAAGATTTTTTGTTTTCTTGGCTCCATCTATATCACTTGACACTTGAACTTCACTAGGCACCTAAAGTTCACTCGGCACACACTAGGTCTTGCATTTACTTGGCTCCAACTAAAAATTTTCTTGGCTTAAACTAGCTTACTCGACACTCACTAATGAAATTAGTTTAAGCTTTGTAGTCAACCTTATTACAACTTATACTTCTAGTGTTTCTAAGTGTGGCCAACCTTTGTATCTTTGAGTATGTTATCAATGCATCATTTTAACCATTGTCTTAACTGATCCTTGCACTTCATTACAAAACCATAACCCAACTTTTCCTTTAGGTACTTTTGTTACATCTTGTTGATTAAATCCTCTTCATCAATCAACTATGTGATAGTACTTGAATCTTATAAGAAATTGTCATTCCAGCAATTAGTAGGTTTGACATCAATGGTAAAATAATGATTGAAAACATTCTTTATCAACCAACTTCCTTCTTTACAATCTCCCTCTTTGATTTTCAACAATGATCTTTTCAATCAAATTTCCAACAATTATTATCTCTAAAAGATTCCTCATGGAGGGGCTTGAAGACCTTTCTGATAGAAGGCTTCAAGCCCTCAACCTATTGATGCTCCCTGTTCTCTATTTCTTGTTTCCTTGACCCTTGTCCCTTGCACTTTGGGCAAAAAAATGTTTTTAATATTTTTTGTTTTAATAAAAAATGATAAGTAGTTACTTTGAAATTCAAATCAAGCCTTACCCTTGATTCCTTGAATGTAAATTACAAAATAGTAAAATCAGGTTTATTTAATCAATTATTTTAAATATCTATGCTATGAATCTGTACATTGTACAATCTCAAATATAATCAATGAAAACAATAGTTTTTGGCTTCTCAAATCATTGTTCTTGTTAGTTTATGACTTTTTTTTTGCTACTCAACACATTGTTCAAATGTTAGTTTGTGACTTTGTTATCAAAAATTAATTGTTACAAAGTTAGAAACAATAAAAGGGTTTCAACAATCCCTTTGTCGTTTCATATTTGATTAATGATTTATAGTAAAAAATTATTCAATTAAAAATTATCCAATAAGAGTCTATAATTGTAATATGTATATGTATGTCCTTTAAATTTCAAAACCTGTAAATTTTTATAATATATGAACGCAAGGGCTAGAGCCATGCAAGTTAATAGTTATAATAATTTTAACTATATTGATTTATTTTAAAAATTTAAATAGATAAAAATAATAATTGTTAAAGTTAAATTTATGATACATTTAACATCATGATTCTTGATCATGCAATTTAAATTGTATAAATAATATTGAAATTTGATTTGAAAATAAAAAATAAAAATTATAACTTATATATAAATGTTCATGTAAAATATTGAACATTAATTTATTAATTCATTACTTCCTATTTTCAAATCTAAATTTATTTAAATATCATGATCATCATAATATTTTTTTTATTATTTATCATATTTTGAATTAAATGAAAAAATCACTATTATTAAATTTAAATTAAGTTATCATTATCAAGCTGAAGTAATTTAGCAAATATTTATATAATCTAAATTAATTTTAATTAAGTAAAAATGCCACAATTATTAAATTAACTTATCATTATCAAGCAATTATTGATAGATGGATGATTACAATTTATAAATTATAATTTAATATTTTCAAAAAATTTACATGTTTAATTTTATTCTAATCCAAATTAGGGATTTTGGAAATTGTTAAGAAATTCAAATAATTTGTATGTTTTAACTAAATCATTTAGTTAAAATGTGTGCAACTAGTTACTGAACTTTGTGATTTAGATTTTAATTTGCATTGTGCAACAATAAGATAAGTTATAATTTAAATTATTAATATTCATTATGTGAAAGGTTTAACAATTCATGAATTTATCTAGGTTGTTCAATGAATGATAGATCAACGATCGTGGCTCTATTTCAAGCCAAATTTTAAATTTTCTATGTTAAATTCTATTTCTACACAAAAGAGGACATGTGTAGTTCGAGATTCTTTCTTATAGTTATGTCTGACCATTGATTAAAAGAAAGATCGATGGCCTGAGATGAATTTTGGATCAATTTGGAGAATATTTTTCCATGTGTCTAGATTCATCCTGAATCATGAAATGTGTTTGGTCATTACAATGCTTGATTAAGTGTCAAGACTCAACTATTATTTCTAGTCTTATTTATTAGTTAATCCTAACTGTTAAGTAAAAGAAAGATCAACAACTCAAGATGAATTTTGGATAAATTTTAGGAATGCTATTGATGTTGTCAAGAAACATCTAGAATCATGACATGTGTGAAGGACATGTATCTGTTACAAGTGTCATGATTCGAATGACTCTTGACAACATTGATAACATTCCACAAATCAACCCAAAAATCAATTAATCATATCGAGTAGGGCCACGGGAGTCATCGATTATTAAGTTCAATGTTTATTATTTAATTTATTTAAAATGTACAAATTGCAAAATTCAAATGTATAATTTAGTTAATTATTACTTTTTATTATTATAATTATGTACATTATTGATGATAGTTACATGTACATTGTATAGAATATATTACTTTAAACCATTAATTACTTATGTTTTAACTTTTAACTATTAACCTTTTAATTTTATGTTTTTAGACTATGAAGTTCAGAGTTCTCAAGAGTCCAATACTATAGGCTTTTCAAATTTCAACTTTTGAAAGATTGTGAGTAAATTCCATTTTCTGTTTTAAAGATTGAAAGTCTAAAACTTGAGTATCACAAGAAAGCAACAATTATCTGAGTATTTTCGAGGACTATATTATCAAATCTCAAATCTCAATTCTAGGTATTTAAATTTTATTTTATTTTTTGCAATGCAATTGCAACAATAGAAATCTTACTATCTTAGGTTTACACTTTCCAATTATTTAAGTTAGGGTTTGAAGAAGAATTTTGTGTAGTAACCAGTAGTTGGCATGGGAAAAATAAAGTTAAAAACCTCTAGTCCGAGTGCAAGAAAAAAGGAAAAGAAAGACATTATAGAACTTAGGCAAGTGCTACAAATCCCAAGTTTCACCAATGAATGTCATGATATTTTTTATTGTGTTATCCATAGAGATTTGGGAAACATTTGAATTAGACATTCATTGTTTAATAAATGGAAAGACCCACAAAAGGGGAGAAATTATTTCAAATATAACAGAAGTATTGGCACACATACAAATAAATTAGCTACTTTGGTTAGTGGATTAGCAAACTTCATTGTACCTAAAGTATTCCCTTGCCCTAAAAGTGTAATTCTCTATGCTCAGAATTATGATGAAAATAGAAAAGCAATTGTAAACCAAAACACTCAAGAGGAAATTATATCCATAACTAAGAGTGAATTTTTCACTCTATTAGACCTAGGGCTAGGGTTGAAACTTAAAGTCTTTAACAAGTGCGTTGATTTGGATAAACTAGCAAAGACTTATGAAAAACTAGATAGAGTTTTTCAAGATTCATATATTAAAGGTTTAATAAACTCAAGAGTCATCTACTGATAACACTAGTGTTATTGTTACTTTGGACATAACATAAGCCTCCTTATCAGTATGATATTTTTGTATCATGGGTTCAAAATACTATTTCTTATACTATTTCTTTGTTATCATTTTTTCTAGGATTGGACAGTAACAAGAAAGTGGGGGTCAATGTTCTTGAAATTTTTTATAATATCCATTGTCGAGGTCAATCAGTTGAGAAGGTAGAAGTAAGAAATAATTATGTTCAGCACAGTGTTGAATCTATGCAAGAAAATTTAATAATGATTAAAAAAAGTACAACTACAAGCAAGATGAAGACATTTAGGTTCACAAGTTACTTGTGCTACCTTCTTTTAGCAAATCATTGCCTAATATTTGAGATTGACAACAACAAGCCTAATATTGAGGTCTATAAGTTTGATGAGAAAACTCAAAAAAAATCAGAGACTCCAAGTCTAGTATATGATTGGACACATAGAATGAGGATGATTGGTAAAATAATATATACAACCATTTTGTAGGCTTATTTTTGGCACCTATTTACCAAAAAATCATAGGCACTTTGATTCCTAGATTGCCTATCATGTAAAGATTGCATCCAACTGGGAAGTCAAATTCAATTGGCTCACTAGTTCCTCATGGAAGACTACACTATGTTAAGGTTTTAAGATTCAGTGGTTGAACCATTCAAACTTCCAATGCATGTTATAGAAATGGTTTTTTCACTAGAATATTAATGGCAGATGGAGAGCACAAATGAGCTTTTAGTGGAGAGCAAAATAAATTGATATTTCCTTCCTTGCCTTTTGCAATTAGAGCCCTCACATTTGAGAGAAAGGCTTCCAAAGTGAAAAATGAATTGGTAATTTTTTTAGGTTTTATTTTGTGAGTCACTAGAATTATGATCCACTAAACATAATAAGAACAAGACTTATTGTCAATGGGATCTCTGCAAGAAAATATCAACATCAGGAGACATCATTGATAGAAAAGCTTAAAAACATGGATTTATAGAATGAGGTTAAGAAAGTGATGGAGAAACATGCAATAGAGAATAATATTTTAATGCAATAATTGTCATCCCAAATTAAAACATTGCACATATCATAGTCATACAAATGAAAACCTTTGACATACTAAAATTTCTACAAGAAAGGATCTCAACCTTCTAATAGTTTTATGTTAAAAGAAATTAAAGAGGCATGTAGATCTAACTTTTGGTGTCAAACCAAGATGACTAATTTTTGAAAAATGAGGCAAAATTTGGGTTAACCAAGGACCTTAGAAACTTTTGAGAAAATTGAGGAGGGTGTACTTTTTACCAAATTATTGGAATAATGAGTATCCATTTGTAGTATATCAATTTGGCACTTGCAATAACAGTGATAGTCAAGGATAGAAGGACCTCAACTCTGATGAAGACATTCAAGGTACTTAGGATTCTAGGTCAACCAAGAATATTATTAAACTTAAAATAAATGATTCTATTAAACAAAGTTATATTAAAGGGGAAATTATGATACAAAACATGGGTTATGCAAGTATAAGGCAAATTGGTGCAAGTGGTGAAGGGATTTGGAATCTAATTGTAGTACCAGACCTACCCAAAAGTGAAGGTAAACCAGCCATTGGACTCTCTAATGAGATGAGAGATGATTCATCTAGAACGGGTAAAAAAAATTATACTTTTTCTTCTAAAGGTCATCCTAAGACAAAATTTGATAAATCTTCAAATCCAGTTGTAGTTGATCCCACTAGCACTGGCACTAGTACTAGCATAGGTGAACTTTGTGTAAAATAGAAAAAAATTATGAAAATTATAATGTAAGAAATGTTAGTAGTTATTTCACCAATCTATGCACCAATAGCTTACGGAAAAAACCCTAAAAATAGTCCTAAAGCACCAGGATTTGGAATAGGTCATCTTCAAGTTGTTGGAAATCCTCAAAATAAAATTGTAGATATAGTAAGTATAACCAGAGTTGGAGGATCATATAGAAATACAACTAATAATTCACCTTTCAAACACTTAATTGTATTAGCAAACCCATATTTTAGTTTAAATACCTTTGCAACAAAGTTTGATCAAACAAGCAAAATAAATACACAAATTATGAAGACTTTGAAAAGTGATGCAATTTCTAAACTATTGACAATTGGCCAATTTTGATATGTAATTGTTGTCATTAATGACAACACATGATATACATGCTGACAAGAAACTTCAGAAATAAAGATACTTAGTGTTTGGTTATCAAAACATTGTCTAAGTGTAGAATTTGGTTTACAATAGTGTATTGTTTTGTTTATCACATGTTGCAGATATCATCTTATGACAAGAAAAATTACATGGAGATAGTATACATGTTGGTGATGATGTGTATAACCTCTAAATTTTGTAAAGAATGTATGAAACAGAGTTAATTGTGTTTTGATGAAGTAGGACGGCAGAATTGAAGGAAAGAATTGTTTTGGTTGCAAAATAATTACTTGTCCAAATAGGGCCGATATCCTAGATGTTTACTCTAACTCGAAAAAGTAAATTGTGGTCTTACCTAACCTAGTAGTATTTTATGTAAAGGCATGGTATTTATGCAAAGGACTTATTGTAATAAGAAGTGTGCTATTATCTAGCAAGTGTGCAAACTTGTGAGATTATGTAATTATGCAAAGTAAGTAAACTTTTTTGAAAGCAATATATGCAAAGTTTTGTATGAACTATCTAGTGATCCAAGATCAAGTTGAAGATCAAAGATTAGTGAAAGAAGGAAAATAATAGTAGATTACTTATTTGAGTAGTGATCTCTTCTTGTAGTTGAAATTGCATGTTTGGGTAGTGAGCTCTTCTTGCATACATTATACTACAACTCCTAATAGGGTTGGAATCTCCTAAAAAAGATTCAAAGTCTCCTAATAGGGACTAGATATACTAAATTTTCTCATTGACTCCTAACAGGTTCCATCCTCTAACAAGGAACATATATATTAGTATATTATCTAGTGGGTATCATCCCCATTGGAGTTTTCCCTTGGCTAGGGTTTCCCTAGTTAACAAAATATGGTGTTATGAGTTATCTTTGTGCATTGTTACTGTTACTATTCAGCACTAATTTGTTGCTTTGTTATGCATGGATTAAAGTAAGTAATAATATACAGTTGGTGACTAAAGTTTGTAGATTATTGATTCAACCCCTCTTAGTAATCCCCATTTCTAACAATTGGTATCAAAGCATAGTTACTTTGAAGAGGCTTAACAGCTTAAGTAAGATCCCTATGGATATGGAATAGTTGATGAAGAAGATTGAAGAAGCTCTTGAACAAATTGATCTCCTTACTAAAGAAATAGATAAGCTAAATGATAGATATGAAGACTCCAAAGCATACATTGGTTAGTTAAAAGAAAAGATTGATCATCTAAAATCCAAGCCTAAATCTACTAAATCTGGAACTACTAATGATGACTATTCAAATTTGAAGACATAACACAAGATCTTTAAGCATGAATTGAAGATTGCAAATCTAAAGTTGACTTTGAGAAATGATCCTAGCAAGGTTGAATCTGATGTGAAGACTAAAAATGTAGATTTGAAAGCAAGTCTGGCAAAAAAAATGTTTGAGTTTGAAACATTGAAAGAAGATCATCAAGAACTCCATAAGTACAATAGTATTGTGAAAGGTGAATTGACATAGTGCAAACAGCAGCTTGAGAAACTTTATTCTAGTAGAGAAAAGCTTGATGATTCTATGTCTATACAGAGACCTTCTTATGATAGGACTGGTCTTGGTTATTTAATTAACATGTTTGCAAAAAAACCTAAGATTAGATTGAATCAAAAAGGAAAAGAAAGATCTGATGATAAGATTGAGTCAAGTCAATCTTCTAAGAAACCCAAAGAAATTGAGCAAATCAAGGAAGTTGAAATCTTGGATGAACCAAAGCAAGGGAAAACTCCTAAGGAAACTAGGTATGAATTTAGAGGTAAGTCCTTTTTATGTAATGAAATATGTCATATAAAAAAATATTGTACTAATAAATCATTTAATCATGTCAAGGACTTTTATTGTCATAATTGTCATGGTATGAGTCATAATGCAATTGATTGTAGGAAACCTAAGTATAATAATGTAGGAGAAATAGTAGAATGTTTAGAAATGCTAACCCTACAGATAGAAGAAGATTTAATGAAAGGACATTGAGAGAAAGAAGATCTTATGATGACAAAAGATAGATCATGTGTTATAAGTGTAACAACTTAGGACACATTGCTTGGAATCATCATGCACCTGATGATCAACAGAATACTAGAAGTAGAGCACCTATATGTCAGTTATGCAATAACTTCAAACACATAGCAAGGTATTGTAGAATGGATAAAAACTTCAGAGATAGAAGGAATAATGGAAGAAACTTAAAGAACAAAAGGATTGATGGAAGAAACTTTGAAAATGATAGAAAGAACTAGGAAAGGAACTCCAGAACTAGCAGAAGTAATGAAGAACAAAGAAACATTGTTAGTGAACTTCAAGAAGAACTTAATGAAGCATTTATAAAAGGAATAGATATCTCAAAAGAAAACTTAGATGATGATGAGATAGAAAGATTGAAGGCAGTTGTTGAGTTTGATTCAATAAAGTTGAATTAAGCTTGTTCACAGCATCAGAATTTGAAAACTTGATTCAGATACCAAATTAGAGGTAGCAAAGTTGGGAAATGGTGTATTCAGCTATTTTTAGATAAAACCTAAGATATCTTGTGATTTGGAGCTCATATAAACAAGTTATGATAAAATTCAGAGTTATTGGTATTATAGTAAGAGTTGATTCTGTAACAGAAGATGAAAAGTACATTTTTGCAGAGAATTTCATGATGAAAAGTCTTGAAGATGATTTTCATGATGGAAGGAGGCTTTAGTAAACCTCCAGCAACATTTAAAGATCAAACAAATGATTCTAGATAAGTTATCTAATTACAAAACACAAATGACAATTTTTTCATATTTCTAAAGTATGCAATTAATGTAGTTTCAAGTTGATTCATAAATGGAGTACAGAATTGATTTTACCTCATTACTGACATATTTAAAGTGAAAAGCATTCTAAAGAAAATTTTCAAAGAAATTTTGAATCAAACCCTATTTTCAAAAAGAGGTATTTTATCATTTTTCCACAAAATTTGTTCAGTAAAAGATATTGTTGATAAGAATTATGGATATGCCAGTTGTTCATAGTGTTGATAATGATGATTGATCTAAGTTTAAGGTAGTTTCCATAAAACCTAGTGAAAGAAACCCTAACTTTGCATTGTCTATCACTTTGAACAATGTAGTCTATTTGGAAGATGTAGAAAACTATTTTAATTGCAAGTTTGAGTCAATTGGAAGTGAATACATGAATAAGTATATGGAATTGGTCTTTAACCACAACATGATAGTGAAGGATGGATTTGAACATTTAAGTGAATTGGACTTATTTAAGTATCATTTTTATTGTAAACTAGATAAAAAAGAATAAACTCAAATCATATCGAGTAGGATCCATGATGGCAAACTATGGATGCAAGATAATTTAGTAGACATCTCAGCCAAGCTTATTCATGAGGTAACTAGTCTTAGCAAACAAGGTAGTGTACCCACAGGAGAGAAACTAGTTAAGAAGAAAGTAGAAAGTTAGACAAAGGTAGTTTACAATGGGAAGGCTATGATAATCAGCTCCATCAAGTAGGATGATGTTAGATTTCTTCGCAAAATAATAGCTTATTTAGTTTGTGCAAGTTCTAAGATAGATGAACTTTTAGTAGGATTTATATATGCAACTTACAAGATTTGTGTTGAGAAAGAACAGGTAAATTTGAGTGAAATTTTGAGAATTCAACTCTTGGAGAACCTTGAAAATATTAAGAGGACAAAGAATGGTGTATTTAGATTCCAATCATTAATAAATCATATATTCTTTCATGTGCTGAAGAGATTTCCCTGATTGTCAATAACAGATATAATGAGTAGTGATAGATGCACTATGGAGAAGATATCAGAGGTATGTAGAAGACACCCTACAGATAAGGTATTGGATAGTGGAAATTTGATTATGAGAGCATTCCAAAATGAGATGAAAAAAAGGTTTAGGATCTCACCTACAATTGTGGATAGGTTCAAGGAAGGCATATGTATTTTAGTTGATACTAACTATACATACATTCAAGTAGTAGAACATCAAGAAACATTTTTGGATCCTTTGACCTATGAGTTGAGTGATTATGTTGCAATTGGCTACATTGATCTATTATTGAATTCTAAGAAAGATAAGGTAGAATACAGATTTGGCATGTATGATGAGATCACAAAGCATGCTCATCAAGAAACCTTAGAGAAGGAATCTCACAAGAAGATTGAGTCAATAGTGAAGAAGGCATTATCTAAGGTTGGAATGATAGAAAGTGAATCTAAGGCCAGGAGATAGACTATGAAACAAGGTGTTTTGAATATACAACCCTTGTCAGTTTTAATTGAGGAGACAACTTTAGGATAGAGTATACCATATGCAATAGTATCTAATGTTCAACCCAGTGAACATAAGAGAAAATTAGAGAGATTGGTTGAAGTAGTGCCAAGAAAGACTAAGAGAGTTAAAAAAATGCCTAGAGGACCTAGCAAGAAGCAGAAAGCATTGTTGACAAGTGAATCTAGTAGTGATGAAGAAGTTAAGGAATAGGAAACCAAGAAAGCTAAAAAGGTGACTCTACCTAAGAAAGTAGTAGGCAAAGCTTGACAACCATGGAAGCCAAAGATTGAGAAGATCAACATAGCAATTGCCAATGAGGGAAACCTTTTTCAAATAAAATTTTTTTATAATATTTATTATAATTTTGAGAAGGATCAGATTGATATATCTACTATAAGACATATCATTGCAAATAATCTAAGTATGAAGGATATAAAAGGAGTAGTGAACCAAAAAGTCTATGAGAGACTCAGAGAAAAGAGGACTCTAGCAAGAGAAGAAGACCTCGATCTTCAGAAGTCTATGCTAAGGACAATCTGCAAGACTAATGATGAAGATGAGATACAGAGATTTTTGAATAACCTCACACCATAATTGATAAATAAGTTGAGGCCATTCTTATTTATGGTTGGTGAGAAGGATAAATTGAGGAAGGAGACTGTAGGAGCTATCAACCAAATATTGTCAAAATCACACATAGCAACTCCTCTAACTCCTAGAACTATAGAAGTATCAGTTAGTGGTGACACTATGAAGATTGATTCAATGTTACTCTTAACATTGATGATACCAACCCATTTGGTGGTTTCAAACCAAATGTACCTGATACTGAAGATGTTGAAGAAAAGTTGGAACAAATTGAGGAGGAAAAGAGGCTAAAAGAAATTGAAACATAGAAGATAGAGGAAGCCAAGCAGAAATTACTTGAGGATGAAAGAAAAGGAAAGGAAGATGAAGATAATAGGAAAATTATAGAAGAAGAAAGGAAAAAAGAAAATAGAGGAAAAAGAGAAGAAAATATTAGAAGAGAAGAAACAAAGATAGGAAAAGAAAAGGAAAGAAGAGGAAGAGAGGAAAGCTATGGAAGCAACAAAGAAATAGAGGGAGGATGAGACTAATCCATCTAGTTCATCTACTCCACTCTCTCTTGCTAGTTTGGCCACTGATGATGATGATTAGACTGATCTAATTTCATCCTTATCCAAACTCCTATGAAAAAAAAAGATAGTGAAGAGTTTGCAGAGGTCGTTGTGGAAAGTAACTAACAAATTGCATAGTACTTTGATAGTACAACATACTAAGTCAAATCTTAAACTAAGAGCATAGATAGTGCTAAAGTCCTTTGATGAAGAGTTTACAAATTTTTTGAATGTTGTAGAGGTAAAAGCTCAAATTTCCCATGATGTTAATTTGTTTAGGACCATTTGCCAAAATATCAAGAATGTCTTAGTCAACCTTGATACATGCATAAAAGAACTTTGAAAATGTTAGTAGGAAGGGAAAGCTTTTTAGTTTAAGTGTACCTTATCATACAAACTAACTAAGGATTTGAATAGTTAGTTAGAGGAAAAGATGAATGAGCTAGAGGCTTTATCTAGCCTAATCTAGCACCCATCTAGCAAAGTTGATGATTTTGAGAATCAAGTTGCCAGTATTCATAGCGAGATCAGGAAACTGGAACTTTAGGAAGAGAAAAAATTGAAGAGAACATCTAATTTTAGAGAATCTATTGCTCTGAAGTTATCATGTTTTGAAAAGCAGCTAGAAGAATGTGTTAAGGCCAAAGACACATATACAAACTTTTTGTATTCAACTATCAATGCAATTGAGATAGCATCATATGCATTATGTGCAATTTGCACATCAGAAAACTCTACCAAAGAAACATGGAACAAAGGTATGGACAATTTGAAGACTATTTTTTATGATTGTATGAAGATTATTTCAAGATAAAGGCAAGGACAAGTAGTTTTGATAGTTTTTGACAAAATCTTGACATCTTGAGACCTTTGTCATTAATCTCAAAGGGGGAGTAATAGTAGAAGAAAATTGGAAAGAAAAAATTTTGGATAGTAAATGGGAGAGATACATGTATAGTATGAAGTATATTGTAGGTGGGGGAATATTTGTAAAGTTGTAATAGATGTAATGTTTATTTTGATGGTTTATTTTTGTCACTTAGCCAATTTTCCCTATTGTGTTGCCATCAATGCCAAAGGGGGAGCTTATTTACAATTGGCTAATTATTATATGTAATTTGTATCATTAATAGCAACACATGATGTACATGTTGATAGGAACCCTCAGAAATAAAGATACTTAGTGTTTGGTTATTAGAAAATTGTCTAGTATAGAATTTAGTTTATAGTAGTGTATTGTTTTGTTTATAACATGTTGCAGACATCATATTATGACAAGAAAAATTACATGGAGATAGTATACATGTTGGTGATGATGTGTATAACCTTAGAAGTTTGTACAAACTATACAAAATAGAGTTAATCATGTTTTGATAAAGCAGGTCAACAAAATTGAAGGAAAGAATTATTTTGGTTGACAATAATTACTTGTCCAATTAGGGCTGACATCCTAGATGTTTACTCTAACTTGGAAAAGTTAATTGTGGTCTTAGCCAACCCATCAATATTTGATGTAAAGGCATGGTATTTATGCAAAGGACTTCTTATGATAAGACGTGTGCTATTGTGTATCAAGTGTGTGAACCTGTGAGATTATGTAATTATGCAAATTAAGTGAACTTTTGTGAAATTGATATATGTGATATATGTGAAGTTTTGTATGAACTATTTGGTGATCCAAGATTGATTTGAAGATCAAAGATCAGTGAAGGAAGGAAAGTAATAGTAGATTACTTGTTTGAGCAGTGAGCTCTTCTTGTAGTTGAAATTGCATGTTTGGGCAGTGGTCTCTTCTTGCGTACATTACACTACATCTCCTAATAAGGTTAGAATCTCCTAACAAGGATTCAAAGTCTCCTAGTAGGGATTGGTTATACTAAATTTTCTCACTGACTCCTAACATGGTCCATCCTTTACTGTTACTATTACTGTTTAACACTACTTTATTTCTTTGTTATGGATGGTTTAAAATAAGTAATAATATCTAGTTGGCAACTAAATTTTGTAGATTACTGATTCACCCTCCCCCTCTTAGTAATCCCTATTTCTAACATGAACATTAGGATTCTAGTAAAAATATATTTCTCACATATGATCCAAATACTGAAATGATGAACTTCATCGCTATTATACCCTAGCTAGACATAATAATCTACTATAAAATCTGATAAATCATAATGATGTACAAGTTATTACTCTTCAAATGGATTTCTCAAAAGTGAAAATTATTAACAATCTAATCAATATATCAAAAGAAAGCAAAAAA
Organism: Cupressus sempervirens; assembly: GCA_028749045.1. NCBI lineage: Eukaryota > Viridiplantae > Streptophyta > Pinopsida > Cupressales > Cupressaceae > Cupressus > Cupressus sempervirens. The sequence continues at coordinate 173,664,106 of CM053792.1, read as the reverse complement.
ATGGTCTACTCCACACTTCTAAATTTGGAGAGGGAAAACAAAAGGCATGCAAAGAAAATAGAAAAGTTATAGTTGAACCTTGATAATGTGAAGGCCAAGGAGAAAGCAATAGACAATAAGTTCAAAGAATTGCAAAATAAGATAAAGAAGTCTTCTTCTATAGAGGCAATTTTCTAGCAAGAAAAGATGAATGAACAATTGAAAATTTTGACTAAAGAATTGGATGAGAATAAAAAAAGATTTGAGAATGAAAAAGACTCTACTACATAGTTGTTCAAGTCTATAGAGAATAGTGCACAAGTAAATAATAAATTGAAAACCAACCTAGACTTTGTTGTCAAGGAAAATAATAATTTGAAGATTGAATTGGAGAGTGAAAGGAAAAATTACTTCTCTATTGAAAATATAATCTATAATTTGAAGATGGCATTGGAGAATGAAAATAAAAATGAGTCTAATACAAGGATAATTTATAATTTGCAAAAGGAAATGGGGAATGGTAAGAAAAAAGAGGAGTCTAGTGCAAACACAATCCACAATTTGAAGAAGAAATTGGAGAATAGGAAGAAAAAAGAGGAGTCAACTACAAAGATAATCCTTGATTTGAAGAAGAATTGGAGAGTGCTAAGACAATGGAGTCTAGTGCAACTACATACAATAACAAAATCCACCATATGAAGAAGGAATTGGAGAATATAAAGAAAAAAGAGGAGTCCACTGCAAAGAAAATTCTTGATTTGAAGAAGCAATTAGAGAACATGAGGAAAGATGAGTCTACTCATACTAAAAACACACTCCATGATTTTAAGAAGGAATTGGACAATGCGAAGAAAAAGGAGGAGTCTACTGTAAAGACAATCCATGATTTGAAAAGAGATGAGAAGAACCTCCTTATAGCAATATCGTGAGAATGCTCGAAATAATAGAATACAAAGTGATAGAAGAACTCAGAATAAATCTACTGATCGCAGGCCACTTCGAGGGGGTAACCTCCTTTGAGCAAGCTCAATACAATAAATTCGTCCGTACCCATCAAGGGCCCCAACCTATTCTTATATACTGGGTACGATCTAGAAAAGTAATACTACCTATGCATGTGGGATAATAAAATAAACTCACGGGACGACTTACAAAGCATATGCGTCCAACAACTCTACTCTAACAAAATAAACAGAAGGAACACACAGGTTCCTAACATCCCCTCTCCCTTAGAAAAAAGCTTTGTCCTCAAAGCTTAAGGTGTGGAAATTGTTGTTGAATCTGAAGAAGGGGTTCCCAGGTAGCATCCTCTGGTTGCATGCCATGCCACTGAATCAAGACCTCAGAGATGGAGCGAGAGCGAAGCTGGCGAGTGCGCTGGTCAATGATTGCCACTGGCTCCAGGATAATGGATCCTTCCGTATCCATTTCAGGGAGAGTAGTTTGTGCTCTGACAGTGGTACCCAGAACTTTCTTTAGACAAGAAACATGAAAAACTGGATGAATGCGGGAAGAAGGAGGAAGTTCCAGTTTATAAGCAACTGAACCAATCTTCTGCAGAACCTGATAAGGCCCATAAAATTTTGGGGCCAGCTTATGACGCCCTTTCAGCTTTAGGGAGGATTGTTTGTATGGCTGTAGATGAAGAAAAACCATATCCCCAACTTGAAATGAGCGCTCAGAACGGTGTTGATCTGCTTGCTGTTTCATCCGATTACGGGCCATGTGAAGATTATCCTGTAAGGTACGAAGAATCTGATCCCTGCTGCGGAGAACTATGTCAACTGCCTGGATTGGTGAGCTGTTGGGAGTGTAGGGAAGGAGCACTGGAGGTGCCTGACCATAGACTTCTTCATATGGAGTCATTTTAGAGGCAGTGTGGTAAGAGGTATTGTACCACCATTCAGCTAAAGGGAGCCACTTGGCCCACTGATGTTGCTGTTCGGAAGTGAAGCAACGAAGATAAGTTTCCAAGCATTTATTGACAATTTCCGTTTGACCATCAGTTTGTGGGTGATAGCCCGAACTCATCTTCAGTTTGGTGCCAGTTTTCTGAAACAGTTCAGTCCAAAAATGACTGGTAAAAGTTGCATCACGATCAGAGACAATGGAAGAAGGGAGTCCATGAAGACGAAATATCTGGTCCATGAAGATTTGTGCAACAGAGGAGGCAGTATAGGGGTGGCTGAGGGCACAAAAATGACTATATTTCGAGAGACGATCAACCACAACCAAGATCACTGTCTTACCACCGGATTTAGGAAGCCCTTCAATGAAATCCATAGAAATATCAGTCCAAATCCGTGTAGGGATGGGCAATGGTTCGAGCAAGCCAGGAAGGAGGGTCGTTTCACCCTTGTGGCGTTGGCAAGTATCACATTCAGCCACCATCTGTTGAATCGTCTGTTTCATTCCTTTCCAAAAGAAGTTTCTCCTTGCTCGTTCATAAGTTTTGAGGAAGCCTGAGTGCCCTGCTGAAGGAGAAGCATGGAGTTCATAAAAAATAGCCTGATGTAGAGCTGGGTTCTGAGGAAGCACTAGCCGACCCTTGTATCGAAGAGAAGCACCATCCCAAGAGTAATGTGGTATAGCAGAAGGATTATTGGCTAGTTGGTGAATGATTTGAGATAAAGAAGAGTCACTGTCATAGCCCTGCTAAATAGATGCTAACCAATTGGGAATGGGCTTAGAAATAGCGGAAAGGGAAGCTTGATTATCAAATGTGCGAGAAAGAGCATCTGCCACAATATTCTCCTTACCCTTCTTGTAGGTGATCTCATAATCATACCCCATGAGTTTGCTGACCCATTTCTGTTGTGTAGGAGAGGATACCCGTTGTTCCAGGAAGTATTTCAGACTTTGGTGATCGGTTCTGATGCAAAAATGACTCCCTAAGAGGTATGGCCGCCACTTCTGTACAGCATGCAAAATAGCCATCATTTCTTTTTCATAAGTAGAGAGGGCTAGATTCTTACCAGAGAGGGCTTTGCTAGTGAACGCAATAGGATGGTCATCTTGCAGGAGAACAGCACCCAATCCATTGCCGCAAGCATCACTCTCAATAGTGAAGGGTTTGGAAAAATCTGGCATCGCGAGAACAGGTGTACTGCACATAGCCTGTTTCAGTTGTTCAAATGCAGTCTCAGCAACAGGGGTCCAGGAGAAGGCATCCTTTTTTAACAGAGCTGTCAATGGTGCTGCAATTTTCCCGTAATCTTTGACAAACTTGCGGTAGTAGCCAGTCAACCCCAAAAAACCTCGAAGGCTCTTGAGAGTTTTAGGATGCGGCCAAGTTTTCATGGCATCAATTTTTGTAGGATCCACCCGCACTCCATGGTGTGCAACAATATGCCCGAGATACTCCACTTCCTCCTGGCCAAACACACATTTAGATAGTTTTGCACAGAGTTGATGATCAGAGAGAAGTTGCAAGACAAGCTCCAGATGATGGAGATGCTCAGCCCAAGTTTTGCTATATATGAGGATATCATCAAAGAAGACCAGAATGAATTTCTGGAGGTATGGTCGAAATATGTTATTCATCACTGCCTGAAATGTTGAAGGAGCATTCGTGAGGCCAAAGGGCATGACTAAAAATTCATAGTGACCATCATGTGTGCGGAAGGCAGTTTTAGGTATATCCTCCTCATTAACCCGAATTTGATGATACCCAGAACGAAGATCTAACTTGGAGAAAAAATGAGCCCCATGAAGTTCATCAAGAAGTTCATCAACAACTGGAATGGGAAACTTGTCCTTTATAGTGAGATGATTAAGTGCTCGGAAATCAATGCAGAGTCGCCATGACCCATCTTTTTTGCGAACAAGCAGAACTGGAGAAGAAAAGGAACTGGTACTAGGGCGAATAATACCTTGCTTCAGTAAGTCACGGACAAGTATCTCGATTTCGGTCTTCTGATGAAATGGGTAGCGGTAGGGCCTGATGTTGGGCGGAACACTGCCAGGAAGGAGCTGAATACGGTGGTCCTCTGGACGAGGAGGAGGTAATCCCACAGGTTCAGCAAATATACCAGAATACTTGTCCAAAATGTGTTACAGATCGGCAGGAGTGCTAGAGACTGCTGAGGGCTGCATCTGAATGGAATGGAGCTGAGCGATGACACCATGTGAATTCTTCTTAAGAAGTTTTTCCATACGGTGTGAACTGATGATGCTGAGAGACCCTGGTTGTAAGCCTTTCAAAGTGTGTTGGTGCCCCTCGGCTGAAAACTGCATCCAAAGTTCAGCAAAATCCCAGAGAATGGGGCCAAGAGTGCGTAACCATTGGGCACCCAAAACCACATCACAGCCACCTAAGGGTAAGGCAAACATGTCAGAGCGCATGTTATAATCTCCAATAGAGAGACGCACATTGCGACATTTCCCTTTACAAGGTAAAGTGCCCCCATTGGCAATCATGACTTCAAAGCTAGAGCAGGGATGGATAAAGCAATCAGCCTGTTTGGCTATGCGTGGATCAATGAAGTTATGAGTGCTACCAGAATCAATGAGTATAGTAAGAGGGATCTTCTTGAAGAAACCTTGGACCCGCATGGTTTGTGGAGTAGTGACTCCTGCCAAAGCATGGACAGATATCTCTAGTGGAGCTTCTGGGGAAGGAGGTTCAGGCTGGTGAGGCTCAACCTCAGCATCCACTATTTCCTGAGCATCTACATATTCTTCCAGTTCCGGTGGAGAATCCACATCCAAGAGATAGAGCTTTTGCTGAACACATCTATGGCCCCGAGACCATTTCTCATCACAATTATAACAAAGCCCTTTGTCTCGCCTAACTCGCATCTCTGTTTCAGACAAGTGCTTGATCGGAGTAGTTCTGGGAGCTGGTATGACTGGAGGGTTGTGAGAACCTGTATTTCTGAATGGAACAAAATTAGATCTGGAGCGTTGTAGAGCACTAATCTTGTCTTCCGCTAACTTAGCCAACCCAAGGGCTTCCATCATTGTAGTAGGTCGAAACATTTTGACTTCTGAGCGAAGTGCATCCTTCAGACCACTGACAAAACAACTACGGAAGAATTCATCAGACAAGCCCTCTGTGTGATTAGCTAATTTTTCAAACTCTGTCTGGTATTCTCTTACAGTGCCTGTTTGACGCAGTTTAGTGAGTGCTCCTGTGAAATCATCAAAGGAACTAGGGCCAAAGCGCTCCAAAATGAGGGTGCACAATTCGCTCCACGTTGGGCCTACATTAGCCTTGATGTACCAACGGAACCATTGAAGAGCTTCATGTTCCAAATGAAAAGATGCAAGGGAGACTTTGTGGTTATCCAAAGTATTATGCAAGCTGAAATACTGCTCTGCCCTATAGATCCATCCAGTCGGATCAGAACCATCGAAGCGTGGAAAATCAAGCTTTGGTCCACGAAAATTTCCAGAAGAGGACCCAGTATCTCCTGAATGGTTTCGGCTCATGGCTGACTGCTGAAAGTTAAGACCCAGAATTTTGTCATCCAGATCTTGAAGTTTGGTTTTGAGGGATGCAATTTCCTCTTCCATGATTTTTGCTCCTGTACGCGTAACAACCATAAAACAAGGTTTTTTTTTTTTTTTTTTTTTTTTTTTTTTTTTTTTGAAATGGGTAGAAGATGAGAAACAAAAACTTTTTTAGTTACGGCAAACTTGGATTTGGGTAAAACTCATATAGGAAATGGGTGTTCGACGGGTGGTGGGAGACTATCTGGGGACAAGGGAAAAAGAAAAATGAGGGTTTCAAGGGTAGGGAGGCGAAATGAGGCGAACAGTCCAAGAGGGATAAGGGAGCAAAATGAGGAATTGAATCTTGTGGCTCAGTTTGGTGGCGATTGGATGAGAGGTGAAAAAGATAGGGCAAACCCTCAAATTAGATAAATGAGGGATTTAGGGCTTTGATATGTAAAATTTGGGGTTGGGTCGCCAAGGAAGGAAGTATGCGAAATGATATCTGAACAGTCGACTTAGAAAAATTCACTCACAGACAGAACAACTGAAAAGAGTTATTGCAATAACAAGAGATATTAGAAGTGAGGAACCTGAAGGCCACGACAGAAAAAAATTTGATGTAATTTCCACCCAGCGAGCCCAAGAGAGTGCTCTGATACCAGATGAGAAGAACCTCCTTATAGCAATATCGTGAGAATGCTCGAAATAACAGAATACAAAGTGATAGCAGAACTCAGAATAAATCTACTGATCGCAGGCCACTTCGAGGGGGTAACCTCCTTTGAGCAAGCTCAATACAATAAATTCGTCCGTACCCATCAAGGGCCCCAACCTATTCTTATATACTGGGTACGATCTAGAAAAGTAATACTACCTATGCATGTGGGATAATAAAATAAACTCACGGGACGACTTACAAAGCATATGCGTCCAACAACTCTACTCTAACAAAATAAACAGAAGGAACACACAGGTTCCTAACAAGAGAACTCGGGGATGAGAAGAAAAAAGAGGTAACTACTGAAAAGACAATCTAATATTTGAAAAAGGAATTGGAGGATGAGAGGAAGAGATTAATTAATTGGCAATGGAAAGTAGAGTAAATACAAAAAAAGAGTGAAATGGAGATGTCTGAAATGAAGAAAGTATGGAGAATACAATTGCACTTAATATAACTACATCTTCCAAATACCATCATGTCAAGGATACTATAATAAACATGGTTAAGCTTATCAAACAAGAAAATTGGAAGAAACTAATCCATAACTATGATAGCTTGTTTGAATGGCTTGATTTGAATAGCAATATTAGAGATGTATTTGATAATGTAAAAAATAAAATAAAAAATTGTTGAGGATAAAAAAGGTATCTTCACCACTTCCTTGGAAAATATTGCAAAACAAATTTTTAATAAAGTACAGAGATCCAGTGACAAGGATTTAGCAAACCATGGAATAAACAACCACTATGATGCCTCTATAATGACCTTAGTTGTCTACTAAAATTGTGAAAAAATAGTAGAGATAGATAAAGCTCTAAAATATGCTTCCATAGACTTGATGAAGATGAACCACATCACTATTCACTTGCTAAATGTTGGATTACCAAATCCAACTAGCTTAGACAAAAAATTCATTAGAAAAGAATATTACATGAAAAACTTGCATAACATCATGAACTCTAATTTAGGAAACTTTCTTGAGGAAACCACTCTAGAAAGAAGTGCAAGTTGCATCAAACTATTGTCAACAATGAATGCAGATGTAGATAAATTCCTCGATTCATATAAAAATATCTCTTCAAAGTATTCATTGTTGACAAGGTTACAACTATTTATGTACAACCTAAAAAAATAGAGCTTCCAAATGATGTAGAATGGAGCACCCTAAAGAACATCACTGGAGTTGGGTCATCTACTCCATTTGTTATTGTTAGTCATAGCGCTAACAAGTAACAACTTAGTAAGTGATAGTAATATAATCATTTTGTTACTTTTTTATCATTATTTTTAAATTTTTTATTTATTTTCAACTTTGTTTAATTTTAATTGTTATAGGAATCAAGAGCCAACATATCAGGATAGTGGGACAGGTAGGCCTACTAGTACTATACAGAGCAGATGGAAAAAATTTCCCTACTCCTACTTGAAAAAATTGTACAATTGGAAATGTGGCAATGTGATTGTACACACATAATGTAGTAATAATCTAATTATATATACAATTACAAATTGACCTACAACTATTGTTCCTCCCTTGTATCTGTAAAAGGGAATTCAAGGTCATTTAGCATTGACTCATTTGTAAAGCATTTTAATAGTCTACATCTCTAGGCTGTATATTTGTATAATTGTTTGTAATTGTTAAATGTATTATGTTACACACTAATTTATAAATTATAATATAATATTTTTCAAAGAAAATTTATTCTATAAAATGTACTGTGTTACAATTTGTTAAAGGAACTATAATCAATGAAAATCTAAAAATGTCTAGAAATTAGAATGAATGAAAATCTCAAGTTCAACATGTATTAAAAATAGAATCAATGAAAATATCAACATGTTTTAAAAATGCAATCAATGAAAATCTCAACATGCATAAAAACTAGAATCAATGAAAATCTCAACATGTGTAGACTCTAAAAGTAAAATCTAGTTTCAATGAAAATCTCAACATGTAACATCAACATGTTTTAAAAAAATTTAAGCATCTATAACAGCATAGTGAATGAAGGTTATAAATTAACTTCTACAAACATAATTAATTAGTAGATAGAGTTTTAGACATTGGTAAGACCAAAGTGCATAAATTAATTTGAATTTAAATTGGTAAGGCCAGAGCTACTAGCCTACTACTTGACTCACAAAGAAGTTAGAACTTCAAGTTGAGAAGCTACTATAGTTGCCACTCTAGCTAGACCTGCTCAACATCACTATCATTAGAATCCTCCTCATTTATTGCATATAAAATTTGATTGTTCATTTTGTTTTCTTTAAATTCACTGCTAGTATGCATGCCAAAGTCAACTTCATTGCCATTACTTCCAATGTCAGGACATGAACTACTGTCATTGCCATTGCCACCACCACTGCCACTATCACTTCCATTTGGGTTTGAAATGTTGGCCATCCCTCTTCTTTGACATTTATTTCTCCAAAGGTTGAGAGCCCTATCATATGAAAAACTATCTACCTCATACCTAGAATTATAGAGCTTCAAATAATTATCCAAATTTTTGTCTAATTTGTTTCTAACCTTTAACTTAATGAAGCCCAAAGTACTAAAAAATATCTCATCCTCCACTGAAACCAATATCATTGTCAAACATAAATCAGTAAGCTTGAAATATTCTGATATTGACTCTCTCAATTAATTTCTCTAACCAAGGTCTTTCCAAAACTTTGATACCACTTCCTCTCCATTTGGATTTTCCAAAAGATCATATTGTTCCCTCATTATTTTTAGAAAAGCAAATGATTGATCTCTCAATTGAGATTCATCTAAAATTCCATTTATAGTTACTCCATTAATTACTTTAGTTTTTCAAAAATTCTTAATCAAAGTCATTATCCTCCTTCAAAAATCACTTGGATAGTTTAGAGACCAATATTGAGGAAAAATAATAGACATTGCTTTAAGCAATTCCTTTGGAGGGAATCTGTACCTAATTTGTGACAAAAGATTATAGAAAACTCACTTTTAAAAGTCAAGCACAGAATCAATGATCTTCTTGAAGTATTCACTTTTAACATGTAAAAGCACCTTCTTTGGTCCTGATTCTACTTTACTTCCTAATTTGTTAAGGTTGGACTCAGGGTCGACACAGGCATAGTACTGCATTGGTATGTCAACTCCACTTACTCTGGCACATACCTCATCATTTGCACCACTATGTAAAAAGTTCCCAAGATTATTCAAATTTATGATTTTTTATTCACTTTTCAAACTTTGATTCATCTAATGGTTGTAATCGATATAGAGTATCTATGCTATTACATGTCATTTTACACAGGTTATCATATTCTGCAATGTACATAGCTCTTTGTTGAACCTTTTTCATAGTATTTCTCATGCCTTATAGCATGGGGGAATAGCTACTAAATTTAAGAGTATCTTAACATTAGTTAGACTTGAATATAGCTGACGGAATCTATCTCACATACAGTGGATTAGTCCAAGCAATGATAGATATTTAGAGAATACATGATGCATTGGTCCATCCAAAGAGATCCATCTGGTATAATTGTGTTTAAGAAGCTTCATAACATCAGTAAGTCCTTGAGAAAAGTGTTGAAATTTCTAGACTTCCTTTGGATTTTGACAAAAGTATTGGTAAATATCTTTGATTAAATATTCCATTTTATGAACACAACCAAAATCACTGACAATTCCAAAATCTATATTCATTCAATGGTCCAAGTAGTGAATGGGAATAGCATAGGTTGCCAAATCATTCTAGATCTTTTTGCAAAGACCATCTTTATGACTTTGCATAATTGAAGCTCCATCTATTCCAACACACACCAAATTTTTGGTGGACATCCAAAAATGGCAAAAACTTAAAACACCACAAATCTTGATCTAACAATGTAAATTGAGAGGAAGATAGCAAACTTTCAAAATAAGGATTACATCAGGTCATTGTATATGAGCAATGTTAGTATGCTAATAGAAACCAAATGTAAATAAAGCTTCTACAAACTTAACAAAATTCATAAACTTCAAGATAGACTAAGATGAGCTCTCAATTGAGCATATGAGCCATTAATGGGCTCTCTCAATAAGAATCTCTCTTGTTGAGTGGCTTTGTCTAAATAGATAGGATGTATGCTCAAGCTTATGCTTCAAAAAGGGCTTCAAATGGAGTTGTAATTTGGGTGTGAGTGTATGATTTTGATGTAAAATGGCTTCTTAAAATGGCATTATGACTTTACTTCATGGATTGTGTTATTTTGCAAAGGGGAAGGATCCAATTTATAGGCAAGAGGCTTGAGGGATTGAGGGCTAAGATGCAAGGATGGAAAAAAGCTCATGGAGGGCTCAGATTGCATGAGAGGAGAGCACATGGATTGTGCTTCCTTACAACCAATCAAGGAGTGACACATGTCACATGGTGAGAGGATGGAGGAAAGGGGAAGGATGAGTCAAAAAAGGAGGCTCAAGGGATAAAATCTTCATAAAGACCCTCATAATGACTTGTAAGAGCAATAAAAGGGCTTGGAAGAGTCATTTATGGCCTAGTGGGCTTCATAAAGTTTTATGGTTGAGATATTTTGAGGGAGATGAGAGAAATTTTGACTTGGGCTTGATTAGGAGGGTTTTAATCTTGCTTAGGATTGTGCAAATGATTAGAGGATGGATTAGGATGGTTTAGGATTAGCTTAGGGATAGGCAAGTGGATGGCATTTAATGAGGGTGGGTGAAGGAGGAGATATTTGTTAACTTTGGCTTGGGTTAGGAAGTTTTAACCCATGTTTAGGGAATGTGACAAGGTTAGGAGGGGATTAGGATTAGGTTTAAAGACATCTTCTAGAAGAGTCTAGATTTTGGATGAGGATAAAGACTTTCTAGAATAGTCTAGAATTTCCTAAGATGAGGATGAAGACTTTCTAGAAGAGTCTAGAACTTCTTAGGATGAGGATAAATTAAATTTTTAAGAAATAAATAAAGTTTTATTTATTTCAAGGGTTTGGGTTGAGGAGATATTTATTAAAACTTTTTAATAAACATGAGGATTAATATTTAATCTTAACTAAATATTTTGAGTTGGGATTAGGGGTAGGAAATGATGGGATTAGCCTTTAATCAAAATTAAAGAAGGATTAGAAGATTTTGGAAGAGGTTAGTGGTCTTAAGGAAATTGGCCAAGTTTTGGGTAAAAAAATTTTTTTTTATTTATTTTGGATTTTTTGGTCAATTTATTAATTAAATAATTAATAAATAAGGAAATAATGTTTAAATAAGATTTAAACATTTTTGGGAGGGATTCCTTAATTAAATATTTTTAATTAAGATAAAGGGATTTAATTGCATAAAAATAAATAAATTAATTAATTAATTAATTAATTAATAAATGATGATATCATCAGGACTTTTTCAAAAAATAAAAATACTTTATTTTCTAAAGGTTTTTAGGTGTCTACATTTTTCCCCTCTTTGATGTGATGCCGCAAGTGGCATGGCATCAAAGATAAGAAAATAAGATGCCCAAGGCTAGAGCAGAAGAGGAGAGAATGGACTATGCCCCCTCAAAAAGGCCGCGGGGAGAGAAAGCGAGGTTCGATGACTTCTTGAAAAGTACAAGAATTCGAGATGAGCAAGAAGACTCAAATTGGCTTAAGAGAAGAGGCTGAATTAGCTCAAACTCTCACTATGGGAGAATGATAAAGGAGAATCAGATGCACAAGAGGAAGCAAGCTTAAGACTTTAGGGAAGGCAGAGGATGAAGGAGCGAAGCGCTATGAAAAGGAATCCAGGATAGGGAGATGGATGAGGGGATTATAAAGCTGATGCAATAAGATTTCAAAGAGTCAAATTGGCGAAAGATAGGTTTCAAAGATCCCTAGGACTAGGATTGTGGATCTTGAAAGATGAGGCTTGGTGGATTGATTTGGATTGGTGGATCCCTAAGACTAGGATTGTGGATCCCTAAAGCTAAAGGTGAGGAGTGATTCAAAGAGATACTAATGCATAAGATGGGGTAGGAGAGACGAATGCTGGATATGGATGGGGGATAATGGAGATGAAGGAAAACCATTGAAGCTTTTTGAGCGGGGGGATACTTCAAAGAGAAGTACCACCATGTAGTTGAGCACTAGATTTGCTATAGGACTTTTGGTTAATTGCCAAGGTTACCAAGAACATCAAGGCCTTTTCACCAACTATCCAGAGGACTGACGAACTAACTCAAAAAAAACACGCAAGGATTGCCCCAGTATCACACATGAATCTCAGAGGAAGCAGTGTGAAAATGACACTGGGTAACCCACAAGCAGAAAAGAAAACAAGCAAAAGACATGATCAAGACCTTACGTTCTGATTGCCCCATTCACAGTATACCATGATATGGAAGATCATGGCAACTTTGAGGAGGGAACAAGGAGATTTCTTGGAAAATATATTTCAAGACCCAACAGGGAAGAGTCCAAATCAAAAGAAAGCGAAAATCCAAAAGAGAATCATTTGCCAACGAGATGGGTAGGATGAGGTACTAACGGACCAAGATCAGACATAAGGAAAGCTATATCCTACAAGGATCTATTGGAGAGCACCTAAGCTGATGGATCTGGGTGAGTGATGCATCTAGCAAGCTGAACTAAGAAGGATAACACTTTGGTTACAGGAAATCTAGCTAAAGGATGCATTGGAATAGCTAACCAAGATGTGCGATGGGTGCAAGATACTGATCAAGGATGAACTGACACGAAAGTTGGATAGATACAATGATACTAAGCTAAAGAGGATGTACAAGCTAACGGATCAAGATATTTACAAGCTGAAGTTGACCAAGATATGGTGCAAGCTAACAGACCAATGATAGGTATGATACAGATGGATAAAAAGCTCAGGATGAGAGGATAGTGGGATGGCTCAAGTTGGTGCAAGAGGCAGAAGCTAAGGATGAGGTGATAACGAAAGATATGGATTTTGACAAGATGCATCCAATGATGATGAGAGATTTTGTGACCAAGGATAGCTAGAGGAGCAGGATGAGATGGCTGGATAGGATGGTAGATAGCTAGGATTATGATGGATATAAAGAGATGACATTGGGTTTGCATGAGGATAGCCTAGAGATAGATACCAATGACAAGGGAGGATGGACAAGACAAGATATCCAAGGAATATAGTGCCCCCAATTAGAAGATAACATGCAGAAGGAGGTCTTACGATGGATGTGATAGGATTGAAGCTAGGAAGAAAAAAGCTGAAGGGGCTAGGGAGATGGATGATAGTTGGGATGGTTGGCTGAAGCTGCAGGAGATAAGTGGATGGTTTGAGATGGAAGATGGAGGATGGAGGATAGGTGGATAGATTGGAAGATGGAGTTGGATGTCAAGAGATGACCAAAAGCATGAGGGTGATAGGCTAAGCGGGGGATGGCTAGATTACGCATGATGCTTGTTTGCCAAGTTTTCATCATGGTACTTGTCCAAGGCGCTTGAATTGCCAAGTTTTCAATAGTGGATGCTTTATTTTTCTTTACTCTTTTTTTGACTTTTTGACTTTTTGACTTTGGACTTAGCTGGAATGATTTTGGCTTTCTTCAGCTATTTTTGGCTCATAGATGTTGGTAGGATGGATGAAAAAGGATTGGATTGAACAAGTGGAATGGTGGGTGGGAGTTTGACAAATAATGGATGCGAAGACATAAGGCTTATGGGTAAATGGATGAGGAAAATGGAAAGATCATCATTGGCACACACCTTGAGAGGTGATAAAGTAGTGGGAAAGATGGTTTTGAGTGAGGTTGAGGAGAAAATGGAGGAAGAGAAAGATAAGGACTAAAAGTAGAGTTGGAAGATGGAGGATGGGAAATTTAGGATAAGAAGCATATGGACTAAAAGTGGATTGGGGGATGAAGGATGCTTATAGGGGGATTTGGATGAAGGATGGATGGATGAGGCTTTTTTAGTAGCATGAATGGATTCCAATTGAGATTTTTCTTTGAGATGCATTTCTTTTATGAGCATCTTGGGTATCCACATGATTTTTGACTTTTTTAGCTTGGGCTTTTGTGGCCTCTTGACTTTTTCTTTGATTGGGATTAAATGTTTCTTGTTTTGAACATGTATTTTAGAAGGGACATGTTGAGACTTGGATTTTTGTGGATTTTTGGATTTATGCTTTTGTATTTTGGCATCCAATATGCTTCGATTAGCCATGGGATGGGAACAAGAGCATGGAGGAGATGGAGGGATAATTGATGGAGTGATAGGGTTTAAAGGTTGGAAGGGATTCAAGGGTGAGTGCCTTTGATAATCTAGATGGTGGACTTGAGGGGATGGAAGGATAGATTGGAACATAGGATACGGATGGATATAATTGCCCAAAATGGATGGAGGGAAGGAAGGATATGGGCCCAAAATAGATGGAAATGGCAAAGGTGTAGGTCCCAAAATAGATGGAGGGGATAAAGGATTCATATTAGGTATGTAAGGACCCAAAATGGATGGAAAGGGTGTGGGATTTAGATAAGGGATATATGGACCCAAAATGGAGGGTTGGAGATAATGAGTAGGATGAGGGCCCAAAATAGATGTGAAATAAAATGGATGGGAACTTTGGGGTGGAGATGGAAGGACTTGGGAGCATGCAGGAATAGCGGGGATACCAATATCTAGAAATACATTTTCATTTCTTTTTTCAATATGATGTTCATTATTTGGAACACAAGATGTGAGTCCATTACTAGTTGAAGGAGTTAGAGCTTCGAATATGATAATTAGTTCTTCTTCGATGGATCTATCATCATGGATTATGGGATATGTATGATCATGAAGTAAAGGAGATGGGAGGATAGGATCTTGAGTTGGGTGGGTTGAGGGAAAGGGATCTTGAGATGGAGTAAGTAAGATGGTAGGATTTAGATATGGAGGGGATGGTAAAAGTGGATCATGTAGGGGAATAAGTGGGATGGAAGGATCTGTTGTTCTGTCGGAGGATATTTCAGCATGCTTTTGGACAAGATCTTGATAGGAATGGATGGGAGTGGATGCATGAGGTTCATTATATGGGATTTGGATAATGCTTGGAGGAGGAGATGTGGATGGGATTTGGAGCGATTCAATGGGTGGTGGGAATTTGATGCTTGCGGGAAGTGGAAGGATTTTAAGAAACTTGATGGATGGTATGGGGATGATAGCTATGGGAGTTGGGGGTGATATTATAGATGGGGAAGCTTCATCACTGACTACTTCAAATGGTTGGATTAGATGACATGGCTTATCGACTGTTGGAGGTGGATTTTCTTGTATTTCCTCTAGGAGATTCCTTGGAGACTCATGTGTCAGAGGTGGAGGTGGTGGATTGATAGGAATAGCTAGTGTGATGAGGGTGGAAGATTGGAAGATTGGTTGATTGGGTGATGGAGGAGAAGCTGGGATATCAGATGGCATGACTAGATAGTTTGGAATAACTCTTGGATTTTGGGGGATGCTTGGGGGAATGTTTCTAAGGCTTTCAATATACCCGTCATAGTCAACAAGATTTTCATCATCATTGGAATAGGAGGTGGTGGGAGCAAGGACAATACGACTGAACACATCATGATAAGTTTGGGATTTCATGTTTTGATGATGAGTCAGATGGGGATGGGGTCTTGCATTTGGATGAACACGAAAGCTCATGGTTGGATTTGGATTAAGCACAGATTTTGGATTGGCTAATGAAGGATTTCCTAGGGAGAGTCAAAGCTATATGACAGACCTAAGGAGGATTGGTTGGAGATTTTTGGCTTTCCTGTGGATGGAAGACTTCAAGGGCATGCTATCAAAAAGTGAGAGTTTTGCTTTCCTATGCGTTGGATTGGTGTAGATTGTGTCAACTTAAGGATAGACTAATGATCCTATGGGCATGACACGAGATTGACCACTTGTGGATCCCAACCTTTAGCTCAAGGTGATGAGGGATAACAAGTGACAAAGCTAGATTACCCTAGACAAAGCTCTATCAAAGGGATAACCTTGGTGAGGTTGGTGGATTAGTTGGATTGATTGGATAGCAAATTCTAGCAGAATAACAACAACTCTCTAAAGGCTTGGGTGTGATTTTGGATTGGGTTGCTAGCTAGCTGGGGGGATGATTTGGAGAGACTTTGGATTTGGGATTTTTCTAAAGCAAGGAACTAGATAGATTCGGTTGCAGCGGGGGAGCTTGGATGATTTTTTGATGAGGCAGTGACTACGCTAAGTATGCCTTGAGTTGGGAGATTTTTTCTTTTTTGGGATTTTGACCAAAGTTGGAAAACATTCATTCAAAAGCTATAAACAAACAAGTAGACAAAATTTTGAAGCAAGCACGTCAAACACACCAACATCCTAGGAAGCTTTCTACAAGGATGAAATTTTTTATAGCTAGGGAGTCCTTGATATATGTAAGGTATGTGAGGCCCAAATCCGTAGATGAAACCAAAAAGATGTCACACAGCCGAGAGGAGTGGTAACCCACTTCTCCTCTTTCACTTCTCAAGGGTATAAAGTTCCTTGAGGCTTAGCCCGAGTGACAAAATCTTGATTCCAAGAGAGGTGTCTTTGGATTCACCTCCCAATTTTTATACTCCGCCGAAACACTGGAGTTGAGGTCGTCCCAAGGGGTGATGAAATCCCCAAGAAGGCCTCCTAAAAAGTGTAAAACAAGACCACATACATGATCTTGGGTTTTAAAAGACACGCGTTTATTCCAATTGATGATTTAGATTTTGTAAACTATGATTGAAGACACTTGTGATTATGGCATACAATGTTCATTCCAATTTGACAGCATCGTCAGCATAATGAAAGTTGAGAGATCGTCAACATAAGAAATGCGAGCGTCATTGAGAATGCATCCAAACCATGCAATGTTCATTGATTGTTAGGCATTCAAGATTGAGTGTGAGTTTGTTTTAAGCCCAAAACAAAGATGTGTGAAACTCGATTGCCAAGTGCGTGCTCGGAGGCCCTCCATGTCAAGATTTGTCCAATTGTTATGCCCAAATGAAGTGTGAGCAAGATTAATGCGCATTCAAGGAATTTTCTAACTTAGAAAAACTACTAAAGGCCCAAGTGAGTGGAGTTTGATCTTTGTGGAGCACTTAACACCCTCTTAGGTAGACCCATCCCCATAGATGGCATTGAGATTGTAACCAATGGTTAAATTGATGGGTGATTAAAGAGGGTGAGTCCAACTACAAACTTACTTAAAGCGTCTTTATTAGTTTTTATAACTTAAAAGATTTCAAATTTGTGGATTCTTTTTATGCTCCAAAAGATGATTATTTGATCTATGGCATTCAAGATTGGATTTGTTGTTTTAATCATGCATTCATAAAAAAAAAAACTTGATTTTAATCCATAGCACTCAAGAGTGATTTTAGCAACATGCATTCAAAGACAAGTGATTTAAACATTCAAGTTTTTCCCTTTGAGCATTCAAGATTGAGATTTTGTGTGTTGTTTTAAGAAATTTGAAGTGCTTTGTTTTAACCTTAGATCATTCAAGATTGTTTTGGACTCAAAAGTGAAAATGACTCTTTGGACTTTGGTTTTCATTCAAGATTTTGTGTTCAAGTTTGCATGTTTTAAGCCCAAAAATGATATTCCTAGGTTGTTTTGATGCATGAAAAACCTAAGCAACATTCAAGATTTTGCAACAACACATTTTTTTGGAACAAATAACAAAGGTTTTTAGGACAATTTTGGCAACCATTTAGGACTCTTAGTTTTCATGAGATTCTTAAAAGAACTTTAAAATATTTGCAAATGAGGTTCATTTTATCCTTGATTGATGTTTTGAGTTCGATTTAGATTTTAGTGTGCACTTAGTGTTGATTTTGAACCTTTTGAAATGGAAACTTGAAGTTCTTTTTAAATTCCCAAAAATGAAGTGTTCCTAACTTTGCATAAATGCATCTAAAACCTTGATGTTGCAAGGATGCAAATGATTGGATTGGTTTAGTTTCACTTGTTAAAAGATTTTTTCTTTTTTGCAAATTTTTAATTTTTTAATGGATTTAAGTATGATTTGGGGGTTCATTTTAAGCACTAAAAAGAAGTGTGTATGATTTTGCTTCCTTAAAAAAAAATGGCCAAGATCTCCCACAAGAAGAAGAAGAAGAAGAAGAAGTAGATGGAATAAGAAGAATATAGACAAGAAGAGGAAGAAGAATTCTAAGTGCTTTGTCCACCTATAAGCTTGAAAAATCTGCAAATACTATGAGATAGACTATGAGTTCCTTCATCTTCTTCATGCTCATGTGGACCTACAAAACCAATTTATACAATCCTACCAATCACAAAAACAAGCAAAACTAGCCAAAATTAGCAAATGACATACAAAACTTGACTAAAAAAGCTAATGAAGATGACCCATGTGGGGTCCCACTGGGCATGCCAAAATGTATATGAGCAATGTTAGTATGCTAATAGAAACCAAATTTAAATAAAGCTTCTACAAACTAAAAAAAATCATAAACTTCAAGATAGACTAAGATGAGCTCTCAATTGAGAATATGAGCCATTAATGGGCTCTCTCAATAAGAAGCTCTCTTGTTGAGTGGCTTTGTCTAAATAGATAGGATGTATGCTCAAACTTATGCTTCAAAAAGGGCTTCAAATGGAGTTGTAATTTGGGTGTGAGTGTATGGTTTTGATGTAAAATGGCTTCTTAAAATGGCATTATGACTTTACTTCATGGATAGTGTTATTTTGCAAAGGGGAAGGATCCAATTTATAGGAAAGAGGCTTGAGGGATTGAGGGCTAAGATGCAAGGATGGGAAAAAGCTCATGGAGGGCTCAGATTGCATGAGAGGAGAGCACATGGATTGTGCTTCCTTACAGCCAATCAAGGAGTGACACATGCCACATGGTGAGAGGATGGAGGAAAGGGGAAGGATGAGTCAACAAAGGAGGCTCAAGAGATAAAATCTTCATAAAGACCCTCATAATGACTTGTAAGAGTCATTTATGGCCTAGTGGGCTTCATAAAGTTTTATGGTTGAGATATTTTGAGGGAGATGAGAGCAATTTCGACTTGGGCTTGATTAGGAGGGTTTTAAGCTTGCTTAGGATTGTGCAAATGATTAGAGAATGGATTATGATGGTTTAGGATTAGCTTAGGGATAGGCAAGTGGATAGCATTTAATGAGGGTGGGTGAAGGAGGAGATATTTGTTAACTTTGGCTTGGGTTAGGAAGTTTTAACCCATGTTTAGGAAATGTGACAAGGTTAGGAGGGGATTAGGATTAGATTTAAAGACATCTTTTAGAAGAGTCTAGATTTTGGATGAGGATAAAGACTTTCTAGAATAGTCTAGAATTTCCTAGGATGAGGATGAAGACTTTCTAGAAGAGTCTAGAACTTCTTAGGATGAGGATAAATTAGATTTTTAGGAAATAAATAAAGTTTTATTTATTTCAAGGGTTTGGGTTGAGGAGATATTTATTAAAACTTTTTAATAAACATGAGGATTAATATTTAATCTTAACTAAATATTTTGAGTTGGGATTAGGGGTAGGAAATGATGGGATTAGCCTTTAATCAAAATTAAAGAAGGATTAGAAGATTTTGGAAGAGGTTAGTGGTCTTAAGGAAATTGGCCAAGTTTTGGGTAAAAAATAAATTTTTTATTTATTTTGGGTTTTTTGGTCAATTTATTAATTAAATAATTAATAAATAAGGAAATAATGTTTAAATAAGATTTAAACATTTTTGGGAGGGATTCCTTAATTAAATATTTTTAATTAAGATAAAGGGATTTAATGGCATAAAAATAAATAAATAAATTAATTAATTAATTAATTAATGATGATGTCATCAGGACTTTTTCAGAAAATAAAAATACTTTATTTTCTAAAAGTTTTTAGTGTCTACAGTCATTAATCAATTAAATCATCTATCAAATTAATAAGAGCTAAACCAACTTCAAAAAAAGGAGAAAAACAATTCAAAATTATGAAATGAAATTCAAAAGCAAGAAGGAAAAAGACAAACTTTTAAAAATAAATGGAACTTTTATTAAATCAATAAATCCATTTATCCTCACAAAAATGAAAATCCTCCTTTTACATTTAAAAGAATTGAAGAAAATCCTCATTTATCCTCAAAATCAAGACTTTTTGACTCTTCCTCTTATCTCTTATGACATATTTTCAATTTCACATTCATTCACTAGTCAAAGGTAAAACCTAGATTCTTACCCCCAACTCCTTCTAAAATCCTATAAATAGAAGCAGAATTCAAGAGAAAAAGGACCCAATTTTTAAGCATCTACATCATAGGCATATTAAAAGTTGTCATATTGATCATATTACCATTGTTATTCTAGCAAGTTTATGTCAGTTTGATAGCATTTCAGCTTTGTTAAATCATGTTCTTTAGTATTATTTTAACACATGTTTAGCACATTGCATGTCCATTTTGATAGTATTCTAAAAGTTGTTACTCGAATTTAATCTACATTTTCATCTTAGATATTGTATATATACTGGCAGATCTACATTTTAAGCATGCTGTCATTCTAGAACTATCACTGAGATGATAGTCTAAGAGCATTCTTAGCAGTTTTAGTTAGGGAAAAATGGGACATTTGTAGAGTTTACATTTTGACAATGATATCTTGGGTTTATTCTAGTTTGTTGTCATTTTATCTGCACTCCACATAAAAGTTTCATGAATATGCAAATATACCATATACAAAATGGTGCCCACCATGGGGCTTCATATTAAATCCTCTTTGTTCCATAAGTTTTCTTGCTAATCTATTATTTTTCTTTTAGATCTATTATTCTTTTCCTTTTAGATCTACTCTTTTCTCTAGTTTTTGGTTTAGATCTGACCTTCTACAGGTTATATAGAGTGTGAGAAGCTTTGTAATGAGACCAAAAAACTTTCAAAGATGTTTCAATGCTGACAAAGATTAGATCTGCCACTCCCCTAATGTAGCAGCATTGTTGCACACTATTTTAACACTTCTACCCAATCTTTTAATGCATTTGAAGCATTCTATTACTTATTGGCTCATTCTTATAGCACATTTGATCATTCTTATAGAACATTTGATCATTTTCACAGTGCATTTTATTATTTTTATTATGCATTTGAGGACTCTTATAGTGCATATACCACTTTCTATGGCATGTATATTGTTTTTCATCATACATCTAATCTGAGCTATTAACCCTCACATCTAATGTTCATATCTAATTTTTAATTTTTTGTAGACCTCATATAAGCTGACAAGAACTCTCAAGCTACTAGAAATGTATGATAGGGATGAAGACCCTCAAAGATGCACCTAGGCTTTGCTAGCTTCAAAATAGGTAAGTAGATTTGAACCCTCATGAATTAGATTGTGGCATTTTTTTTTAATTCATAACCTATTCTAAGTACTATGTTTGACCTCACTAATCTAATTGAAAGTAGGCCTATGCTCTCAACTCATGAGAGTTGATCAAAATGCCAAACCTTCTAAGAGGGTTAGTAATAGTCAAATAGGGAAAGAAAAAACACATAGTTTAACTAGGAGTCCCTTTTTCTACTGTAGTTAAGGGCTTGGAATTGAAGAAAACTTGTTTGTTGTGTTTGGGAGGTCACAATAGTAGGGATATTCTCTCACTCTCCTAGAGTGATATAATTCCTGGACCTATTTAAGATTTCCATTTTCCTACTTTGTACTAGGTAGGGTTACTCAACCATAGAAAGGCTACCTCCGGAGTTGCCTTAGCAGGGCCAGTGAGAGGGAATGCCTCCCAATCTTGCATTCCCAATCGAATGCAAGTCACCCGTGTTTAGAACATAGCCTTCCTCTAGTAGTCCCATAAGGGATTACACCAGACCTCCTTAGTGTTGGTGGGAAGCTCTCTATTACAGGAGAGGTAAATCCAAACATTGATGGTTAAAAACTTAAATCCGCTAGTCATCAACTCTAGATAACCTTGTTAGGAGGCCCTTTTCTTCCATTTTTTAGGTGTGTGCAATTTTATATTTTATTGTGGCTTCTACGATTTTGATTGGATGTATTTTTAAAAATTTAATAACAAACTCCAGTTCAAATCGTAGTCCTTCTAAAAGACATAACTCTAAACTAATAATGAGAAACTAAGTTAAAAACTAGAACATCATTGAAAGACTCTGAAATAGTGCATCTGACACTCCAAACAAAACATGTAGATAATTCTATGACATGTTTGAACTCTGTTATAGCACATATAACTGCAAAAAATGCATCTAAAGCTTTAAATAGTGTATTTTCCCAACTTAACAATGCATATGATAGATAAAATAGCACAGTTGAACATTTCAATAGTGCATATGATTAGTAGAATAGCACATATGATCAATAGAATAGAACATTTGATCATTCATGTGATGCATAGGAGAAAGAATCCAAAAGAGAGGCTACCTGAATACATGACACTTGCAAATGAACAATGGATTTAAATACCCTTTTTCTCATTGATATTTTTCAAAATTGAGAGATCCTAAAGTTGACCAAAACCATTTTAAAAATAATTAAAGCTACAAATTTCATTATTAATCCATTATTCATTATCACTTCACTTTGCATATCAAGCTAGAAATGTCTGGAGACATACATCCTTTTCATACCTGACTTTGCAAAAGTGAACATACCCTATCAACATTGCCAAATACTTTGTCCAACCTAGCTTATTACTCCATTACTCCAAATGAATCATTGTCAATGGAAACCCTCATATTGCAAAAATGCATAAGAACTAAATGAATCCTATTCACATTTCATGCCATCGTGTAAAACTAGTATAGCCATGAAGCTAAAATGATCACCTATATGGGTGAGTGCCAAAATAGCTAGCAGAACCTTCAAACATGTGAAACCTCTGGATCTCATTGAACCTATCACACCAATGGATTGTTCACCAAACATAGTTACCCACAAGTCACCCCTATTCAACTGAAATTTGGACCCCTTTGCTAAAATGGGTCCATCTAACATGTGGGATGAAAAGAGCATTGAAACTAAAATCAAAGACTTTTAGCAAAATGTCAAACTTGTTGATATCATGGACAAGATACTTGAGAAACACAAAGAATGCTACATACTAGCATTAGCACAACAAGGTGCAAAATTGCATCTGACTTTGATGTGACCAATCTAAAATGAGACGAAAAAGAGTCACCCTTACATATTATCACATAAAAATTACAAGACTCACAATTGGAAATGGAAAGGATGAAGTGAGGGAAAATACAACTCGCAAAATTCAGCCTCAAAAAGGTATTCCCTCTTCTGCTTGATAAAAGCATTACCTTCACACCTTTCCCTCAAAATGTGCAAATACCAAAATATGACAAATATTTTTGTACATTATATCTACAAGATCACCTTAGATAATTCTATACGCTAAGTATGGATTTTTTCCATGATACGACTTACCTAATGCATTTGTTTCCTAGGAGCCTTAAGGGGCTACCCTCCAACACTAAATTTTTTGATTAATTGGATTTCATTTTTATCACCCAATATTCCTATAACATCAAAAAGGAAGTTACAATGATCGATTTGTGTAGCACATAACAGCTTCCTGGAGAGTCATTCAAGGTCTTCTTACAATGGTGGAGGCACACATTTTCCAAGTATCATAGAGACATATCGGACAAAGAAAAGATAGACATCTTCATCAATAGTCTCTCAAAACCCATGAATTACTAGCTCTAACTCCAAGGGCCTAAAGATTTTATGACTACCGTAGAAAACATCACTAAGGTAGAAGAAACCTTGATAAACAATGACATTATTAAATTATCTAAAGAT
Organism: Cupressus sempervirens; assembly: GCA_028749045.1. NCBI lineage: Eukaryota > Viridiplantae > Streptophyta > Pinopsida > Cupressales > Cupressaceae > Cupressus > Cupressus sempervirens. The sequence continues at coordinate 173,640,193 of CM053792.1, read as the reverse complement.
GGTAAGGGTTTCTCCAATAATTCCACATAGAATCACAATTTCTCTAATCAGTCCACTGACAAACAAAAATTGTCGTGTAGAAACAACAAAAAAAACAACGCCAATGATGGGGTGGTTGAAGCCAACCATGTCAAACCTAAAACTCAACTCCCTCTAAATCAATCATTTCCTATTGTCAATAACACCAATCTGAACACAACTCAACAAGATAATGCTCGTCCATTTTACTAATGTAACATGACAACTCCCTCAACATCTAATCAAAAAGTTTCTTATAATCAAGCTCCTCCTCCATGAAGATATCAATTTTCTGATATACTCAAGGAGTATACACCTATTAGGGTGTCTTATGAGAGTTCTTTACAAACCCTCTTAGCCAATGAACTCATTGTACTACTCGAGGCCAAACCTTATGAACCCCAAGTCAAACAAAAGTGGTGGAATGACAAACACATTTGTGCCTATCACCACAATAGGGGGCACTTAACAAATAATTGTTTCACCCTTAAGGGGGGCATACAAAAAGTAATCAATGATAGAATTATCGAAGTGAATAACCTTAGCAACAATGAAGACCATATGACCTTCAAGAAACCTTGCATGATTCATGAAAAGGGTGAATCTTGTAGAGCTAATCAGAAGGCACCTCCTCATGATAAGGTTAATTGCACACATCACTATGATAACACCATCAACATGATTTCTAGATTTTATGACACCATAAATTTCATCATAATTAAGGACAAAAAAAAGAAATAATCATTAAAAGTTGTTACCCAAGGCTAGGCCTCTAAAGTCATTTTACAAGGACCCGTGGAAAATTTTGATCATGCAACTACAAGTTCCTCCTTTCCTAAATACAACTTGGTCAACCAATTACTTATGACTCCTACTCATATCTCCATTTTTGAATTGTTACAAATCTTGCTAGAGCATAAAGAAATCCTCACCAAAGCCTTAGTACAGAATGAACTGGATGTGAGTAGGTTTCAAAACATGGTTAGAAATCTTGTGGCTCCTTATTGTACCTCCTTTTCAGCCCAAGATGACATATCTATCATCTAGCCACAAAATTCCCCTCTACATATTAAAGTCTTTATCCATAGAAATAGAGTTAAGAGAGCATTGGTTGACGGTGGGGTAGGTCTCAACATCTACACACTAAATTTGGTCAAAACTCTAGGATATATGAAGGATGTTGTTGATCAAAGGAAGAAAATTATGATTAAAGGTTATGATGACAGGGAGATATCTTGCAAAGGCATGGTTATTCTACCAATTAGGGTAGGACCAGATGTGAAAGAAACTATTTGTCAAGTCTTAGATTTACAATTAACTTATAACATCTTGCTAGGAAGGTCATAGACTCACAACATGCAAGTTTTTCCCTATACTTACCATGAATGTCTTAAATTTCCATACATGGGTAAAGAGGTGACCATACTTGGAGACCAAAACTTTGCACAATATTGTAACTCCCTTGTTCCTCATAACAAGGAAGAAACTAGCACCCTGATAAATGACATCAATCAGTCTACATCAATTGACACTTCATGTTCTACCACCCAAAATAACAACCACTCATCTACATCGACTAAGGGTAAAGAGAAAGTTGGTTGTTCAAGTTCTTCCCTTCCTTCACCATCATCATCAAAGGACCTTAAATAGGCACATTATGAAGAAATGGATAGGTTGATGAAGGAGTTTGATAGGAAGTGTAAACTATAACACAAAGGGGTTGGGGAGTACTCAGTCTCCTTATTTAATCCCCCACTTTCTCTAACATCTCATGGAAAACCATCATCCACCACTAGACCTTATCATGCACATTTTTTTAAGGCAAGTGGAGTACCCCCAAGCACAGTAGAAGAAATCAATAAACAAAATATAGACATCTTCCCTCATCTACATGGAAAAGGTTTTGATTTAATGAAAAATATGGGATATATGGGAGACGGTCCCTTAGGGAAAGGGAAAGGCATTGTCGAACCTCTTACAACATAATTTGGATCCAGAAAATCCAAAATAGGGGTAGGGTTCAACAAATAGGGCAAGAAATAGATCACCCCTAAGTCTCATCCTAAGCACAGTGATTCTGCCTCATCCACTCTGGCATGGGTACCAAAAGAAAGGGGTGGTAATAACAAGAAGGCAGCTGATATAATAAATGTAAATTTATCCCTCCATGGTTCACACCACACAAGAGAACCACTCATGGACACCTCCAATAATGAAGATGATGATGATTCCCCTAAGTGGGAGTTTGAATCATTATCCAAAGAGTCCATCCATGACAAAGAATGTGATGTTGTTCACATTCCCGTATCTAATGATTTCACTACACAAGGATCAACCTCTCGTCTGGGTCTTACTTCACCAAGAATTAGAGTATAGTAGAATAACTTAGGGGCTACTACAAAATATACATGTCACACTGCATCACATGAGGATGATGAACATATTGAAGGGTTTCAGTTTCAAACCTTATTTCTTGACTTCTTTCTAGTAGAAGTTGAAGATGACTACTAAAAGTTGCTCGCAAGCTCTACTTTTCCTGACACCTTAGAGGTAGCACATGTCATAGACCTAACTGATATAGCATATAAGCCATCTAATGAGATCATGTCTTTGAATCCCACAAAATCCTTTTCATGTTAGGAATCACTCTCTCTAGTCTATCCCAAATTCATTAGCTAGGATATAATTGAGCCTCACCATATTCCCCATTTTGACACTAACCATGATGTCTTCATCTACCTTAATGTGTTGAGCCATCTCATCTATGAAGAGCTAAATAAATGCACATAGCTAGGTCTAATATCAATCATCCTAGTCATACTAGAATAGGCCAAGTAATTCATTGCCTTGAGCATCACTACCAAGTTGCAGCTAATCTTGAGAAAGAAATGGAAATAAATAGAAGATATGCATCTAATGGTGAAAACCCAACTATGGCATCCATAGATGAGATGATTGATACCTTACCTGAGCACTTCAAAGAAAGATCGTCAATCTTAATTGAACCAACTGAAAAGTTCAACATTGGTACAGAGCACGAACCAAGGATTATCTATTTGGTACAATCTTTAAGCACAGAGGAAAGAACCACATTCATTCACTTCTTCAAAGAGAGGCAAATAAACTTTACATGGTCTTATGCAAACATGCCAGGATTAGAACAAACTTTAATCCTCCATCACCTCAACATTTCTCTAGAGGTCAAGCCAGTCAAACAAAAACTCAAGAAAATACATCCCCACATAGCTCTGCTAGTCAAAGCAGAATTAGAGAAATTGGTCAGTACCAACTTCATCCAGCCCCTAGCCTATGTGTCATCGATGTCAAACATTGTGCCTATATCAAAGAAGGATGGAAAAATATGCATTTCCATTGATTTTCAAGATGTAAACAAAGCATGTCCTAAAGATGATTTCCCCCTTGTTGTAGATTTGAGAGGGAGTTGTTCCATGTTTTCACTTATGGATGGATTTTTAGGGTATAATCAGATTAGGATAGCTCCAAAGGACCAAGAGAAAATAGCCTTTACTTTTGAATGTGGCATTTTTTTTGGAATGTGATTCCCTTTGGGCTAAAGAATGTAGGGGCCAACTATCAGTGGCCCATGACCACTATCTTTCATGATATGATGCACATCTTTATGGAAGACTATGTAGATGATATCCTTGCCAAATCTCATACTCAAGAAGAAATTTTCCCCATATTGGACAAGATATTTTACCACCTAGAGGCATTCAAAGTTAGGCTAAATCCAAAGAAATGTACTTTTAGGATACATTGTCTCAGCCAAAGGGATAGAAGTTGATCCTAAAAATGTGCAAGCCATAGTTACCATGCAACCACCAAAGAACCTAAGTTAGCTACATTCTCTCTAAGGAAGGCTTCAATTAGTTTTTCATCTCATTTCCCAGTTAGTAGAGTAGTGTGTCCCTTTGACCCACTTATTATACAAAGACATAATTTTTCAAATGGGATGATCAGTGTCAGAAAGCTTTTGATTTACTCAAAACCTACTTAATGAAATCGGCCCATGTTGGTGCCTGTAGTGTCACACAAACCATTACTATTGTATATTTACCTAACTGATAAATCAATTGGAGCCCTCTTCACACAAGAAAATGACCAAGGAAGAAAGGGTCATTTATTGCATCAGTTGCACCCTAGTCAACTATGAGCTAAATTACTCCTTTATTAAAAAGGCATGTTTAGTCATAGTTTTTTCTTACCAAAAGCTATGTCATTATCTTTTGACACATAAGATCAAGCTCATCTCCAAGATTAATCCCCACAAGCATCTTCTTAGAAAAACAACATTAACGAGTAGATTGGCTAAGTGGGTGATGATCCTAAGCAAATTTGATATTGAGTATGTCGATAGGAAAGTAATAAAAGGACAAACCATCATCGACCAATTAGTAGATGCACCTATAGAGAGCTCAAATCATATCTTAGCCAATTTTATAGATATGCACATTCTTCAAATAGAGCTGGTAACTTTGAAGTCCTATTTTGATGGTTCTTACACACACCGTGGTTCAGGCACTGGTAATTTGTTCATCACGTCACTGAGTGTTACCATCCCCAAATTTTGCAAACTAATTTTCCCCTGCACCAACAACATGGAAAAATATGAATCCTTGGTCTTAGGCCTCAAGCTAGCTTTAGAATGGAAACTAATAGTGCTAGAAGTTTATGGGGATTCCTAGTTGATCATCAATCAAGTCACCCACACATATCAAACCAAGGATGAAAATTTATTGCCTTACAAACATATGGTTGACACACTTAAGGCATGCTTATTTCATATGACTTTTAAAAAAATTCCTAGAGATAAGAATAGAGCAGCAAACACCATGGCCAGCTTGGCCTCCTTACTTCAGTTACAGAAGCAGCACGAGTGGTATGAGTTCTTAGTAGAATAGGCGGTTCAACCCACATTCATTAAACTTGATTCCCTTCTCATTTTTCATTTAGATGCTCCTGATTCCTTCTGGTATAACCCCATCATCACTTACCTCCATGATAACACCATCCCCTCCAACCTTTCATGCAAAAAAAGATGTAATTTAATTTAACAAACCTTGCACTACACTTTGGTGGCTGATACATTGTATAGGAAGGGCCTTGATGATACTTTGTTTAGATGCTTGAGAAGGACGAGTTGACAATCACTCTACAAGAAGTCCATGTAGGGATTTGTGGGTCACACTCCAGCTAGTTTACATTAACAAAGAACATTCTTAGGATGGGTTATTTTTTGGCCAACCATGGAAAAGGATTCTATTGATTATGTTAAGACTTGCAAAAAATGTCAAATCCGTGGCAACCTTGTTCATGTGCTAGCCCAAGAGATCAACCCTTTGGCAACACTATGGCCTTTTTATTAATGGGGTTTTGATTTAATTGGAGCCATCCACTCACCTTCATCTGGCAAACATAAAGGGATTATCACTACCACAGAATACTTCACCAAGTGGGTTGAAGTGGCAACATTTGTTGACACTATCAGAAAACAAATCTCTTCCTTCATTCTAAACCATATCATTTGTCAATGTGGAATACCTCATGCCATTCTCACTGATAATGCCTTGTACCTTAAGAATCAAATAATTGACAAATTATGTGAAAAATTTCACATTATACACCACTCATTATCAATTTATTACCCCCAAGGCAATGGCCAAGTAGAGGCAACCAACAAGACCATTATCAACATTCTCAAGAGAACCATCAATGATATTGGTAGAGATTGGAATTTACAGTTGAATCCTACCCTCTAGACCTATAGGACAAGTGTTAGGACACCTATAGGTGCAACACCCTTCTCTTTGGTTTATGGTTGTGAAGCTTCCCTTGGAGGTTGAGATTCTATCCTTGAGAGTTACTCTTCATGATATCCTATCAGATAAGGACTACAGAGTGGCTCGTTTAGAGTAGCTGGAGTTATTACAAGAACAACAACGTACAACACATGAAAACCTCAAAGTGTATCAAAATAGATTATCGAGACATTAAAAAAAAAAGGTCAAACCCCATGTCTTTCAGCTTGGTGACCTAGTGCTTCAAGAAAATCTTAAGAACCCAGCTACTAGGGAAAAGAAAGGAAAATGGGAGGCCAATTGGATTTGTCCTTACATTATCATAGAGTCTTTTGGGACTAGTACTTATAAAATTTCAGATTGTGATGGTGCAAACCTAGCAGAACCCATCAACAACATCCATCTCAATAGGTTCTATGTCTAAGGCTTTGAGGAAACACATCATCACCACAAAAAAATCAAAAAATTTAAATTTAAATTTAAAAAAACCCTGAGAATTGTCGACTTTCGTTTCAAAAGAAGAAAGAGATAGTGTTGGAGTTGATGAAATTATTGCAAACACAAGAAAATATGTATTTACAATGAGAATGTCTTGATGTTATGAAAATACAAAGAGGGAGCCTGAATATAAAGAGCTCCAAGAATCTCCTAGAACAAGCTATAAGACGCTAGGAGATAAGTGTGACAACTAAGCATACATCCACATAAGGTGGAAAATCCTCGAACAAGGTGAGAGGATAAGTATGACTTAGAAAAGAACAAACTCCTGTATTGTCAAAAACTTATAACTAACTCCTAGACTACAACTAATAAATGAAATGCATTTACCTAAGTAAGCTTAAGTAAATAGAATAAATAATTAGTAAATTAATTATTTACTCTAACAGATAGCACCTTTGGACTTCCCTAAATAGCACAAGTCCTTCAATGTTGAATGACACTCTAGACAAACCTCAAGTAACTTCCTCATAGACAAATTTTTCTTGTTTGTGGCTTACCTAGCTCAATTGAGTTAATTTCACACATACCCAATTAAGAAACACTTGTGGATTCTAGTCCAGTGGTTTCTTGGCATCAGACATAGTTCACAGCAACAAAGACAATCAGTTAATAGCACCAAAGGGAAGCACAATGAATCAAGAGAGACATGGAGTTAGATTATGTATTGAGATACCATAGACATGAATTGCAAGAAAATTAGTGCACCTCTCAGCTATACACCATGGCCAATAATTCCGAATATCCATTTTAGCCTTTTATTCAATCCTTTTGTTGTTTTGAAGATCCTTTTTGCATTCATCATCTCGAATATAGCTTCCTGAGCGCACTCTTAGCCCTTTCAGCTCACTTTGGTTTCCTTGACTCTTTAGGTTCCTCCACACAGTCCTAGCTATCTCCATAGTCCAACAAAGCTCACTCACATCCTCACTTCACCCACCAGTTCAAAATTCGTCAAAAATTCTCAAAAAATTCAAAAATTGTCAAAAATTATCAAAAAAATTCAAAATTTGTCAAAAATTATCAAAAAAATTCAAAACTTGTCAAAAATTATTGAAAAAATTCAAAAATTGTCAAAAATGTCAAAAAAAAAAAGGTCAAAAATTATCAGAAACATTCAAAAAATTTGTCAAAAATTATCAAAAACATTCAAAAATTGTAAAAAATTATCAAAAACATTTCAAAGGGTGTAATAGTTGCCAAAAATAGCTTAAAAGTCCAAAAAATTAACAACACCCCAAAATTTTGGTCAAACATGCTTCGTTTCAACTCAAATAAGTTATTTAACTATGCATAAATTATTAATGAATTTTTCAAATCAATGGTGAGGCCCACTATATTATAAAATATTTCAATATTTTGTAGCATGTTTTATTACTCCATTGCCTCAAAAAAAATAATAAAGAATTCCTTAACGACATTAAGAAGCAATGTAGTTATGTCCTAAAACATCTAGCTAGGCTTTAGAAAATCTGGCACAATGTGAATAGTGCAAGAGGCCCCTTTTCTTTCCTATTGTTAAGCACAACAATTCCCGATAGATTATTAGTCTTATTTATGTTGTAGTGGCCATGATTGATTGAGATCCTTTCAACAAATGTATCAATGCTATCTTGAAAATCCCAGATAGCCATCGAACTCTTTCATCATTAGTTAACAGGGGGCACAGAATCAGTAAGCATAAGTTTGAGAGATCACCATGATCTCCTCTCCTTTTAGGTCCTCAAGGTGCCTTTTTTGGTCCTCAAACACCTTTTTTAGGCCAAAGTGTCTTTTTCAAGGCCCCCAAACACCTTTTTAGGCCCCTCAAAATGCCTTTTTAGCCCAAAAAACCTTTTTTAAGGCCTTATTTAGCCTTTTTCAACCCTCAAACTTCTTTTTAGGCCCCTCAAACAACTTTTTTAGGCCCCTCAGGCACCTTTTTAGGCTCCCAAAGTGTTTCTTTGGGCCCAAATGCCTTTCTTAGGCCCTCAAAGTGCCTCTTTAGGCCAAACACCTTTTTCAAAGCCCTATTTTGGACTTTTCAGGCCCCCAAAATGCCTTTTTAGGCCCAAACGCCTTTTTCAACACCCTATTTTGGCCTTTTCAAGCCCCCACAGTGACTTCTTAGAACCTCAAGTGCCTTTTCAAGCCCCAGATGCCTTTTTTAAAGCCCAAATGTCCTTTGCAAACACCCAACCACCTTTTTCAAAGCCCTTCTTGACCTCTTCTGGCCATCAAAGCCTAACTTTGGCCTTATGCTTGTCTATAAAAACTATCTTGATATATACAAACTCGTGCCTTACAATTTTTGGTTTAGCACTTCCTACTTTTTCCACCTTAAATGCCATGGGTCTCTAACCATTACACAAATTTTTACTCATCTTTCATTGGGAGCCCACAGAGACATTCAGTTCCCCACATACAAGTAAAGTTTTGTCTTCCTCTATAGATCGTATTGTCCCCACTTTTTTGAAGATTGACACTTTTCCACATCATTTCAAAACACTCAAAAACATTTAAATATTCCCAAAAATTTCCAAAAACTCCTCAAAATAATAAAAACATCCAAATACATTGCAATAATATCAAAAACAAACACAACAATGTTCATCCAACACATTCACATTACCACCAGTTGTCCTTTTGCTTGCTACAAAAAAAAAACATAAATTTTATTCTATTATGATCGCAATGGCAACATTACAATCAAATATCCTCTGGTAGATCATCTATTCTAGCCTCCCTGGGGGAGGTACCCTATTCTTTAGACCCAACTCCCGAAGAAGAAGCCCCTAGCATCAATCCTCTATGTACCCACACTGCATCCATGGGAATTGAAAACCTACCACCATGTAACTGTGCATTTAATATTTGTACAAATTCCCTATCCACAAACTACATCTCCCACGGGTTCTCATTTGAGAATGCCTGATGATAAAGTCCCATATAATAGGTAGCTTCTCAGTGTACCTTCATTGTCCATTGCATATCCACAAACACATTCTCCACTGCCTTGTTTATTCCTAGTATAGTAATCACTCATTGGGCCAAATCCTACTCCTACTACATTTGATTAGTCACCATTCACCAATGCTCCATGTCCATTTTTTCCTCGCCCAACCATTGTTGCAACTATCTCACCTTCATCTCACCTAATGCTAACCGCTCATGTAGTTTCAAGGACAGGGAGTTCAATTTTGCAATTGCCTCCCTAAATGACTCAAACTATGATTGTAGTAACACCAACTCATTTTTCATTCTCTCCAACCCCTCTTACACCATCTTTAGGGATTCTTGCAATCTCTGAGCTTGCGACCTCTCTGACCTCATCCCAACATCATTCCCTTCTAAACACAATTTCTGCACATGCAATTCCACTTCTAGTGATTGCACCTAGGCCCACTCTGTATTCACCACCACTTGGAGTTTTCTTGCCTCCATTTGTGCCCCATCTTCATGTGCCTTCTCCACCAATCTCAGAAAAAATGTGACTTTTTGTTCATAATTTTCTACTTGGACTCTCTCTATAGAGAACATTCTCTGTAATTCTTCCACATTGCTTGATGATTGATCTCCACCCCATGCCTCTAGCTGCAACTCCTCCACATTTACATTGCTTTCTTCCTCTTATGTTGATTCTTCTCTCATAATTCTGAGGCTAATCAACCAACATGCTCCTCTCATCCCCTCACCCACACTTTTTAGGAGATTTTATCTCCCCTACCTCCTCTTTTACTCCAAACATACTCTTCATCATCTCAAGTGGACTATTCTCTACCTACATCATCGACTCATTATCAACCAATACCACCTACAATGCTTGGTGTGTCATAGTCCCTAACAACATCATTAACACTAATAAGGGTGTTTCTTCTACCCTAATCCCCACATCCTCAGGTTGTATCGACCCCTATCCTACATGACTTGATTCACCTTGCTTTGAAATTAATACTTGTAGTTTGGATTGATACACTAGTTTCTCATAGGTCCTCAAAATGTGTTTTTCTCTTTGCCCTTGCCTAATCCACATTTCTTGGCTAGCATCACCCTCCTACTGTGCCTAATCTAGTGAGCCTGACATGCTTTCACTTACACACTTCCTCAGACTTCTCAATCAATCTAATGACCATGTTTTCCTCTTCACCTTGCTTCATTCCATTTCCATGCTATCCACCTATTTATGGCCATCACTTTCCTAGACTCATTCTTTACTAACCTTACCATGTGTTTGCTCTCCACTTCTACCGCACCTGTACTTGGTACACTTCTTCCATTCCCACACCATAATTACCAACAAAACATTTTTGCCAACACACATTCCATGTATTTTGCTATAGATTTCCCACTCACACATCTCATGATTTGTTTCCCAACCATTACAAAAACTTTATCCATGGATTGAACAAATTTTACACTCTTGCACACAATTGTCAGTACTACTATTCTGCAATTACTAGTTTTTCTACTGTTATGCACTTCTAGTACCTCGAGGATGTACTTGATGAGAGGTACTAGGATGAAGTCATGATACTTTATTTTCCTTTGATTTTTCATTGTTCAACTCGAGTGATCCTCTAATTTCATGCATTATACTTGTAAGTGTCTCCTCTCGTTTGGAATGCCATGTGTACCTCAACCAATTTTGTATGATATCTTAGGTGAGGATTTTATCCAACATCTGAATGTTTGTGTCTATTTTTATTTACTATAGCTATAATGTTTATTTTTCAATAAGTTTTCATACTTTTCATGTACATAGTTCATAATTGGTGGTCCTTCTCAGTGTGACATAGTATTCATATAACCATAGCTAAGCTAGTGGTGGTTGTAATTGGTCACTTTGTATTAAACACTCTATGATGATAGTTAATTTGCATCTCTTTACAATAAAAGTGATAGTTAGTTGCACTCATTTAGTTTGCATTTTCATCTTGGGTCTCTTGTGAACACACAATTGGCACATAAATCAAGATAACAAACACATGAGTCTCATCAACAGTGATCAACAAAAAGGCTACACACAACAAGTAAGTTTATTCAACAAGTCACCACCCAACATACTAGTGTATGGTTAACACTCTACTATTGTGGACTTGGTCTCATCACAACACTACCACCTTGCATCACACTCCATTCTCGCCTATCATCTATTCCACCTATTGCTTTATGTGGCTTTTGAATCTCAAACAATTCTAGTCACTATTTCCATTTATAAAATTTCATTCCACATTACACTACATTATCTATTGCATTACATGGCTTTCGAATCTCAAACAATTTCACTTCATCACATTTCATTTCCTCCCCTCTTCTTTTGGTCATCACAATTCATTACATCCAAATTCATTTCATTACATCCCACAATGCATTTCATTTCATTATATTTCATTTCCCCTCTTTCATTACATTCATGAGGTTACATTACATTTGTTTTGTCCATCACATTACATTTAATTCATGCATTCCATCTATTCATTTCATGGCTTTTGAATCTCAAAGGTTGAAGTCTCATCCCATGTCTTTTCATCTCTAGCACATTCATTTCCTTCCATTTTTCACTTTCATTCACCTCATTTTCTCATGTCCATTACACGTTTCCCTGCATTCCCATTCCATTTTTTATATTCCATTTTATCATGTTTCATTCCATTACATTTCCATTTCATGTCATCATGTCCCGTTTTATCACATTTTCCTTACATTATCATTTCATGTCATTCCACTTTATCACATTTTTATATCATTACCATTTCATCATATTTCATTCTAGCACATTCCCATTTCATTCATTTACCATTTTCATTTCATTTATACATTCATTCCATTCCATCACATTTTATCACTTTTTTTTCATTCCACTTCATTATATCACATCTTACTCATCACATTAAATTTCACTTATTACAATCCATTCCCCCCATCCCATCACATCAAATCTCATCACACTTCAATGCATTACATTACATCACATTACATTAAAATTAATTTATTTCCATTACATCAACTCTCATTTCATTATGCCACCTTTCACATTTTTTTAGTAAATTTCATTACATTTCTCACATTTCATTTCATTCCTTTCATTCCATCCTATCACATGACATTATCACAAAATACATTTCATTAAATTTCATTTATCACAATTCATTTCATTACATCACATTGCATTATATCAAATATCATTTCACCACATTACATTTCATTTTCATATATTTCATTATATCCACATATTTCATTGATATTTACTACATTTTCATTCATTGCATTTTATTTTATTCATGCATCTCATTACTTAACATTTCCATTCATTTACACATTAAATTTCATTATATTTCATATTATTACATCGCATTGCATTACATCACATTTCATTTCATTACATTTCATATTATTACATCACATTCCATTATATCAAATTTCATTTTACCACATTTTATTTCATTTCATTTATGCCTATTTTCATCACATTTTCATTCATTACAACTTTTTTTTTTGCCATTTCATTCCTTTATTCATTATCCATAGATCATGCTACATTAATTATTCACATATATATCACTATCTACTATACCATATCCATCAAATCAACCATCACATGCATACATGAGCCCATAATATAACAAGCATACACTTCTACACATCAATAAGCTCAGCTATCTCATAAAGAAAAAGATCACATGATATATCAAAAGGATAATATCAACATGAATATAAAATGGACTGCATCAGTAGGAACATCCAAATGATCAATTCACATGCACATCAAAAGGTTAGAATGTCAATAATCCACATGAACATCCAAATATCAACAAGTATCTCCACATGAATATCAAATGAACATCAAATGAATAATAATACATAATGATGAGTAATGTGGTGGAATATTCAAATGGAAAGAATTCTTCTAAGAGGGGACGGGGGGGTGGGGGTTTGAATCAGAAGTATTGGCCTTTATCCTATTTTAAATCCTTAATAACATATAACTGAAATTAACATGCATGCATCTAAACTTTAAACAATCATTAGAAACAAGCATGCATCACCACATAACACTTGAGATTTTGGTAACCCAGAAACCCTCCAGGAATAAGAAGGTAAAACTGGGGTGGGGATGATACCCACAAAATTACTGCAGCAATAATGTTTGACTACTTCCAATGGTCTGCCCTGTTAGAGGCCTACCTTGTTAAAGGCTTTACACTATGTCAATAGTGACCTGGTTAAAGGATTTACAAACACTTTACATGAAGTGTTACCCTATTAAAGGATTTAATCACCTTTTCAAAGGATCTACAAAATAGTTGTTAAGCTAACCTATCAACATAAGGTTTCCATCTTTCTAATACAATGGCTAGAGAGTATTAGGTATAATAAACCTAATAGCTTACAATCCTTGATTGTTGAATACAGGCACTTGATTTGCTTTCTCTGATCTTGATCCTTCTAAGATCTAATATTTGTTTGTATCCCTTGCTTTGTTCTGATCAACTAAATGTCTAACTGCTACTCTCTTCCTCTAAGTCTTTTTACTCTGAACTCTGAACTCCACTATAGTTTCTCCATACACTCCTTCATCCCTATATAATACAATGAGATTTCATCTTCCTTATAAAGACATTCGAAGACTTAGGGTTAGGTGCAGATCTACGATCCATATTGAATCATTGTTTCCTGCTCATTCCTTGTACTTTTTTTATTGGTTGCATGCCATTTGCATAGGAAAAATTAAATATTTGATCTTATCTATTTGATCCTTCTAGATCAAAAATGGTTTACATCTAAATTAGTGAAGTTACAAACTCATATATGCATTCTATGTTACTCAGTACTTACTAATTTCTGATGCTCGGCACATGTAACAAAAATTTCTTACTCGTCTCATGTATCATGCTCGGCACCTGAAGTCACTCGACACTTGATCTTCACTCAACACTTGAAGATCACTTGGCACTTGATCTTCACTCAGCACCTAAAGATCACTTGGCACCTATTGGATTTTTTGACTCGACACATGTTGTGGCTCAGCATGCATAGTGTGCTTAGCTTCAATGTAGAAAGTGGTTAAGTGTGTTGGTACTCAAATGTCAAAACCATTCTGAGACTAAAAATCTCCCCCTTTGACATGAGTGACAAAAACACTTAGTTAAGCATTATTTATCTGACCTTATGAGTACATTCACTAATCTGCTTGATATATATACAGAAGTTTTAAAAAAAATTAATCAAAATTTTGTAAGAAACAATATATACAAAAAAATTATTGTAACTCCCCCTGATTTGATTGTGCCGTTATCTATTCTGTCTTGGTAACCAAAATGTTGTGTTGAATATGTCTCATGTTGTGTCTCAGGCTGAATGTTGATATATTATATCTCCCCCTTTATCTCATCTCCCCCATCTTTATCTCATCTCCCCCATTACCTTTATCTCCCCCTTTTTGACACTTATGTCAAAGGGTTCTAAAGGTTAAGACCATATTTTTCCAACAATGTACTATTTACCTCCATAATCATCCTAAGACAAGCATCCCAATTACTCAAAGCAATTTCAAGAGATTTGTGCTGGATGGTAGTCTCTGTAGCAAGATGAACAAGACCATCTAAAGTAGACAAATTAAGGTGTTTCTTTAGAACATTTTTTGCATAGGCTTATTTCTTATGGAGGATTTCCAAGTGTGGGGTGATGGAAGATTGAAGTTGTAGCAATTTGGCTTTGATGGTGCTCTCTTCTATTGTCAATTCAGCCAATTCCTTCTGAGTACGAAGCATTTGAGTAAAATGCTTCTCACTTTGAGCTAGATCCTTAGGTAGCTACATCCTTGAAATATTCAAATTCCTCTCCAAGCTCATTATCTTCTGGTTGGTCTCTTGTGTGAAATATGAGAAGTCACACAACTTTTTGTACAATGAGAATATGTTCTCAAGTACCTGTTTGACCTTTTCAATTTTCTTGGCCAATTCAACTTGTGATAGTGCTATTTCATTTGCAATTTTCTTGTTTACTTGCCCTTTAAATTTCTTTTCAGACCATTCCATTAGTTTTACATTGGTCTCTTGGTCTTCACTTTGTACCTATTCCACTGTATTGGCTAGTTGCTCCATTAAGGGCTTTGTTTCATCAGGTACCTGTAAATTGCAAGCATCTAGAAATATATCCTTAATTTCTACTAATGCTTGCCTCTATTTGTACTCATACCTAAGTACCTCTTGTTTCTTCTTCCTTTCAAGTGCCTCTTGCACTTTAGTCATTTGGGCAATGGTCATGGTGTCAAAGTCATACCTGGGAATGACTATCTCTTCATCAAGAGTAGGGTCTTCATAGTGAAGTACCCTTGCAACCTTGGTAGAACTCAGGCTTGGTACAAATATCTACAATGGTACTATAGAGCTTGGCTGCCATGAAGTTTTAGTGGGAGTCCCTATTCTAGGCAAGTTGGCCAATGTTTGAATTGCCTACTGCTCCTTCTCCTTAGGGCTCTCCCCTTCCTTTTCTTTTTCTTTTCTACCTTGATCAATGACAATTATCTTAGGCAATGCACCTTGTGTTTGTGTTGTAGATACAGAGGTATCTTTCTGTCTAGTTTGCTCTTTTTTTGTCTCCCCTGTAGGTGTACTTACTGAAGTGTCAACCGTAGTAGTTGTATCTTTGACTTCATGCTCTTTAGGTTGAGTACTAGTAGCTATAAGAAGTTGTGAAGATGGTTCTTGTGGTTGCACCTTTTCCTTGGTATTTTTAGCTACTGCTTTCTGCAATTCATCTACACTCACCAAAACAAGACTACTGCACAACTGTGATTGCAATGTTGTTTGGTGAAGAATCTTCTTAAGATCCTCTGTAGTGAGTGGATTGATGTTCTGACAAGAGGTGTTAGGAACATCCTTTATTTTTATCGATTCTATAGGTGTAGTAGTAATATGTGGAGGACTAGGTGGTGGCAATTGGGTGTCTTGGACACTCTGTTCTTGTTGCTGCTCCTCAGTTGTTGCCTGTTCACCTTCTTGGGCATCTTTTTCTACATCTTCCTCTTGTTCACTTTCATCAAAATCTTCTTCTTCATTTCTCTCTTCCAAAGGGTCCTCTTCTCCCTCATTTCTTGTAGTCAATCCATAGATTACCTTCCATATTTGTGTTGACTTTTTCACAACATCTTCAATTTGATTCTACAGGATAGTAAAGGCTTGGTATTTAGGGACAAATTTTCTTTCTTATTTCTTGCTTGCCTTACTAATTTGACCTTTTGTAAGGTTTGGCATTACAAAAGTCAAAGTTGACTCTCTTATTTCCTTTTCCACTTTGAGACAATAATGCCACTTATTCTCAATTAATGTGTTTAGCTCCTTGGGTATTGAGTCATCAAGTTCAAGTGGAGTAGTCTAGAACTTTGCCATCATAGTGTAGATGGACTCCTCAATTGAGTTTTGTTGTTCTATAGACAACTTATTGAACTTTATGGTCTTAAGACTAGAAAAATCTACATTATCTCTAATATCATTACAAATTCTTTCTAATATGGATGAAGTGGAGCATCTTACCATTCTAAATTGTTCTTCATCAGATTCTATTTCTTCTTCCTCTGACTCCTATTGTGAAATAGACTTTCTTTTCTTTTTCTTTGCAGACCCACCTTACTCTATTGTCTTCTTCTTTTCTTGTTCCTTTTTTGCTTTGGATGTTCCCCTTGTATCTACCCTTGTAGTTGGCTTTACTAGGCTAGGTTCTATCCTAGTTTTCTGTGCCTTAGGCCATGCAATAGGTTGCTTCTTTGATTTCCTTTTCTTGGGCTCAGCCTTGGGTGCATCCTTATCTACACTTTTCTCTTCTTCAACATCTTCACTCATGCCTTGGGTTAATGTAGGTAGTCCTTGCTCTTTCTCTTCTTCATCTCCTTTTGCTTCTTCATCCTCTTGATCCCCTTCTATTGTTCCTTCACCAAGTTTTTCCTTTAGCTTTTTAACCAATTTATCCTTTTTCTTGAGTGTGGAGCTAGTCTTTAACTCCATATTCACCTTTGACCTTACCACATCATAAGTGCCAAAGTGTGGGGCACTCTTGTCTATCTCTTCTACCAATAATGCAGTTATTGTTGTAGATGCTTCATCTATGTTGGTCTCATAACCAAAAGGCCTCAACCATCTCACTCTTGGTATGATGGCATGTACATAGGTATAGTCAATATCTACAAGAAAACAAACATAATTTACATGTTTCTCCACTAAAGAAACTAGAATCCTGAGTGTTTGCTTCATTTATTTCTTAAAATCTTCAAAATAACTTGTCATCAGTGTGTCAAAATTATCTCCCATTTGTTCTATATATTCATTAATTTGGGCTATGATAGTTCTAACATTTTTCCATGAAACTTTTCCAAAAGAAGGAAATTCATTCTGAACATAGAAGAATATACAAACCAAATTTGCACCAAATTTGCATTGGGCACCCTTTGTCCTTCTTATAGCTGCTAAGTTTTCATTAATTTGTTGTAGTTAGAGCTCTGCAAGACCATAAGTATGATCCTTTTTCACCAATTTATAGCCTACATCTACTGCAATACAAGGCGCACTGTTGAGTCTACTGGATTGATAGAATTTATGGGCAATAACTCTAACGGCAAATTCAATGAGAGGATCTTGAATGGTGTCAATTGTCATTCCTCTTTTATTCCACTTGGCACCTATGTTTTTCTCAATAACCTCCTTAGATTCACTTCTCAAGGTCTTGTACTGATCTAGGGTAGGATATCCAGTTACCCTATGAATGATTCTTTTTGTGATCTTTATGGGAACATCTTCTAACCATAGACTACCATCATGAATTCTGCTTAACACAAGTCTAATCCGTTCTATCTTAAATATGGTTGGAAAATCCAAAGCTCATGTTAAACCCTTCCTCTCAGCAATTTTATATTCATTCTTCAAAACTCCATTGACACACAACTTCTCATAGGCTTCCCTTATTTCCATATCTCCTATGGCTCCTATCTTACAGTTATAGCAGCTCCTTACATCCCAAATCATTACAACTTTTAGGGGTATGTGAGAAAGGGCTCCAGCAGGATCATTATTATATGCAACTTTAGGGATGGGATGGAAATCAGGTTGCTCAACCTCATTAGATACTAGCTAGACTTCAAATGACTCTTTGTCATGGGTTTTTTTAGAACTCAAAGCCATTTGTGCAAACTAGGGTTTCCTTTACAAAGAAATATGAAACTGCGTAGCTTGGCACAAATGAAAATACCTCAAGATTGATGAAAATGCATTGTAAGAGGTTGGAATCTTCTTGGAATACTAGATTCTCTACTATGAAGTCACTCTGCTCTCTTTCTCTTCTTTGCTTCTCGTTCACGATGAAGAAAAATGATTAAAATCACGATAATATACCCTATTTCTATCACATTAAATGCTCAATTTCCCACTCGACTTCTGAAGAATTTTTAACATTACTTGGCTTGCACTTCATTTCCACTTCACTTAGCTTCCATTGGAGTTATTGAACTCGACATCATTTATCAACTCAGTCGCTGTTAGGAACTCAGCACCTACTAGAGTTTTACTCGGCCTCTGAGGACAACTTAGTAGTTTTTTAAGAATCTTCATATTATGACCTAGCATCTTTTCTTATGCTGATTTCTTCTTTTTAGTACTTCTTTTTCTTGGGAGTGGTGTATGATATAACTTTGTATATTAGTCTCATGCATCTATTCATGTTTAGTTTGATGAAGTGTGATCACTTGACCCAATGGGTGAAGCGATCCCTTCACTTGATGTGATGCACTCATCTTTCTTCTTTCAAGTCTTATTCACTTGCCCTCTTATTTTTTTGACATCAATCTTTTCTTTTCCTTTGTTGGCTTCAATTTTTGGTTCATTAGACCTTGTAGGATAGTTTCTACTAATATGACTAGTTTTCAAGCAACTGAAACAAGTGGTTTGACTTAGCCACCTACTATAATTCCCTCTGAAGTGTGTCCTTATACAATTTTTAGGAATATGTCCATATTCCTAACAATAATGACAGCTATACCTAGTGTTGTAATCCCAATAGTAGTGATTTTCATTTCCTTTTGTTTTTACTAGTTTATTTGATGTCCACATAGACTTTGATCTGCATTCAAAGGCTCTATGTCCATACTTCTTGCAATTGTAGTAGTGACCTTCAAATCTTGGTGTCTTGATAGTCCTAGTTCTACATTCATGTGCTTGATCTCCTTGCTTCTTGCACTTATGATAATAGCTTGCACTCTTAGGCTTATCATGCTGATGGGCATTCTTGCTTTTGCATATATTAGAGGTATGTCCTTTCTTATCATATAAATGACAGGTAGGTTTGGTGTTCTTACCTTTGTTGCTTCTTTCTTCTGCAGTCTTGGATGACTCTCCTTCTTTAGTGCTATTATATCCTAATCCTTGAGTGTCATGGATGGACCTTGGGGATTTTAGAAACTACTCAAAATACTTGATGGCCTCATTGGGTTTGTTGAAGCTCTCTAAAATTTCCTTTTCTCTTTTCAAGTCATTATGCAATTGCTCATTTTTCATTTTCAATGTAGAGATCTCAATGTCCTTCATATTTAGCTCATGATGAAGGTTCATCATTTGGGCAAGTGTATCCATCTGCATGTTTGAGATCCTTGTTAATTCAGTACATTTTTCTTCAAGTCTATTTGCAAGATTCCTTTTGTCATCTTCCATCATGACTCTATCCTCAACCACTCTTTTCTTTTGTTCAGTGATTTCACATAAGATTATGGCTTGTGATTCATGTTCCATCTTGAGAGATCTTATCTCTTCTGCTTGAACTCTATTTTTCTCCATCAGTTCTGCTATGGCTGCATCAAACTCTTTAGTGTCTCCATTGGCAAACACTTGTGTGGTATCAATCTCCCTATAGTTTATATCATTTTCAGCTATATCTATCTCCTTCCTTCTTTTCAAGGATTTTCTTAACTCCTCTCTAGCTTCCTCTATCTTGTGTAGAGTGAGATGCACATCTATCACCTAGTTCTCAATGATCTTTCCAAGTTTGAAAACTTCCATCTTTAGATTTTTTCCTTCAACCTGTTACGCTTCTTTTTGAGAGAACCTTGCTCTGATACCAATTTTTGGAATATTCAAATGGAAATAATTCTTCTAAGAGGGGGGGGGGGGGGTGAATCAGAAGTATTGGCCTTTATCCTATTTTAAATCCTTAATAACATATAACTGAAATTAACATGCATGCATCTAAACTTTAAACAATCATTAGAAACAAGCATGCATCACCACATAACACTTGAGATTTTGGTAACCCAAAAACCCTCCAGGAATAAGAAGGTAAAACTAGGGTGGGGATGATACCCACAAAATCACTACAGCAATAATGTTTGACCACTTATGATGGTCTGCCCTGTTAAAGGCTTTACACTGTGTCAATAGTGACCTAGTTGAAGGATTTAAAAACACTTTACATGAAGTGTTACCCTATTAAAGGATTTAATCACCTTTTCAAAGGATCTACAAAATAGCTATTAAGCTAACCTATCAACATAGGGTTTATTTCCTAATACAATGGCTAGAGAGTATTAGGTATAATAAACTTGATAGCTTACAATCCTTGATTGCTGAATACAAGCACTTGATCTACTTTCTCTAATCTTGATCCTTCTAAGATTTGATATTTGTTTGTATCCCTTGCTTTTTTCTAATCAACTGAATGTCTAACTGTTGCTCTCTTCCTCTAAGTCTTTTTACTCTAAACTCTAAACTCCACTATAGTTTCCCCATACACTCCTTCATCCCTATATAATACAATGAGATTTCATCTTCCTTATAAAGACATTCGAAGACTTAGGGTTAGGTGTGGATCTATGATCCATATTGAATCACTATTTCCCACTCATTCCTTCCACTTTTTTTATTGGTTGCATGTTGTTTGCATAGGAAAAATTAAAGATTCAATCTTATCTATTTGATCCTTCTAGATCCTTCTATGTCAGCCATAAAAATGGTTTACATCTAAATTAGTGAAGTTACAAACCCATATGTGCATTCTATGTTACTCAGTACTTACTAATTTTTTATGCTTGGCACATGTAACAAAACTTTCTTACTTGGCTCCTGTATCATGCTCGGCACCTGAAGTCACTCGGCACTTGATCTTCACTTGGCACTTGAAGATCACTCAGCACTTGATCTTCACTCGGCACCTAAAGGCTACTCAGCACCTGAAGATCACTCGGCACCTATTGGATTTTCTGACTCGGCACATGTTGTGGTTCAGCATGCATAGTGTGCTCAGCTTCAATGTAGGAAGTGGTTAATTGTGTTGGTAGTCAAATGTCAAAACCATTCTAAGACTAACATAATGCCATAACACATAATATACACTCATCCATGTGTAGGTGGCTAGCCTAAAGGTCCCTACTCGTCGAGGGCACTCCTATCCTCTCGTAGTGCCTGCTCAGTAACATCTATCATCACTACAACATGTATAGCTATGGTCATCTAGCTAGTTGATGCCCCACTTGTCCTCAGTGGTGGTGGTGGCCTTGGTGTCATTGTCACTATAAATGCATGTAACATACTCACCAAATTACACATCCATGCCTCCATGGCACTCATTTGAGACTCTAAATTAGTAGAACCTCATGGTCTCTCTAGTGGTGGATTCACATCTAGTGGGACTTGTTGCTACCCCTGTGGCTATAAATTCTATGGATATATAATCAGGACCTATACCCATGGCCTTTGTCACTGAATAAACTAAACATCGTCAGGTAACCTAGCCCTCACATGCTCTATCCTATCCTACTGATCAGATCTTGAACCACTGTCCATCCCTCTTCTTACCCATGCACCACTACAACCCTAGATCCCTCTAAAACTCCATACACCCACATCTCTTGACCTCTACACTAGACCTAATGCAACACCCCTCTATGGTAGTACCACCGCTACTTGACCTCACCCTCCATATCTCCCCCATGCTCTAACCACACCTCTTGCTCTCCCTTTGTCCCATTGTCTCCCTCTACCTCTCCTAGGACCACTCTCATTATCTCCATCCTCTCCCCCATTCAATGGATCATCAATGCCCAAAATAGGCTTTTTTGGGTCTATGTACTTCGAGAATGGATGCTCATGAAATCATTGTACATAGCCCCCCTCCATCCCTACATCTGCCTCTCCATCTCGCAATGCCCATGGCTATGGCATATCTATCATCTACAGAAAGGCTTTCAAGCAAGCCTCATACTCCAAGGTCAGTCCCCACACTACCCTCTTAGGATTAAACCACAAACAGAAATAAAAGTCACATGCAAATATAAACAATATCAAAACATAATAGATCACAGAAAAAATGAACACATGACACCAAGATTTAACATGGTTCACCCAATCTCTAGGCTATGTCCACCAAATAACAAGTCTAATATTATTATGATTTAGTGATTACAAGCTAATTACAATACCACCACAAGAACCAATTTTTACATCACTCACAATGAAACAATCCCCAACCCTAAGCCCTTTTATACAAGTATTTTTATGGCTTTAGGGTTACAACATGTCTGCCATACATTGGCAAATATTAGCCCAAACTTTAGTGTCAAATCAAAAAATAGTACCAAATTTTATTTTTAGAATTTATAAGTATGTACAGTACTTCCCTAATTAGTCACCACAAACCTACAACCCTAACATAATGTGCTGACCCCTGTGGCATGCCCTATTGGCAACCAAACTATCTCACAACCTGCCTGAAATAGAATCTCTCTATCACCGTGGGAACCCTGCCAAGAAAATACCTTAGTCCAAGGAAATATATAATCTCATCCTCGTCCTCGACCCATAACTCAATAAACCTATATGGTCTCCATATGACCTCATCCATGTCATCCAAAATCTATCGCCAATACTCCATGTTGCCTAAATGGGGCTGCATGATCACACTGGAGTAAGTATATATGTAAGGCATATCCTGAGGATGTTGTCACACACATATTGAATGAGTAATGGGTAGATTCTCTCATGTCCATAGTTGTAACAATATCACCCCTGCTGATAGCGATGAGCCTCCAACATATACAACCTGGTGCAAGTCATGATATAAGTGGGCAAATATGCAACTACCCCATGCAAATCTCTATGGCTAATTTATCATGTCCTATACAAAATGGCCCCTTCCAACTAGCCATCCTTTCCCTCATCTATCTGGCATGAAAAACTCCTATATCAATCCAGTCAACACTACCAAAAATGGCTCATACTACAACATCTATAACCAGGATACACTATCATCCCCAATGTTGTCATCTCCAAATAAATCTTTAAATGTAGTGCCATCTATAGTCTAATCATAGTACACAAAATCTCCCACTGTCAGGATCCTCAATAATCAATATATGTCCTCTAGTGTCGCAGTCATCTCACCCATGGGTAGGTGAAAGGTGTTCTAGTCCAAGTGCCATCACTCAGCCGCAGCTGTCCATAGCCCTCTATTCACTCAAAACTAGGGCATTTGTAACAAATAGGCGAACCCACATCTATCAATCACCTGTTGCTCCTAGTTGACCGACAATCTGCCTACTGCCTCTAGGGGCCATGGATACAATCCTCACACCATGATCTTTTTCCCATGTACCTGTTTGCATCAAACATACACACAATAATGTCAATTTTAATCCCAAGTGATCATCATACATCAATCTATTGTCTAGATCTAGCTAATTAGCTACTGGTTCTATCTTGGACCTATTACTTGTCCTTCTCTATCCTAAGCTAGACCTGTTTATTTTCCCTACTCTGTGTCTTGAGATGGGGCATCATTCTTTACCTATCTATCATTAGACCAATCCTAAGACTTTACTTCATGACTACCTAATTGCTATTGTTTACTCGTTATGATGAATACCTAGCTGACAGACCTAGAATCTAGCCTTTTGCATTATCTTATGCTCAATTAAGGCTTTACAATCTATTTTTGCTCTTCAAAGTTTATTTGCATTGTTTCCTAAGACATATGCACTACCAGATTAATTGAATGTACTAAAATAGACCTATGCACTATTACAAAATTTGAAAGCACTATTTCCTATGTTGGATGTGCTATAACATGTATCAACACTATCAAAATGATCATATGTACTATTTAATAGTGCATAAGCACTATTCTAAATAAAAACATTAAAAAATAATACATATGCGCTACAAAATCATTCAAATGTACCTAAACACTTAGATACATTGTTTAAGCTACACATGCACTATTTTCCTGATGAATATACTATTTTGCTATGGAACTAGGGTTTTATATGCACTATTTCACCCTATGTATGCACTAATAGACTGTTTGAATGTGCCAAAAGAATACAAATGTGCTAAAAGAAAATCTAAATGTGCTAAAATACCTAAACTATCACATCTATCACAAAAATTTGCATGCAATTCACAAAAAATCAAGTATACATGAAAAAATCTTAACAATGGAGGATCTCAATGACTTTATAGGGCATCGTAGTCTGCTGGACACTCATACATGTGACCTCGCTCAAATCTATGCTATCATAAAGGGACCACCATCCTCACTAGCTCAGAGCTCCAAATTCCCAAATGTCTAAAGAGAGTGTGAAAATGACAAGGGTAAAGGGCCTTTTGACCTATTTAACCCTCTTTAGGGGCTTTTATATCACTTTTACACTCTATCTACCCATTATTAGAACTTTTTTTGCTCACTTTCATGAATTGGGTATTGTATTTAAACCAACTTGATCCTCTTCATCCACCATGTATCAAACATTTCAGAAATAAAAATGGAACCTCCTTAATTTTTGCACATTTATTTTTTCAATTTCATTTCTGAGGGGGTAGTATATCCATATCAAACTAGGGCATCTAAATCAGGGTGTCAAATTGTTTTGAAAAATCAAAAACATTCTACCCTAGCCAAAACTTCAATTAGCAAAATTAACGATAATCAGACAGCAAGCCATCAACAATAACCATACATCATATCAAGCTATGAAATGTCAAAATATCATTGAGCAAACATTCAATCATCATAATTTGGCCTAAGATAAGAAAATCAAGATAGTCTTTGAACTAATATGCTTCGTATATTAGCTCAAAGAGGGGTATTTGTATATGCCCAAAAATTGGCAAAGACTTTTAACACTGCAAATCTCAATCTAACAACGTAAATTGAAAGGAAGATAGTAGACTTTCAAAATAAGGATTACATCAAGTAATTAATCGATTAAATCATCTATCAAATTAATAAGACCTAAACCAACTTCAAAAAGAGGAGAAAAATAATTAAAAATCATAATATGAAATTCAAAAGGGAGAAGGAAAAAGACAAAATCTTGAAAATAAATGTAACTTTTATTAAATCAATAAATCCATTTATCCTCACAAAAATGAAAATCCTCCTTTTACATTTAAAAGAATTGAAGAGAATCCCCATTTATCCTCAAAATCAGGACTTTTGGACTCGTCCTCTTATCTCTTATGAGATATTTTCAATTTCACATTCAGTCACCAATCAAAGGTAAAACCTAGATTCTTACCCCAACCCCTTCTAAAATCCTATAAATAGAAGGAGGATTCAAGAGCAAAATGACCCAAGTTTTAGGCATATTTAGAGTTGTCATATTGGGCATATTAGCATTGTTATTCTAGCAAGTTTATGTCATTTTGATAGCATTTTAGCTTTTTTTTCTTGTTCTTTAGTATCATTTTCACACATGTTTAGCTCATTGCATGTCCATTTTGATGGTATTCTAAGAGTTGTTACTCGCATATAATCTATATTTTCATCTTATATCTTGTATACATACTGGTAGATCTAAATTTTAAGCATACTCTCATTCAAGAACTATCACTAAGATGCTAGTCTGAGAGCATTCTTAGTGGTTGCAGTTAGGGAAACATGGAACATTTGTAGAGTTTACATTTTGACAATAATTTCTTGGGTTTAGTCTAGTTCATTGTCATTTTATCTGCACTTCACATAAATTTTTTATCAATATGTGAATATATCATGTACATTTGGAAATTTCCATGTTATCCATACCTTCACAATCTATTAGAGAACTCTTTAATAAATTGTATAAATTTTTGGTTGTTGTACTACAATTCAATTTAGCAATAGATAGTAGAAAGGGTTGACGGCAAAGATTGTTTACACTATAAACATGCATGCGCACCCAGGAATTATAATAAATTGTTGTAACTTCATCTACAAATAATACAATGAAATTTGAAAATTTTATTTTTGCCTTCATATCTTCTTTTTCAACCTGTGCAAGACAACTAGTCCATTCCCATCTGTTGTTTACTAATCAATCACTATTTGGATAGTTTCAAACTTTAAAATGGTGCAATAGACCAATAATTAAAGGGTATTCCATTATAGGATTCCCTCTACTCAAAATATAAAAGACCACACTTAACTAAACAAATTTTCCCATATTTTCAAATTCCATTGCTTTCCCAGGGAAATCTTCAATAAAACCTTTTATTACATAACATTTCCCCTATAACTGCTCATGTAATTCGTATAGTTCAGCATTCCTATAGACATTTGTCCTTCATCTTCCAAGTTATCAAAAAAATTTCAACTCCATCTATAGTTTCCTTTTTGTAAACTTTATCGACATGCTTTTCTATGGTATCAAGTTTAAGCTACAACTTCTTCTCCTTTGTTATCTTTGTGTGAATCTTACATTTACATTCTACATGAGGCTCACCATCAACTAGATTGGGAATTAATTTAATGAACTATATATTTTCCACTCATTCTAGTCACGCCACTAAAATATTTAGTAAACTGACTAAAAGTGATCAAATTTTACTATTTCTTTGTAATTTATAGTTATAGGTAACTAAATAAGTGACTTAGTTGATCATATGGTAAAATCACAAGGTTAAGTGACTAAGTAAGTGACCAAATAGACTACTAAATAATTTTTGGTCACTAATATTTAGTTCCCTAAATAAAAACTACTAAGTAATTAGTCGCTAATAACTAGCCACCAAAACTATTAAATAAATCATTATAATAGAGTTAAGTGATTATTTGTTATCAAGGTTCTTAATTTTTTTCTCTTTTAAGATAAATTTTATAAGTGGATCTTTTCTTCTCTATCTAGGGCTTGTTTTTCCATTCTCATTAATGGTACCCCAATTGATTTTTTAGTGCTATGCAAGGAGACCCACTATCTCATTTTTTATTTATCATAATGGAAGATGGTCTTAGTCAATGTATGCCTTACAAATAACAACTAGGACCACGAACTAAATGTTAATAAAAATAAGATATACAACTTATACATCAAACAACAAAATTTAAACACACATTATTTATTCTCTTAAAAACTCAAAATTTTAAATAAAAAATAATATAATGTATATATGAATTAAAAATAACATTAAAATGCAACACTTTAGTTAAATATTAAGGCAAGCACACTTTCTCACATAGAATTTCAAAGCTTAAATAAGAAATAAGACAACAAAGTGGTAATATAATGTGGAGCAAACTTAATGCAAAAAATTAAAACATGTAATTTGTGAAGAAAACTTAATGCAAAAATTAAAAGATGTACTTTGATATTTCATGAGAAATATATCCCCAAAAATTTCATCCATTTTTTTTGTTAGATTGGGAACAATAAAATGAAACACCACAAGATGGGGATTGCAATGACACCACCATGGAGGAAAAAATATACTGGAACAATCAAATGAGCTCTCAAGCAACAAATCTATGAGTTGTCTGGTTTCTCAATATAACGGGTTGGCCTATACATTTTGTAGGGCACAAACAATGGTTAAGCAACTCAAAAATGAGGGAAAGGTTCACCTTTTTTACTATAATTTGAGCACCTCTAAATGTAGAGGATGCTCTCATACAATTCACATGTAGGTCCAACTTTAATGGTTATGCTCCTTCCTATGGCATCCTTGATACTCATAGGTATTTCATGATTTCTTGATTGGGCTATGGGATTTTGAATTAGGGCATTTGGAGTTTAGTACCATCCAAGAATTTGGGACTTTGCATGCTCTAAATAATATTATTTTATGCTACTATTTTTTTAAATTTTCTCTTACCTACAAGAATTTGGGACTTCGCATGCTCCAAATAACATTTTTTATTCTACTCTATTTCTACAAAATTTCTCTTGGATATACCAGCATCTCAAGAAACCCTGTTACATCAAAATTGCATGTGGTAGTTGTTAAATTCCTCGAATATATTCGATGCATGTAAAATCTAGAGTCAGAGCAATTAGAAATTTGCAAGTCAAGGGGTTTTGATCTTCATAATGCTTTGATTAGCCTTTCTCTATGATCTATTCCTAGCATTTACGATTCCACTGCAACTACTGTTGCTTGCTACCCTTGGATGGAAAAGCCATGGTTGCAAATGCTAATTAGTTAAGCAGAATTCTTGTACTTATTTCATCACTTCAATTCGTACATCAATCAAAAATCTCAAAATCAATATCAATATGGATGTTGTATGGTTTATTTATATATATACCATTGCTTCTTTTCCCTCCAACTTAATCATGTATGGTTACCTTTAAAATCCATTGACCACTCTACATGAAAGCATTGCAAAGTGTTGGATTCCAAGGAGATATTGTAGTACTCTTGATTTTCTAGGGGTACTCTTTCATTTCTTTCTATAGATTTTTTAAATGGTATTAAAGATAACAACAATGATTATGATGACAATTATCTTCCCTATATCAATTTTTCCTGAAAATTTATTATTACTTAATCTTCTAGTAGGTATCATATTCATATTCTACAGAGAACAAAGAGGGGAAGGAGATTATATAGTGGAATCATCCCTTGGACAAGATTATGTTATATTACAGGAATCTAATAGATCTTCACTTAATACAATTTAGGTAGTGGTTGAAACAATCAAACATACATTAGTTTAGTTGATTCGAACATGTTGTCTAATTAGATATAATCTTGAACTAGCCACTAGATGCCACGAAGCTATTTCTATTCTCACTACTATCATTATGATGATAGGTTTTTCTTTGTGTTTTGGCCAACAAAGGCCACATAGTTGTTTGTATTATTACTACTGTTGTGATGATGATAGGGTTTTTTATTGTGTTCAGACATGCGAAACATGCTACCACCACCAAGGCAACAAGAGTAATGTAGCTTTGGTGAACATAGTTTTAGTTAGTGTTGTTATGGGAGTATAAATTCATTTGTTATAATAGTTGTGGTAAAATCACAAACATTGTGAGACTAATCAAAAAAGGTTTGTGGAGCACTAGTTTTGTAGTGGTTGTAGTTTCTGATAGTTTTTTGTGTGGATTTATGCTTGTCTGCATCTTTCTAATGTGTAGCATTTTTTTACAGGAATTAGAATGGTTCAAAAGTTTTTAGTGCTTCGCAAGATATCAATCTTACCTTGTGTGAATTTAGCAAAGTAGCAGGTTTTCCTTGTTACCTCATTTCTCCTGGGTTCTTCAAAAAATCAAATTCGGTATACATAACTTTTTTTAATTTGAGTTCTGATCGTTGAAAATGCTAGATTTAAAAATGGATGACAAGATGAGGATTCTATATTTTAAATTTTTGATAGAAAAATGTGACATTTTAGGTTGAATTTGTGGCCTGAAGTTCAGTTTATGTCCATTTCTTATTTTCTTGTATATTTACAACTAAGGTTCAGATTATG
Source organism: Cupressus sempervirens (assembly GCA_028749045.1). Taxonomy (NCBI): domain Eukaryota; kingdom Viridiplantae; phylum Streptophyta; class Pinopsida; order Cupressales; family Cupressaceae; genus Cupressus; species Cupressus sempervirens. Next base: position 173,610,176 of record CM053792.1, on the reverse strand, counting down.
CTTATTTGTCATGTGCTTTCCAGGGCCTACCCCTACCCCACCCCTATATTTTAAGGGTAAATTTAAAGACAATTTATATAATCCACTTTCAATCCTACTTTGATGATGTCCACTCTCTCTTCAAGAACTCCAATTAAATTACAGGCCAATAAGATGGGTTGACAAGTCTGGCTTTTTAGTATTTTACACTTGCTAGTTCAATTTGTTTAAAAAATTTGAAGACCCCTTTAACAAATCCATCTTGGACATATTCTACAATGATGGCATTTCATCAGACCACATTTTATTAAGGAATCTTACCAAATAGTTCACATGTCTTATCCATGCTTCTACTTGTTGTCTGCATGTCTACCAGGGCATTTTCATCCTTTGTGCTTTTGATTGATGCCCATGGCTTATTCTAGAGCTCCCATATTGGCATAGTCAAGAGGATGCTATGAATGGTTGTGGAATTTGGCTTCACACCCAAAGATTACATTAGCTTGCAAGTTTCTAAATCCTTTTCATTAATGTAGTTTGCATTAGATTGCATATTGTCAAAAATCCCATTAGATGACATCTCTTTCAATGATTTTGGAAAATAGTTCATGTGCCTTGCCTATGCTTCATTGTTTTGCATACATTTCTACTAGGGCACTTGCAATTGCAACATTTGGAAAACCTCACTAGGTATCCACACACTACACTCCAAGCTAACTAGACTATATTACATCTTATATAGCATGGTAATTTTTGCAACACAGGTGTATGCGTGTATCCACCAAGAGAGCTAAAAATGAATATAAATACTATGTTGTCCCTTCCAAAATGAATATAAATACTATACAATCCATCCCAATTGAATTTTGTAAATTCTATTGCAACAATCAATAAATATTCAAATTTGGGTTTATGGTATACAATCTTCCATCTTGTGAATGCCCTCCAATCTAGATGATCATGGGCTATAAAGTGGTAAATACATCATGAACTTTCTCTACCATTTCCTTCCTATGCTGCTAGTAATAAAACTACTAATTCACAACTTCTAAAACATTTTGGAAATGATTTAACATTGGTAGAGTTTTCAAATCTGGGGTTGGCTTAATCTGCTTGTCCAGGTGTAAGTATTATACAATAAAATTTGGTTACTAACTTTTCTAAATATTTCACTTGTTCAAAACATCTACATATTTCAGAAAATTCAAAGATTATTAGATGATTTATTTTAGTGAATTCCATAGGGAAGATGATAGAAAGCAAAGCTTACTTGGTTCACCTTCTATCTAATTTATCATACAGTAAACCATCCTTATACACCTTCACTTTAGTTACATCAGAAGTTTACAACGAAATCTACAAATTAAAGAACCAATTCTATAGATATACTCTTACAATCCACAGTCTAATATGTACTCAAAATAACAAATATTACCTTTAGCAAGGTGCTCCTAGGCTCAGAGAGATTTTTTGCCATTACTAGTAGGCACAACAATGTCTCCCCCTAGGCTTTCTACTCCAATTCACTTCCATCTTCTCTTCTCATACTGTTTATTCTTACCTGGTCTTTAACTGCAATCATGGCTACCTTCTATCTCCAGCTAACAAAATCATGTAACCATTCACCATTATTGTTTTGATTTATATCCTTTAATTTCTCATGGCTCATATTTGCAAACTTGTTAGAGAATACAATTTAAATTAGATCTTGTGTATGATAAGATGTACCTTCTTCGGAGCCAAGTTTGGTTGCTTTTTACTAGTATGATACCATATATATGAAAGAAGATTAGCTTCTGGGTGGATTTGAGATAAATTCACTATAGCCTTTTGCCCATTCAGTACAAAAACTAGCCAATTAGCATCTTTTTATGCCATGAAATTCCAATTTCTTTTGCACTCTCAATTCATTGTTAAAAATTTTTAGTGCAGTAGCACTTTCGCAAAACCATTCACCATTACTTTTTTGGTGTCTACCCTTTAATTACTGGTTCAATGGTTCCATCACCATCTTACTTTGTTCACTTTTATATTCTTCACTTTTTTTGCTCCTTTACTATGTCTGGTCCCCTCCATTCTTGTGCTACTAGAACTCAATTCTTTCTTTATTTATCTTGACTTTATTGCTTGGAGAGACAATAAGCTTTCAATCTCTAGATAGCTAATTGATGCACTATTTTAAAAAAAACCATGCATTATTTTCCTTCACATGCTTTTTAGGTTAATCTTTTTGTATCTGCATCTCCTAGGGAAAGAAGTGGTCGATGTTGTTTCAGAACTTGCTCTATTTCTTGTTATATCTATTTTTCTCAAAGGTGTACAACCACAACTATCAGGTGAGCATTTAATAATGCTTTCTATTATTTAAAGGTTGGTTCATTAAGCTGAATGCATTAATTTCTTATATGTGGATAATCTATAAGCTATTTAAATATATGATTTTAGGTGTAATTGTTAGTTAAATTAATTTGGATAATCTATAAGCAATTTAAATATATGATTTTAGGAGTTATGTTAAATCCCTCAAGTCAGTTCATCTATGAACCAAGATAGATTCATATTGTCATAGCCAAACACATTGAGATATGTTTGTGTACTGTGGGATATAGTTTTAAATACTCCTCGTTTGTAGAGCTAAACTTGTCTTTCTCTGGCAATAGCTATTGAAATTTTGCACAATCTCATCAAGTCCCACAACATATTTTCCAACTTTGAGGGGAATCTTTCTCTTTCCCTTCTCCTTAAGCACGGTAGACATAATCTCATTACATAGCTTACTCAGATCACTGGAAGAAAAAAAAGTATAATTAAAATAAGTTTGTAAGAAATTTAGTTCTTAGAGGCCAGTATAATAAAAAAAATTATAAGAAATTGGAGCCTAGAAAAACAATGCATATCAACAACCACACATATAAGAAACCTATATAGTTAAAAAGAAGAGAAAAACTGGTATATCACCATACAAAAGGTGCATGCTATCTATAAAAAGCAATTAGGTAATTGAATAATCTTTAGAAGCTGAGCCTACGTAAATGTTTTTCTTAAATTTCAGCGGATTGAACAATCTAAAAGAGATGCCTCAACCAAAGTTTTTCCCCATAGCTACAAACAATGGTGGGTGGTTATAATTGCTAGGCAACCAAAAGTCTCAACTAAAAATGCAATCAACATCTTTTTGCAAGATTGTTGTTGACATCATTTTTACCCACAATTTGACAACTATCTTCCTAGTCATCTAGCTTGCTTTCATAAAAATAATAGTTTAGAAATGGAGACTAGTAAGGAGTTTCATTTGTTGGTAAGAGACGTATACTTTCTCCTAAAGAAATTGTTTATTTCTTATAGTAAATAGTTTTAGGTTAAGTTTGGACTCTTGTGTGATTGTGGAGCTTCTATAAATGTAAAAAATATGGTTCTTGGCACTGAGACATGTATAGAAACATGTTTTCGATCCTAGAACTATATTTGTTACTATAGAAATATCCAAAGCATGAATTTTCATGAATCCCAAAGTCTAAGCTATAATGGTTCCTAATGCCTTTCACAACTTTTGTGCATCTTTAGAGGCTACCAAATTCCCTTCGAGCCCACCTTTGCTTTGATTATAGTCCTAGCAGAAGATATTGAATCCATTTAGCATATTAGTTCAAATTAATCATATATATTCAATAACAAATAGCATGGTGTTTGTGATGAGCTTCAATGTATGATCTATGATTAGATTCATAGCTGAGTCCAAGAGGGCTACTTGCACTAGAGGTAAAATACTTATCATTTCCACACCTTGTTCCTCTACATTACACTATAACACTTGATTAGTAAGGAATTCAACACAACTGAAGGAAGCTCCCTAAACCATGCCTGAATTTCACAACATGAAAATAATTTAGAGCTACCATTAGCAGAGATTAGTTCTTTGAAGGAAACTATTGTTATGAACTCATAGATTCCATTATGAATAGTTGCAATAAGCATGGATACTAATAGCACAATAGTAACAATATTTAATATAGATACAATAATAATAGCCTCCACCTAAAAAACAAGTATTTCTATTCATAACCACCACTTATAAGAGAATATAATCAGCATGTATAATCTTTATGTCTATCATTTCCCTACAACACATACATCTATGATCATTTACGGTAACAAACACAAATTTATACTATAGCAGTGTGAACTAATATAAGTTTCGCACTTTACAAGTTCAATACAGAGTCCTTTATTGGAAAAATGGTATGCTTAGATAAAAAATTTGAATTCTTATGAAGGATGCTTTCTAGAACAAATTTTGAAGGCATTATTTGTCATCTTACCTTTGATAAATTAGTATGTCTAATATTTCATGCATGCTATTTGTATATCAGCAGTATTAAAATACTAAAAGAAGCTTTACATACTTGAAGAGAGAGTAAGACACAAAGCTAAGCCAAATTACATGGGGCATGTTCATTTTAGACATGTTCAACAAAATTAATGCAAGATAGAAATAGGTCAGAAATCCATCAACTTTTCATAAGTGCCTTTAGATATTTGTCAAGTGACATGGTGGTACCAACCACTAGGATTATTTGTTCAATGTGATCTCATGCACTCTGTTAAATTTAAAAACTACAAAGAAGAGCATACTTTCCTAAATTTGAAGAGTAGTTGCTACTTAGAATAATATCTTCAGAGGAACCTAATGATGGGGCCCTGAAAGATTGGTACACCTACTAGAGAGTAACTATTTTGTCCAATTGGAAGCTGAGAATAATTTATACTTATGCTATATTTTATTTCACAAATATTTAAAATAAATTATTGATACATATTTCAAAAATAATTTAGCAACATATTTTTATTTTTAACTTTTTCATGGAACTACTTCACTTTGCAAATCTTTTATGTTCTTTAAGCAGCACCTGCACCCTGTATTAGGCCACTAAATTAGACCTTCAAATATTAATATTTAAATCATATATAAATTAACCCTAGAAATTATTGTTTGATTAAATTGTCTTCACATGTGATTGGGTTATTGAGGATAAGGAAAGCCTCTTGGACTGGATTGAGCTTGGAGTCATCAAAGAAATGAAACTCATTAATAGTAACCCTCTCAAATTTTGCTAATGTAGACATGAGATTAATAACATATCTCTTTGATGCTTACAATCCAAATACTTCCAAGAATTTTTTTCTCATTCCAACTGTGGCATTCCTACAACATACAAAATGTTTGTGCTAAATTGTTTTGGCTATCTGAAGGCAAACATTGGATGTAGTTCTAGTTTGTAGAGAAGAGTAAATGAAGTTGAAACTCTAGGGCCATTTTTCTTGTTCCCAACCACATAGAAGGGTAAAAATCAGTTGTAAAGAGACTTTTTGTAGTCTTATAGAGAGAATTCATCTCATTAACTGAGATAGGATTTACTGGTGACTTCAATAGTGCTTCATGCTACCAAGATTGCACAAAAATTTTAGTGAACCTAGTCATGTTTCAATATTATTTCTTCCATTAGTGTGGAAGGAGAGTCCATCAGTTTCATTGTTTCTGCTAGGAATGCAACAACTATAACCTAATGCTAATATTGAACATATCATGGAAGGAGACACATATTGGCAATGCAATCCTACAAATGATACTAACCAAGTGACTTACAAGTATAGTGGATATTTGATATTCTCGATGATTTATCATATTGATTTAGTTATGAATTCTTTAGATATTTTAGAATGATGAAAATTACTTTTAGAATCATTACCATGTACATAACTTAATGATATTCCTAGAAAAACTTATTTAAACTAAGAAGAAATATGATTCCATATAATATGCTTCTAAATATGCACTTGAAAAGGGCTATATAATATATCTATCTTGGATTAGCCTCTTATATATTCTGGTGTTGTCTAACAAAGATCTATTTTATTGGAATCTATAGCTGTGGGACCCCCACATGCAAGATCTTGGCCTCTATGATGGCGGTGATAATGGTGATGGTTTTAGTATGTCAGATGTTGATCTCACATTTGAAACTGTGAAGATATATTTGGTAGGTCACAAAATCAGTCTGATTCACTATTCGAGGACACAAGTGCAACTTGCTCCAACATGGAGAGGGATATTTCTCTTATTGAATTGAGTGGTCACATTGACAATACTCCTAAGGTTTGTTTGCTAAGAATGTACCTCTAGCTAGCATTTTTCTCTTGCAATTACATCTAGTGTGTTCTCCCTTCTAAAATCTACACACATAGGATAAGTTTTTATTCTGTGATCATGAATATGGAGACCACATAATTTGGCCAAATATGAAGAGGAGACTTTCTTGTAACCTATTAATGTTCTTTTGATAAATGAGTTACCACTGCTGGTGTATGGCACTCACAAGAAATCACAATGACTACTTTTTTCCCCTCTTGTTTATTGATTCTTCCTCTTCAAGTGACCACATGCTTGATATTTTCAAAACACCTAATAGTGGGTTTTACTAGGATACTAACTACATTGGCCTTTCTCTCTTTAGCATCCAATACCTTCTCATGCATCAGTCTCTTGGGAGACTCAGAAGTGCTCACATTATCTTCAACAGAAATGTCAGTTGTGTCATTCTTAGACTCCTTGATAGTATCATTTACCAATAATTCACCACATTTTACACCCCTTTGAGTTACTAATTGTTTTAGGCTCTTAGAAGAATTCATAGTTAGTTCAACATTAGCTTTCAACAACTCTCCCTTCTTGTGCTCACCCTTATAGAGCTTCCAAGTAACCACTTGTTTGTTAGATTTGGAAACATTGATAGTGACTTCAATAGGAACATCAGTTCCACTATTTTTGATCTCTTGAGAACCTTTAGTAACAATTGACTCTTTCTTCTACCCACCACGTCTTCCTCTTTGATTAATAGTAGGTACATCAAAAACATCCTTAGAGCTAGCATTGACCACCTTCTCCTCATTATGACTACTCTTATGTCCCCTTTGAGTGACAACTTGTTTTAGGCATTGCAAAGAAGTTAACATGGGTTCATTTGAGACAGAAAAGGCATTAAATTTATCCTCTTCATTGCAATTTTTCAAATCCTCCTTATGCTCACCCTTATGGCCCTTGTGAGTGACCACTCCTATGGGAGATTTAGAAACATTCATAGTGGCTTCAATAGGAACATCAGTTGTTTTTTTCTTGGCCTCCTCAATACTATTAGTTACAAAAAGCTCTCCCTTCTTGTCACCCTTTTTTCCTCTTTGATTAATAGTAGGTTCATCTAGAACATTAATCACATCAATCGTGTATTCTTTAGAGCTAGCATTCATCAAATTCTCCTCCTTGAGGCTACAGTTTTCTCCCCTTCGAGATATGACTTGTTTCAGGCACTCCACAAAAGTTGAAGTGGGTTTAGCTAAGACACAGACTACATTAAACTTATCCTCTTCACTGCTATTTTTCAACACCTCCTTCTTCTCACCCTTAGAGCCCTTGCGAGTGACCACTCCTTTGTGAGATTCATAAGCATGCACAGTGGGTTCAATAGGAACATCAAGTACAATGTTCTTGGCCTCCACAACACTATTGGCTACCACTAGCTCTTCCTTCCTCCCACCCTTTCATCCTCTCTGACTAAGAGAAAATTCATCTAAAACATTTACCACATCAATCTTGTCTTCTTTAGAGCTAGCATTTTTCTAAATCTCCTCCTTGTGGCTCAACCTTTGTCCCCTTTGAGTCACAATTTTTCTCGAGGAGTTTAAAGAACCTGTAGTATGCTCAACTAAGACAAAAGTTGCATCAACCTTATCCTCTTCACTACTAGTTTGCAACATCTCCTTCTTGTGCTCATGCTTATAACCCTTTTGAGTGATCATTCATTTGGAAGATCCAGAATCATTCATGATGGCTACTATGTTCTTGGCCTCAATACTATTTTTTATAAGGATAATATAGGTTAGCTCAAGATTAGTGGAAATAGTCAGATATAATGGTAAGAATGGAAAAGAGAAGATTCACCAGCTTTGAAATGCTACAAGTGCATTCATGAAAATACCATTATGAAGAAAGAGCTATCATTTTAGTAAACATCATAGTCTATGCAATGGAACACCTCAAAAGTTGGAATATAATAGAAGAAATACCTTCAATAAGTATGTTCAATTAAGAAATGAGAAAAAAAAATATAAAAAGGAATTATCAACATAGAGTGAAATTAAAAAAAGTATTCAATCTAACCATTTTTACTACACAGAGCTCAAAGTATACTCTTGAGTATTTATTCTAAAACAAAATGTTATTTTCCTAAAGAGATGGACACTATTTAATATATACAAAAAGGTCATTTTTAACAAATTTAGTGACACTATTAGAGTAGAGTAAGAAATGACATTTAACAAAAGGATTGAACTTCATGCAAAAGGAGAAATTGAAGCATTATTATTCAAGGAAAAGGCTCTTTGATAGGTGCCAAATAGTTATACACATGTGTAGCTTCAAAGCTAATTTATCACAGAAAATAAAATCAGAAAGAAACAGTTAGCTTGTGTTGCATTTTCTAGGCAAACTATGACGAATCAAGAAAAAAAATCTTTGGGTTTGGTCTAGAATGGGGCAAATTAGGTTGTAGCATGGGCTTAACTCCCACAAGATAAAAGAGATAAAAAGATATCTATTTATTTCCAAAGGCACATTTTTTCAAATTTATTGGTATGCTTGAGATAAAATTTTCATGGCAGGTTGAACAGAGTATCATATACAACATGTTGAACATTTTAATAAAATTGTAGCACAAATAGGGCTTACAACATTGAAAAAAAATTGGGATACAAATAAACTATACATGATCAACAAATAGACTATGCAAAAGTTCATAGAATCTGATATTGTCGACATTATGGTGATAAGTGCCTCGAATTGGTGTCATAGAATCTTTTAAGGAGATTGAAATTTACTTATTCCAAGGATTATGCCATTTTTGTGTTTTTCTTGGATTGTTGATACACATATTTTGTTATTTTTTGTTAGAGTAGTAAATTTGTTTGTTAGAAAGTGATACTCTGTGTTTTGCAGTGACATTTTTAATGTTTTGTCTTTATTAAGTTTTCAGTATATTCGAGTACATCTATGCGATCAAGTGCTTGGATAGAAATCTAGTATCATTGGATTTTTCTAAAGTGTCTAGATCCAAAAAGTGGTCAAAGCTTCTTAGTTTAATTTTAAGTTTTACTAGACTTGATAATCTCGTTTATTAGTTAGTGTTCCATTTTGGACCCACTGTTGTAGCAAGAAGAGTTTGTGTGATAACAGTGTTGTATTGGACTGAATTTTTGTTGTGGATTACAGATAAATTACTTAATGATATCATGCTGCTACAATAAATTAGTGGGATTTATTTAGCATAGTAGTGTTCTTTATGCATTGTAGTGTTTTGGCTAAAATGCACTCAAGATCTTTTTTACTATGGAATGGATGTTTTGCAACAACAGATGCAGCTATTGGTTTTATCTATTTGAAAAATTCTTTGCTAGGGTGGTCACAAGTTTCTTGGTAATCTAAAATTATTTTCTATGATGGATTATTTATTATTTTTCTTTGTTGTTATGATGATATTTAGGAAAGTTAGTCAAGGTTTTTTGAAGGATGAAGTAAAGTGAGCAATGGAAAATATATATTTTCTTCTGAAGGGTTTGTGTGATTGCGTGGCCTTTTTTCATTTTTAGAGTAATATGGAAAGTGTATTTAAGAGATCATTATATATTGGAGATTTATAAGTTTATCTTAGATACGTTGATGTTCTCTTTATGATTTAAACTTTAGGTTCTGATGTGGAATGATAGTTGTATGTTGATAGAAATTTTTTATTGAAAATATTAGTTTGTTGCTTGACCATTGGATCAATGTTTTGTTGAATAAACATAATATAGCCATTGCTATCTATTTTTCTTTTTGCATTTGGGTGGATAAGGATATTCTTTAAGTTATTCTTTAATTGACTTTGTCTTTAAATGGTTTCGGTGTTGTTGGTAGCCAAGTGGAAAATGAGGGTTTTCCATCACATGAGGGCTTTATCTTTAGGTGCACTTGGGCAACCATATGTTGGGCATCAGCAAGTTTATTAGGTCTAGATAGAAGCTTCAATTCTTGTGTTTGTTACATTGATAAAAGTTAAAGCCATCATGTGATGAGCGCAAATTAGATTAATTCTTAATTGGTTAGCACGGTATAGTAAGTACTTCCTTTATATGAAGGTGTTTTAGAGTATGGGATGGTGTCACTATCCCCAAGCATTTTTTTGATGGATATGTAGATACATCTTTTAAATCTTAGCCCTTATTTGATCTAGTCAATCTAGGCTTTGAATTAAATTGTTTTAATTTTAAATAATAACAAATATTTTTAGTGAAAATTAATAAAAAAGTTTTCCATCTTAGGTCAATGAAACACTATATATTTACCTTGAGTATGTTTTTAGAGGTTCTATATACCAACTACTTAGAGAATATGGCCAGTTTGGAAAGCCAACTATTCGCATTTATACCTGACAAATTTTAGCAGGCTTGGCATACTTGCATAGTCTTAATACTATCCATAGGTAAATGTATTAATTTGTTGTTACTTCATGTGCTAAGGTGTTCTTAAGTACAAAAGAGCACAGTGTTCTTTAATTTCTCCTTACAATATCTTTTTAATGTTTCTAAAATATAATTTCTCCCATGTTTTCTAGTGGTATTTGAATGTCAAGATATTTCTAATATCAAATTTTGTGCAATTGCTAATTGTGCAGAGATGTCAAAGGGACAAATATAATTGTTGATCCTAATGGTCAAGTAAATCTTGCAGACCTTGGCATGGCAAAACATGTAATTTTTCTCCAATATCTAAATACTTTATCACTTTTCATTAGTGTTTCGATAACAAAGATAAGCTCTATTATTCAAATGAAAATAATTTTATCTGATGCAAAATATATTCTTGAAAATACAATTCTATATTGCGCCTTTGTTTCTATGTCATCTCATTTATTATGTGATTCCAGGGAGTTTTGTGTCAATATAGCATTGTGCATATGTTATATAAGCTAAAACTTATTCAACTCTCCATGCAAAGTGATTACTATAATTTTCTTCTGAATTGAAGATGTTGTGGAGTGTATTCACATAGTTGAAAAATATTTAATAAATAATTAAGAGATTTTGGGAAAACTCTATAGGTTTTTAAAATTTCATCGTTTTGGATAACAGATTTACACCATGTGTTCATAATCAGGATGAGACAATATGCCTTTTTTTTGGGACAAGTTGTGATTGATAATATAAAGTGGGAGGAATTGTGGCAACATCATGATTCTTAATAGTATATGGATTGTAACCCTCAGACTTGTAATTTTGTCTCTTTATATCTTTTGAAACTAGTGATCAATATACCCAAGTCAATAACAATTGGGGAGTCATAATAGTAATATTCAATTTGTCAAACTAACAATCAATCAGTGAGGCCCAAAGAACATAAATCTACATCACTCCACGTAATTTTTATATGCTTGTGTTGAGGCATTAATAAACTAAAATCTACCTTAACATAACTTAGGGTAGTGAACTGGGCCTGCTATGCATGTGAGCTAATTACAATGACATTGATATTCACAAAAAAGGCAATATCAATGAAGTGATTCATTTCAATTTGTTGGACTTGGATCCTATCACATGCCCTAGACTTGTAAATTTCTTA